>JAWZYV010003607.1:1200000-1800000 GCA_038373885.1 Cheiracanthium punctorium | reverse complement strand
CAAGATGGTTCTTCATAAGATGCATTAAACGCTGTAGTAAGTGAAAAAACGATAGTTTTTGTGAAACTTTCAGAAAAAATTCTAAAATGTGATACTGCACTGCAAATTTTTTCTAAGAGTGGCACATTATGCAAAATTTTCGATTTTTAAGAATTTTTTTCTAAAAGTTTTGTATCTGATACAAAACTTTTAGAAAAAAGGTTTATCGTTTTTTTTCAGTACGTAGTACAACTTGTAAAGAGACTAAAAATTTTGAAGTGCCTGTCATAATTAGTTTATTTGTACTTATGTACCAAAATCACATAATTTTTTCGAACACTACCATTAATTGAAAAATCAGAAATCTTTCCAGGATTATTGTTTCCATGAAATTAGTGCCTGTTCCAGTGCAATTAAAGTTGATGCAGGATCACAGTCATTGATGAATCATCTTTCTTTCAAAAATTAAATAATTATCTTTCAAAATCAGCTAGTAAAAAAAAAAGCATTTTTATTTCTAGCATGTTTATGAATTTCCTTAGTTTATCAAAATTAGCACATACACAAGAAAAGAAAAAGAAATAAACCTCTCTTCACCAGCCAGCATTATATATGAGATACTATTCTAAGAAACAGTGTTAATTTATAGGAGGGGGGAAGAGAGCGCTTCCAAATTTTACCAAAGAATCCAGAACAATTACTGTTTGTAACAAGAACATTTAAAATTTTTAGGATCCGATTACGTAAAAATATTATCAATTTCAATGTACAGATTTTTTTCAAATACTGGTTGCCATTCTCTATAATGTACCCTGGAAAAAATGTAAAAATGTGATTACATACAAATAGTTGGTTACAAATAGGACACATGCCTCGGGTGCCGTTTTAAGGGAGGTGACAAAATCAGATAGGGTGGGGAGGGCACCCTAAAGAAGGTTTGTTCAGGGTGACATAAACTAATTGCTGCACTGCTAAGAAGATACATTTATTTAAGGCAAACGTACTGCGACTAAGACAGTTCAATAGGTAATACAAAATGTGGTTTAAACATTTTGAGATGCTAAAATATAGCTTTCATGCATGAAAATTGCATAAAAATATAATTTAGTAGAATCATCAATAAAAGCAGTTTTATTCTTTTTTTTTTTGGGGGGGGGAGGGTGTATATGCAGGGGTATGCTTAGGGTGAAGAAACCCTAAGCATACCCCTGTATGCTAATTTAAGTGCCTGTGCCCTCTAAAAGTATAAACCAGTCCCTCGGTACCACCTGAAACCTCACTTAACACCACAAGCAGTGATCTCACCTGAAATTTTTGTCAGCTGGGTGACATTATGAAGCTGCAATGTGTAATTCTATCAACATAAAGCATTTGAAATGATATTCTGATTTTTCTACTGGGTAGTCAGCAAAACTTGACGGTTGGTGCATCCGGCCAGAAAGGCCTGGGGAGAACCCTGACGAGTAAATTTTCTTGCAATACATTATTAACATTAATAAGTGAAATTCTTCTAATTTTTGCAAACCAACAAAAATTTGTGACCTATTGTTTTCACAGTGATACATGGATACTTATACCAAAATTCGCAAGAATTCTTCTGAGATTGTGATGATGAAATCCTTGCCAAATTAATTATTAAAAATATTCTTAGAAAACATGGAATTATAATTTATTCTGGCATTCATGCAAAATCATACCTCTGATCTTGGCATTATTTTAATGTCGTCAAGGAAGTTTGTTGGCAACTATAATAAACAAGTACCAAAAATTGTTCAGCAAATTTGTTTAAAAGCATTCACTTACTGTTCCAGCAGTATCGTAGAATCTAAGTTTTTCTTTCACCCCTCTGTCAGTATTCACTAGAGCACAGTAAATATCCTCAATGGTAGGATACTGCAATGAAGCATAAGAAAGTTATTTTACAATAAAAATATAAGCTTTTATATATTATAGGATTAATTATAAGAGTTTTAATGATAACAATGTAGCAGAAAAATACAACTGAAAACATTGAATGGAGTTTTTAATCTGAATTGTGATCTTAGCTGTGGCATTTAATAATGGGTAAAAAAAAAAAAAAAAAAATTCTTTTAAACTGGTTTAATCTAAAAAGAAAAAAATCTACTCCATAAAATAGTTTCTCTTTTGGGACACAAAGATAAATAGAAATTGGAAAATGATGGAGATAAAGTTAAAATCAAACCAAGTTGAGAAAAAGAAGTAAGTCACTTACTAATTATTCGTATACTTGTAAACTTTTTAACCCACTTCCATTTAAATTCACCAAACCAGATTTAAAAGCTATTTTGGTTGTTTTTTCCATATTTAAAAGCTATTATGATGTCCCTTTTGTCATTTTGGCAAAAACATGCCAACACTGCTTTTATCTTATGGGAAGTGCTTTATTATTTTTTTTTTTTAATTTTTCTTATTTTTTTTAATCTTGCTTTGCCAGATTTCTCTTATTTTAAAATAGTTGCTGCATTGTTTGTTGCAGCTATTGTTGTTTGAATATACTGACTTTTTATGTTTTACTTCACCTTGAAACACTATAGCTATGCAGAGATGCCAACCGTCAATGAGTCTTCTCAGTAGTAATTGTGAATATTTTTAGCAGCTTTTTTATGTTTGTCCGTAGTCATTTGCATAGGCAAAATTTTAGTTTTTTTTAATCAATTGGGAAAAAAATTAAGTTTAATTGTACCCTATTAAAAATTGATCTTAATTAAAAATAAATAAAAACTTAACTTAATTATACCTTATTCAAAACATTTTGGTAAAAGAAATTGCAACTCATGACATGGAGGATAATTCTTCAAATTTTATATAAAAATCTTTAAATAATTATATAACATTACAAATCAAAAGCCCATGAAAATCCCATATTTCTAGAACTACGCTGTTTAATTCAGTTGGAACAATGAAATCCGCTTTCAAAAACTGCAATTACTACATGGTCCCTTGCAATTCCTTTATAATTCTGTAGACAGTCCCGGCAGGCAGCCACAAAGTTGTCTGAAAAGTCATAACAGACCCTGGAAAAACCACTGCCCAGATTTAGCTTTTGGCCAATACTTGCAATGTTCTTTGATCATGTGACACGACCTCAAAAGTTGATAAAAGAAGCTGTATCAGCACAGGAGCGGATTTTTCGCGTGATGCGACTGCCTAAGAAATATGTATCCAGTCGTCCAATAAAATCATATAATCGCAGTTGGTATTTGACTCATTTCTTGCCAGCGATGGCCGCTATGGCCCAAGGATTTCCACCGAGCGCTCCCGGCATTTGCCGGCCAGCGACGATCGGCCGCCTCAACAGCCTCGACCCATCCAGCCTGGTTCCCGCAATAGTGGCTCTAATCCAGAGTCTCAAGCCGCCTTATACCAATGCCAGCCAGAAGACCTCAACAGCCTTGCCACCCTCCGGTCCACGACTACAAACTTTCCCGTAGTGCCCTAATATTACATATATATATATAAATAATAACTAACTACACAACACTACAGAGATGAAAATTCGCTCACAAACAAATGTTCCACGAAAGCGTGATAATAACAATATATCAAGAACCAGTAGTGTATATAGGTTTCCATATCAGGGGGGGGGGGGGGAGATTAGGTATTTTAAACCTTTCTGTTACTAAAGTTTATACAAATACTTTAAAATAGCTGTAATTAGTAACTAGTTTACGTTTTCGGAGGGGGCTCAGGCCCTCTCACCCTTTAAATATGCCTTTGACAAGAACATAAAAAATGTTCGGCAGAAAGAAATACTTCGTTGTTCTGTTAGAATGGAATCTACCTATGAGCTTTTGCAGTTAACACGGCCTGAAAACAAAAACAGAAGAGAGAAAAGTGTAAAGAATGAGAAGGAGGAGAGGGGGAGATCCAGAGAAGTCTAGACTCAACACTTTTTCTCTTCAGCCAGCCAGCACTGATAAGAAATTCGGTACCAATTGCATTTGCTAATTGTTTGTTTTAGACTTTGAGTGTCGTGCAATATAATACACTGGGTTGATTTGATTTTGGGAATATGGGCGATTATCTACACAAGGGATCTTGGACAAGAGGGGAGTGCCCCATAATGTAACAGAAATTACTGCTGTGACATACGGCAGTCTAATGGGACAAGCCTAAAAACCTTCGGTGGATTAAGCAACATTGTGGATTGTTTATATTTCAGTTGTTTATTATTTTGGCACAATCCTCAGGTGATGGATAGCACCGGGGAGGAATGCTATACATGGATGTTTTGACTGATAGCCATAAAGACACATGTATTTTCAGTGGTGTGCTTAAAGTATGGAATTTTTATTCAGTGCTAATCGCATGGGTGCTTGTTGCTTGCTTCTGATAGAATGGAATAAGTATGTTTAATTTTCTGTAATTTTGATTCTGTTTTACAGAGAATCTTGTAGGTTAGTGAGCATTAAAAAAAAGCAGTTACCTTTATTTTTTTAATTAACCGCTCAGAAATGTCCCTAACACCCACAGGCTTATAGAGTAAAATCAGCATGCTTTCTTTTATTTACTTTTATATTGACACTGCATTTCTAACAAACACACACACCAGCTGATAACGTATAACCAACATGCTTTCTTTTATTTAGCTTTATATTCACACCATATTACTAACAAACACACACACACTTTCTTTTCATACAACATAACACATTTCATTCCCTTCCATCCATAACATGAAACAATTTCAAATTCCCAAACTGACAATGTACAGGTTTTTTTATGGTTGCCAGACTAAACAACCATCGGCAGGGTACTTTACTCTCGCTGAGCATCGCCCACGAGGGCACCAGAACCAAAGCCAAATCAAACATATAAACAAACATCAAAATGTAAACAGCACCGCATATGGAATATAGTCCCTTTAATATACTGGGTTACATACGTATTATACTATAGAACATTTTTGGGGATATTTTTCCCCCAATATTTAAGTACCAATTCTGTCAAACATTGCAATGCAATTTCCTGATACTAGTATGGATAAACCAATTTCATTATATTAAATAGCCATTTACTTACTTTTATTTAATCTTGTCAACTGTAAGTGTTTTGACCAGAAAAAAATTCAGATAAATTTTGTGTGGTGTATAGTACAGTACTTAATGAAGCCACACATGTACCACAATTTATTATCACACAATCTGATTTTTATAAAGATGGATAGATTTTTAAAAAGTATTTTATTTTAGCTCTTATTTTAATGTGATACAAAAAATATTTATGGTACTTACGTATTAAAAAATAGTATGCCGGGAATTACCGCCGGGATAATACATAAGTACCATATTTATGTACTGTTAATTGGCAAAAAGTTAACAAACATTGATGTAACTGGAGAGACTTTTTGAATATTACTTGATGGGATACAACTCCTCTTTATATTCCATCTCCTATTCTTGAAATAGAAGATTTCACTGAAAGGCTACTTTACCTGTTGGGCTAAAAATTTTTTAAGTCCACCCTAGTCCCCACCCAATTATGCCAATTTTATGTAGATTAGAACAATTTATTTAGGATAAGGGTAACAGAAAGAAAAAAAAAAACTTGTATGATTTTCTTTTATTCGAAAATTTCAGTTTTGCAAAACCAATTTTGGATCATTAATTTTGGATTATCAATTTTGGAAGATATGGTTAAAAAAACCAAAAATTTATATCATCTGCTTTTTACTTTTTTTAACTCTATTTACACTGAATTTCGAGATAATTTCATAAAGTACATAAAACCTTGTCTTCAGCTCAGGCATGCAAAACTAAAATATTCTCATCTAATGGGTGGAAATTTCGATAATTAAAACAATTCATACAGCATAGCATGGAAAACTCCCATAAATAAGTTGTTCTAGGATAGATGTTTTTCCGCTACTTCGATAGCCACATATTAGTACTTTACTAGTCTTTCCAGGAACGGATGACTTGAGCATATTAATAATTATTAAACAGTTAAATAGCTTTGAGTTATTTTATGAATAAACTTCCTTAGCATAAAACTTCCGAATTGTTTTTTAAAGAATGTACACGCAAAGTTCAAAATCCGTACTAGCAGGAAAAAGCATTAAAATCCAGCCAGTTAAATTCCAAAGTACAGTACCAACCAGCTCCAGCCCTACACGAATGACATGATTTGAATCAAATTTACTGTTTGTTTACACAAACCCAGAGCATGGAGTTACAGGTAAGGAGTACAAACGCCATGCTATCAAAGTAGCCCAGCTTCAGTAGAGGATGGAGATGGATTGATTAGGAGATTATTTAATGCTGCCATCTAGCGGCAATAGTTGCAAACAATATGTCAAGATAACTCTTCCAAAAATTAGGAGTCGATGTATCGATTTTATTAATTATTTATATTTCGAAATTGAAAATATGTAATAACGCTTTTAAAAATAAATAATCAAAGTTATGTATTCATATTTAAATAGTTTTTGTGGTAATCCTGAAGGTTTTTGTATCTATTTAAACTGCATTTTTAAGATTAATAACTATTTTTTCTTTTAGTGCTTCATTACACCTCACCACCAACTTTTTTGTGACACTAGGAGAAGTTGATAGTTTTATTTAATTATTATTATGATTTCACTATTCCTGTTATATTATTTAAAGAAGTAGTTATTAAAAAATGAGAAGTTTTATTTTCTTATATTTCATGATTATAGCACAAGTAACAAAAATATAATGCTGTTAATTTGCTTTGCGGCTTGAGTACTTTGAGAATATTTTCCTATATTACCTCGTGTCACAAGAAAGTTGGTGGTGAGGTGTAAAGAAGCACTAAAAGAAAAAAATAGTTATTAATCTTAAAAATGCAGTTTAAATAGCTACAAAAACCTTCAGGATTACCACAAAAACTATTTAAATATGAATACATAACTTTGATTATTTATTTTTAAAAGCGTTATTATATTTTTTCAATTTCGAAATATAAATAATTAATAAAATCGATACATCGACTCCTAATTTTTGGAAGAGTTATCTTGACATATTGTTTGCAACTGTTGCCGCTAGATGGCAGCATCAAATAATCTCCTAATCAATCCATCCCCATCCTCTACTGAAGATGGGCTACTTTGATAGCATGGCGTTTGTTCCCAATGAGAAAAGCATTATTTGATGCTGCCATCTAGCGGTGAAGTTGCAAACAACCTTTAAGAAAATTGTTTTTCCGTAAATTACTCTTGTCGAAATATCAATGTTATTAATCAATTTATTTATTTTTTGTTTCAACATTAAAAAAATATTATAACGCTTTTAAAAATTAGTAATAATAATATTTAAAGTTCTGTATGCATACTTAAACAGTCTCTGTGGCAGTAGCGGCTCCTCCATTTGAGCACATGAACCCCCAAAGGAAAAACTAAAGAATTAACAAATTAAATATTAAGCACACTTCTAGATTTGTGTGAATTTAAAACATGAATTTTACTCTCCCCCCCCCCCCCAGGGTGCGAACTGAACATTTTCTTCAGGGGGGGGGGGACATTTAAAAGAAAACATTCTCCAAAATGTTCCGATAAAATCGGTACAGTTGGCATCTATGATATAGTAATGGGTAGCTTCAGGCACGTAGCCAGGAAAATTTTTCGGGGGGGATATGAGCCTGGAAAAATTTCGGGGGGGGGATATGAACTTATATGTGTATAAATAGACGGAATTTCATCACTAATCCAAAAATTTCGGGGGGGGGGATATATCCCGATATCCCCCCCCCCCCCCTGGGTAGCTTAAATCTGTGCTCTACAACCTAACCGGTCAACGTTTGATAATTTTACCGCGGCCAGCTGAGGGTGGGATGGCGAGGTCGTTGAATGTTTCTAATTTAGATTGGTTTGATTTAATAACTTTAACTTAATTGTATTTAAACATGCCTGCAAAATAATATACAGTTACACAGTATTTTATTTTGGAGGCACAGTTATACAGTTATAAATAAATTAATATAAAGTGATGCAGCATTTCAACCGACAGAGTTGTTGTCTGGAATAGTTTTAAAGAAAGAAAGTTATTCTCTATTTTATGACTGCAATTTTAATTCATGATCTTGAACTCTTTAATAAACAACAAAAAGAAAAGAGAAATGTTAAAAGACTTACAATATTTCTTCTGTTACAAAAGTATAAATCAACTGTTTAACAATTCTTGTCAGGCATATTCTAACTGTACTTCTCCTTTGTAATAAACTGCAGCATTTACCAGTTTCTCGATATGAAAGACATCACCAAGCTAGGTTCAGTTTGGGGGACTTATTTTTGGGAGCCAAACTTGGAGATAAATCAACAAAAATTGCAAACCTTGGCGACTTTCAACACCTTATTCTATCCCCCTCCCTGCACTATCTGGCAGCCCTGTAGGAAAAATGCAACGAAAATGGTTCTAAGCAAATCAGTTCACAAAAATATCTCTATAGAAAAACCTGGCATGAACAAACTAGCACTCTAGTGCTAATAGCTTAAATAATCTCTAGCAAAGCAGTGCATTGATGGCGTTTATTATTTTAATTAAGGGAAATCAAAAAACGTGACTGATGTTACACAGAAGATTCTTCTGTATAACTCAGTGACGTTTTTTGATTTCCCTTAATTCAAAAAAAGAAAAAAAGACTTCTTATATTGAGAATGGATAACAATATAGTACTTATTTATGATACTCTTGATCAATTTAAATAAATAAATATATATATTTCAAGCCACTGGTGAATTTCAAAGGTTACAAATGTAGTCAAATTGTAACGTCAGTCACCATGGAATGATCCATAACAGTATTTCAAAAATGAAAATTTAGTATATTTTCAAAGTGATAACTTTCAAACTTTGTGTTTTATTTCAGTCTGGCCCTTGGACAGTTAAGACAAAAAGATTCAAATTTCACTGACAAGTTCACATTGTATTAAACATTTTCAAGTGCTCATAGTACCTTGAAATTTGCTCACTGTTTCAGAAGACCAGACAAAAAGCAACATAGCTGTTACTCTTGGCAGTGTTTTATACCATATACATTATAAAAGTAGTAATTTTTACAGAGAAAAACCTGTTAAAATGGTTCGAAAGAGGGTAGAACTGGTATGAGGTAGAATAAAATGCATGCTTAAATATTTTTAACCCTTTAGAGCCTGGTCATTTTCATCACATTCTCCAATTTATGTTAATGCCTACAGTGGTAATTAAATTTAATATGTTTGCAGGATATGACGAATATATATATATATTAATGTACAAAGTAGGGAAAGATTTGCATTTTACAATGTTATCACTGAGTATTTTGTGGAAATCAAATTTATTATTCGATAAAATAGGAAAATAAGTTAATGCTTATGTAAGTATGCATTTTCATGACAGCCCTTATAAAAAGGTCACTGGTCATTAAAGGGGAAATTCTAATCTAAAGATTTTCAATACTTACAAAATTCATTCATTTTGAAATGTTTATGGATGGCAGTTTTTTTTTTAAACTAAAATCATAAGTTTCTTAGTCATCACTTACTTTACATTTTAGAAACATTCGAGTATACCAAAACACTCATCTATTTCTATGGTGCAAGGAGATAAACATAAATAATTAATGAGTCTATAACTATCAAGATTTTTTCCACTAAGCAGGCATTATCAGACATTGCTGCATCTCTGGAGGAAGGTAATAATAAATGACATTTATTGCTTGTTGATCAAAGTATAAGATTACGATCCAAATCTATACACATTTTACATTTAAGCAGCCTTTCCAACACAATTACTTTAAAATTAATAGACTAGGAAAATCCCACAGATTTCACAAAAGTCAAAATGAATTATCAAACACTATTTTAAAAAGGTAAATTAGGGCGTAAGGTGGAAAGAAGGGGAACAATAAGAAAATGCAGTGCTTACAGAGTACTAATCTTAATCAGGAGTATATTGAGAGTTGATTAATCCTCAAATAATTTATGTCAATCCCTTTGCACAGCAGACGCTCAGGAGTACTTATGTCGCCCTGCACCTTGAACAACTACATAACACACCCCCACACACACAACCATTGTATTCATTTAAATCCTACCTATCCTATCCTATTATTCTGAAATAATAAACATAAAACAGTAAAACTATTTAAACCTTTGGTGATCCAGCTGATTTTGCACCTCTTCTTATGCTTGCGTTCCAGGTTGGGGCCAACCCTGCAACCCCCTATATATAGCCCTGCAGATGCTACATGAAATCTGGTAGCTACCTAAGGAATTATGATTGTTGCAAATGATTTATCATACTTGACCCTTTAGAGTGCAATTTTGCTCACATGAAAAGCTGTCATATCCGTACACTATTAAAAAAGAGTGAAGTCAATTTTCATGCATCTGTTTTCATAAGATTACGTATATAATAACAACTTACATTTATTTTAAGTTGCATGTTTTTTTTAATTAATCAATTACTCGCAAAACTAACATAAGGAATTTCGTACCGGAATACTTTTTTTTTGTGCGAGTGTAATAAATATTGATAGTACTAGAAAAATATGCACACATTAAAGGGTTCACGTAGCATCCTACATATATTCTCACCTAACAACACTATTAATTAACAAATTTATGTGTGAAAGGTTTTTTTTTAAATAATGACAAGGCTTTTAAAATAACTACATATTTTATTTCAAAAATGCTTTCTAAGAAACAATATGATGAGAAAAAAAATAATAACAGACTAGAATCATACACTTTTCTACATTCAGCAGTATAACAACTCAAATCATTCCACCATATAATATATAAAAATTTATATAACAATCAGATCAACATACATTTAGAAATAAATATATAAAATTAGATCTCTTCTTCAACAAGATATATAAATATATAATATAAAACTTTGATTTGAAAGTAAATAAATATTTCTTTATTAACACAGACCAATATGGAAATTTAATATTGCCACAGAAAGTATACAGACAATCTCAAAAACTGCAAGAAATTTTTAACATCACATTATTATTATTATTATTATTATTATTGACAGACTAGCTCAACGGAGAAAAACAGATTCATTCAATCAGGCACAAATTTGGAGTGCACAATTGTACGTATTCATCATTGAATAAAAATTTTGTACCACACTACAACCAATATGAAGTTTTATTACAGATAATTATGAATATAATTTGTGCAATTCACGTAACTGCATTTCACTCTTATTTATTACACAGGATATTTTGAATGTTAGAAAATTTCAGCTCATAAGCAATACTATTTTAAAACAATGAAATTTAATGAATTCAGAGCCTGACTAAGGTGATGGTAGATGGGGCAGTTGCCCTGGGCCCCAGTGAAAGAGGGTTGAGTCCCAAACTAAAAAAAAAAAAATACACTGTTCTCATTAGTAGAAATGTGTAAATTGTAGGTGAGGCACATGTCTATATATTATCAATATACACAGAAAACTAATGTATGTTTTACATATGTGTGAATTGTGAATAAATACTTATATCAATTTGAAAGGCACCCCATGAGACATCTGCCTTGGACCTCTTGTTGGCTTAGTCAGGCTCTGAATGAATACAACACAAATTTTTAAGAATTATCCACTAGAATAAGAGTAAGAGAAAAAAAAAACACTTTCATAGAAATTCTAGTGGATTCTTTCCTACTCTAATCTCTGAAACTTCAACTATCACTTTACTATTTCTCCTTAACTGCTCTAAGTAAACACATGAAGTATCTCTTACTTCAAAAATCTAATGCAAATAAATTAACAGCACAGTTTCAAAAATAAATTTAATGAAAAAAAAAAGGGATAAATGTTGGAAACTCTTCAATTATATTTGTTTAAGTAAATATATATTTATATATATATATATTTTAAATCGGAGACATTATTCTGAGCTTCAGCTTTCAATAAAAAAGTTTTTAAAACAAAATCTTCCAATTTTTTTAACATTTTTAAAAATTTCAAATAATTTCCCTATTATACTTGTTGCAGTTGAGCTTAGCTATTTCAGTACACTTCAACATAAAATGGTTCAGTGATTGTTTAACAACACTTGCATATTACCATGAAGAAGGCTATCTTCAAACTTAGTACCCACAAAATCTACAAGAAACCATTAAAAAATGCTACAGCACATAACACACTGATATGTATCAATAACATCTGTGGTTTCACAAATATATTTAGTACAATATTTAAATATTATTAAAAGTCAAATTTTAAGACTTTGGACCAAATTTTTCAACCCCCTTTTTTTTGCAGCAGGGGGGGGGGGGTCAAAAATTAATTTTCTGGCAATTCCATGTTGCTTGAACAGTGGCAATTTAAAAAAAAAAAACTGTTGCTAAATTTTTGTAAAGAATATATGTACACATAATAAAGATTCTTAAAAATCTTTGTACTGCAATGTCCTGTTCTAGATTCCAAAGGAAATATGGGCAATACTCCAAAGCACAAATAAATAACGTATTTCTTATTTGTTGATCAAAATAGGATCTTTTGATCCAAATTCATACACATTTTACATTTAAGCAACCTTTTCAACACAATTACTGTAAAATTAATAAAGGCTAGAAAAAAGCCTGATTTCACAGAAATCAAAATAAATTATCAAAGACTATTTTAAGAAAGTGGATGTAAAGTTAAAAGAAGGAGTGTACTAAGAAAAAGCAGTGCTGAAGAGAACTAAAAAAAAATAAAAAGCAATCAAATCAATAATTAGATACAGAAGATCACAATTTACAAAAGAAACTCAAATAAAACTGATTAGAAGTGAATTTAATAACATCTAATAATATAACTAACTAATGAGTTTCTTCAAACTACCTTTAACGCTTTTGAGAACACAAACTCCGAATTAAAAATGCACAAAATTAAAAAAAATCTTTTTTTATGAGCATTACTTTACAAATACTCTTTCACACTTAAAATGAGTTTTGTTTCTCACGTCACTAATTTCACTTTAACAACATAATTCAGATAAAAGAACTAGTAAATACATTATACAGAATATAAAAGAATACACTTCTATAAAATACTTCTTATAAAATTGCAGCACTAAAACCACCTCAGCTTTTTCAAAATTAATTACAGATCTCTAAATTCTTTGAGTCACATTGTGTATTTATAAAAATAACATTGTGTAACTCATCATCATTAAAAATACCGTCAAAACTTTGTAAAATAAAAGTAAAATATTTATTTATTCATTTTTATTTTTTACAACTGAGGAAGAGTGGAACTTTAGTACCACATGAAATAATCATACTGTGGTATATATTTTAATATGTGTATGTAATTGTAAAAGTTTTAAATAAATTTTACTCTTCAACAACCTTTTTGTGAGTGTCTGTGTGTGTTTATTAACATAATATAATTATTCAAATTGTTTTTTGTAATATTATACTATTAGTCTGACATTCTGAATAATATATTTTTTCTTTTGAAAACTTCAATGTTTAGTTTTTTTGAGTGCTGCCATTCTTACTTGAAAGTTAAATAAAAAGAATATTATAGTTTTGTTTTGAAAGAAAATTAATGCATGAAGATAATATAAGGATAATTATATTAAAAATATACATAAGACTTTGTAGGTTCATTTTGAATCATATTTCATAAGCTTTTAATACAGTGAAAGGTAAACATTTATCAAATATTGTTTTTCTACAATAGATTTGTACATTTAAATGTTATGAAAATACTTTACTTTTTAAATTGCACATTTATAATTGTGTTACTTTGGTAAAATAACCTTTTCTTTAATACAACTATTTTAAAGTTTCAAAAAATGCATATACATAAATTTGATTTCTGAGAAAACGTCTTTAAAAAGTATCATTTATAAAATAAAACTTTATAAAATACATAATCTAAAAAAACCTTAAAATGCTACAGGCACAAAAATCTTTGTATTATTGCTGCCATAGTTTAGCAAAAATGCTGTTTACTTTTTACAATTCTATCCAATAGCTGAGCATGGTGTCAAACCACATAGTAATACTGTAAAAACTGTTTTTTTCTTTTCACAAATGACGGGAGTTTGATGTTGTTACAGTACTTTCCTTCTTCAATGCCCACTGGCTTGGGCGATACTAAGAACAAAAGAGTTAGAAATTACAATTACATTCAAAACTATACATAATGAGTTATACAGTCAATGCTTGTTTTTATGAACCTCTTTTTTTTTATGATCACTTGCAATTTTATGAACTAGCAAGTGGTCTCAAATAGACTTCCATACACAATTTTAAAAAACTATTTGAGTGGTCCCTATGAGTTTGTAAAAACAAGCACTGACTGAAATAGATATTGTTTCTCTTTAACCAATGGTAATTCTTTAAACCATTGACTTTTCAATATTTATAATTACAGAAAGTTTTCATTATTTTAGAAATTTTAATGATAATTTTTTAATTAAAGTGAAATGAATTTAAGTTTTTTTTTTTTTTTTTTTTTTGTTACCTTTATCAAGAATTGACCTGATGAGCTCTGGGGATTTTTGTAGGCATAATATATCCACACAGAAACTGCTATTACAGCTGCAATGAAGACAACTATGGTGGCTATTGCTCCATCACTTACTCTACTCGACTGCTCTTCTAAAACAAAAACAAAAAAATCAATTGCCATTAAATAGCTTTAATCCTTTTTGTACTGTTTCAAATGAAAGACAAAGATTATTGGAATAAAATGCAGTTTATGTTGTAGTAAATATCTCAGAGTCTAGCTTTTTTATTTTTGGGTAACATACACATATTTCTGGTTTATCCCCCCCCCCCTTTCCACAGTCAATGGAGAAAAGGTAAAATTTGCACCAATTTATCACTAACTTACACTATATGCAGAGTATTGTGTGAGGACATAATACTCTGAATTTTGACTGTCCGTCACAAAAATACTCAAGCATCAGTCAATTTTCCAAGGTTTGATTCAATAAGAATAAATATGAATTCAATAAAACACTTTAGGATGACATAGTTAAAAAGCAATTCTTTATTTTTTAGCACATAATTTCCAGTAAAAACTATCAGTTATTTGTAAAATTGATGTCAGAATTGCTTTTCAAACAGCCCAGCTGTAACAAAATGGTTCTTCACCTTTGTGGCATGAAATTGCCCATTAGATCAACCTCCATGTTGCTGGTAGTTAAACTGGCAGATGGCAATGGCTGCACTTTTCAGGATTGGACAGTACTATATATATAGACAATTTTATATATATAAAAAAGGATTTTATAGGAAAGAAGAAAAATTTCATTTATACCTTGAAAAAATATAGAACAGTTGAGCAAAAGATAGAATAGAAAGAAGAAATATAAAGACAGCTTCAGATGATAAAGTTCTAAAGATAAGCTTCACTGATGGTTCCACTGAAACCTGCCGGCAATAATTAAAGAAAAATATTCTTTATAAAGCAGAGAAACAGAAGAGTTAAGTATGAAAGTTTATCTTGGAATACTACTATACATAAATACAGGGTGTCCTACCCCCCCCCCCCCCGGAAAAAAAAAACACGATTCGTTTCTTTATCTGTTTGAGATAAATGGGCAATATAAATTGGAAAATGTTCAAAATAAAGTAGGAAAAAAGACTTTAAAAAAAAAAATGATGAGTGGAATTTTTTTAAAGTGGCACTCTTAATTTGTATTTAACCACCGTGTGAAAAAATTCCCAATTAGTAAAATGTGCGTATTCCCCCAATGTATTACTAACAAGATTTCAGCCTTTCATTATAAAATGTCTTGGAGCAACAAAGATGGTTATGGGCTAATCATGAATTTGAATGTAAGCATTTATTGCTAGGGTGTAACAAATCATTATTTTTTTTGTTTTGTTTTTCAGAATTTCTGTAGGATCCCTTGAACGATCATCCAACATGATTTTTTACCCTTCAAGAGCCATTGAAAAGTGGTTTAAGTCAGCATATATTTATCTTCATACCACCAACAATTTTCAGGATATAATTCTCCAATTTTGTGCATCACCTAATTAATGTATGGGGCACATTTTACTAACTGGGAATTTTTTTTTTTGTATACAAACTCAAAAAGTAACTTTTTGAAAATTAACAAGAGGAATTTTTAAGACAGTCTTTTTCTCACCTTATTTTTAAATTTGCATAGCTCATGTATCTCTAATAGATAAGTTAAAGAGCATTATCACCTTTTTGTGCACCCTGCATAATCAAAATTATCTTATGAGCAAAATGCAACTTATTACCATGTATTAAATGAGCTGCAGCTTCATTGCTATCAAAGACATCACTAGAACTTGTACTTATATCTACATTGTAGGCTGAACTATCTGATTTTGATGATGCATGTTTATTAGTTGATATGTCAACACCTTTTTTTGTGAATATATTTTTATCTGAAATGAAAAAAGCAAACTGTAATCCTTTAAAAACTGAATTATTTTTATATAAACGTTCAAAGCAACATTGTTCAAGGATTTGTAGATTTAAAAAAGAAAAGAAACTTAATACTTCACTATTTTCTCTTATTCACAATTTTTACATAAAAAGTCAAACTAATTGAAATTCAGCATTACCTGTAGAAGTTATATCGCCAGCAGGATATATTTTTATTGTGCCTGTAGAAGTTGGTTCTCCAGAAGGACACACTATTGTTTTCTACAGAGGCAAAAAAAAATATATATATATATATATATACTTAGCAAAATCTAAGAAACTAAAAAAAATTACTATTTATGTAAGGTTGCACATTTAATGATATTAGCAATTGAAAAACATAAGCTCAACTACTAACTACAAGTGTGTGCATGGTAAAGTGAAAGGGGGAAGGGGCAAGATTCCAAAAGGGAGACTTGTTTGAGGCCCCCTAATTTCATATATATAAGTACTAAGTAACAGTACTTTATCATTAGGATCAACAACTTACAAACAGAAAATCCCATGGGCTGCAGTTTCAACTCTTTACATTACTTTCAGCATGGTTTTGTTGAATGTTGCAAAAACTGATTATTAGTTAACCTTTTCCTGGCGGGGAAATTTTGGCCGTGCTGTTTCAGAAGGACGCGAGAATCTGAAAAATGCTTTCCCGCATTTCAGTGACTCTTAGCTGAAGCTGCTATTTGTGCAACAATCATTGATGGATTACTCTTTCCCGCCCCCGAAGTAAAACAAACTTCTTGAACAAGGAGATTACCTTTACGCGTATATTCTCCTTTTCAGGAACTGGGGTGCAACTGAATTGATGGATGGATGTTGACATCTCTCCCCACTGCTCCAGTACAGGTGAACAATTACAGAGGAGGAAAGCATTAGTTGGTCGAAATATGAACCAAGCCCGTCCTTTAAGGTGTCCTACTGCTTGGTTGAAAAATCGACCGCCCGTCTTCAAAGCGTTAAATCATGGGATGAAAAATTCAGGAGATTTATAAATTTTTTGGGAGTTTGGGAGATAGCTTTAAAATTTGGGAGTCTCCTGGAAAACTCTGAAGGTATGGCAGCTATGACAATGTATTAGACATTTCTTCACTGCTAGAACAAAGGTATTTCAATAAAGCATGGATCTCTCTTTTCAGAGGTAATGTAAAGTCATTTTTCACTACACTAAATTCAGTTAGAAGTTCATCTGCGCCAATCTTAAAATATTTCAACAACAATGCATATATTCTGTCTCTAAATCTAATTTCATCTTTCTGACTACCATTATTCTGGAAAAATAATTAAAAATATAAAACTTTTTTCAAATAAATTTTGAAGATCAACTTAAATTCATCTTGGGTGCCAAAGCAAGCAGGCATTCAAGTAGAGTTGGCAGCTGCCTACTCTTGTCTGTGCTGCCCATCCACACCTTTTGCTATAATAGGCTTGGGGTGCAAAAGCATAAGCCCCAGCCAGGCAGTCAGCCTGATGCACAGTTGCCAGTGTTCAGTTCCCAAGCTAGCTTGGCCTTCCTTTTTTCAACCCATTCAAGAGATAAAAGGCTGAGTCAACCTTGGAATCGAGCACCAAGCCTGTGGCATGGTAGTGCGATGCGTTACCACTACACCACCAGGCTTACGGATCTAATACCTGGTAAAGAATTTCTTTTTTTTTTTCATACTTTGAATTACTTTACATATTTACATAAAATGTTAATTTTTTTAGTTTTAAAAATTTCTTTAATACTAGCTTTAGGTTCTATTTGATTTTATACATACGTGCAATTTACATTGGAGGACAACTTAATAAAAAAAAATTACAAAAGGAGAGTCTAATATACATAAGTTATGCTATAACTTTTAGTGTTGCATATCAAATAAACATTAATAGGAAATACTTAATTAAAAAAATTTGTTCTTCATCAAGTATTATTATCAATTTGTTCTTTATAGAAACATCTATAAAGAACAAATATTTGTATTGCTTAACCCATTAATGCCCTGCAATCTATTTTTAGATGGTCCCAATAAGTATAAATTGCAAAAAATATTTAAGCATTCATTAATTTTCTTATTCTCCTTTCTTGAATAAAAAAATTGATTTTTGCAAAATACTCTGTGATAACAAAGTAAAATGTTAATATTTGACTGTTTTATTAAGAATTTTTAGAAAAAGAAATACATTCTTCATACCCCACAAAAAAACAGAAATTTATTTATCACTTCTGGCATCAAAATAAATCTGAGAATGTGCTGAAAAAAGTCGGGCGCTAATGGGTTAAGGGGAAAAGATGCTGTATTTCTATATGCTATCATTATTGCACATTACATCAAACTTGTAAAGGATGCATTATATTAGTTGTATTGATAGTATTGGAAACCACATTATCACATTATATCAACACTGTTTCATATTAATTTCCTTTGAATTCATACCATACTTAAGCTACAAAGTCAATAACATTACAAATGCATAAATATTGCTCATTCACTAGAAATTATTTCATATAAACCCACAGAAATACTTTAATAACAAAAAAAGAATGCTACACCAAGTTATGTATTAAATAGATGATTTGAATCAAGTATTGAGTAACCTGAATACATATATCCAAGCAAAAATAAATACTTCTATCTAGCTTTTAAAAAATCTATTTCTACATATGTTACAGTTATTTTAAATTGCAGTTTACTCTCTGCCTATTAAATTCACTTACATTTTTACTTAAATGCAATTTAATTTAAACATACAAAAAACAAATCATTGATATGCCACAAAATATTCATTTGCAACTATGAGAAAATTAAGTAAACTATTCTTACATGCATAGTACATCCGTTTTCAACCCAGCTCTGCCTTTGGCGGTCAATTCCGTCAGAACATCTCTGTACTGCAACACACCAATTGCACTCAAGTTTTGCTCCATCTGATAAGCATGAATTACAATCTTTGAACGTATTACAAGCTGAAATAAGATTAGAAAGTTTGAAACATTTGATGTCAAGTTTTACATGACAGTGGCAAAAATTATGTTTGGTATTATTAACAAGTTAATGATACCACTCATTAAAAATCATTCATTTCACTTACTTGGTAAGGCAGTAAAATATAAAGCAGTATTGTTGGAAATCCCCAAGTTTGTAATGTGTATTCTATTATATTCATAAACAGTTTTTCTTCGAATGTCTAAAAACAACAATGTAATAATCAGATAAAAAAAAGTTGCAAAAAAGAATTTCGATAAGTAAAATATTCACAAATATATCCTTAACATCTATTTTGAACTCTTATACTTTATAAAGGCATCTTTCAAAGTCAGTTTACTTGATATGAAAAACAATCACTAAAGTATTGACAAACCATTATGCAGTAAAACCAGCCTTAAATATAAATACATTTTTCCTTTAAAGTGATTTAAAAAGCATTTAATGTGTATATACGCACACATATATAATACATATTAAGAATACTTTAACAAATTTCTAGGCGTAAAGTACACATTTAATTAAAAATGAGCAATATTACTTTGAAATCAGTCAAACATTAAAATAGGAAGGTACAAGCTATTACTCATACCTAAAATATTAATAGCTGAATAACTTATTTTAGACAGATGGGTAATAATTAGCAAAAAAGATCATAGAATATGTAATGGTTATAAAAAAGAAAATTTCAATCTTAATTTTCTTTTTCTTAAACAAAATTGTATACACAAAAATAATAAAGTTACTTGACAGGAGTCAAATATCAAATAAAAGTGCTGATGATATTTTTGATACCTGACAGCTTGATAGAAAGAAGAAAAATAAAAGGATTACGTACAAAGAATTGATCTTTCTAGAATATAGGCATCTGATAAGCCAACTTTTACAGGATGTTGTGAGTCAGAAATACTAGAAACAGGATAAGGAACCTAACAATGGGAAAAATAAATAAATAAAAATGCACATAGTTGTGGGAGTAAAATCTTAGTTTTCAACACCAGGGGCATAGCCAAAGGAAGGGAGAATTATTGAAATATATCCCCTAATGAAAGTTTTGCATTAGTTGACATGAGCTTTCATTTTTAAATTTAATTTTTGTCAAACAGAAATTCTGCATATTAATCCAAAATTATATTTCATATCTACCACAGCAAAATTTCCTGGCTAAGCCCCTGAGAAACACAGTGTGGAATATTAAGCAACATAATGTTCCTCAGCACTGAAATTAATTTTTCAAGTTGCTTGCTAACATTAAGTTTGGAAAAAAAAAATACAAACATTAAGGCAAAAAATTTGCAATCAACACTCATAGTGTAACCCTTCATAGTTTAGATTCAAATATGGCAAAATAAAAACTGCAATTCTACAAAATTTGTATTTTAAGCCTCCTCCAACTTAAAAAAAATAATAATTATTATTATTATTACATTTAGCTAACTATATTAACAGTAATATGTAGAGTGATATTAATTTAAGCAAAAATTTTTAATTTATTTGTTTTATGATTATTGTTCAAAACTTATAACACGTGAAGATTATAGGAGTTACAACACACTTAAATAATTTCTTTATCTGGTTTATATTTCATTTAAAAATATTCCTCAATATACAGTAATGCTTAAAATTAATAACAAAAGTATTTACTTTTGTTATTAATTTTATAACACTGAAAAAAAATTATTCAATCTAATATAAACTTAGAAATAAAGTGATACAATGCATAAGATTAATTTAAATTAAATAAAGTAAAACATTGGCGCAACAGCCCCTCTTCGGGGCCAAGGCCTGCGCTGCCCAACCGTGCCTTCGCAACCATAGGCTCTGGGGTGCGGATGCATTTGCCTCGGCCAGGTGGTCAGCCTGACGCGAAGCCCCCAGTGTTTGACCCCAAGCAAGCTTGGTCCTCATTTTATTGACCCACTCAAGGAATGAAAGGCTGAGTCGACCTTGCCCAGCCCAGGATTTGAACCCCGGACATGTGGGACAGCAGCGCAGTATGCTAACCATTACACAATTATGGGCTTCAATTTAAATCAAATCCTCTGTAGATAAAATTAAATATGAAACTGGAAATATATACAGGGTGTCCCAAAAAGGTGGTAACAGGCTTTTATTCTTTATCCATTAGAGATAAGTGGGCAGTGTAAATTGAAAACATGTTCAAAACAAGGTCAGAAATAAGACAGTTATGGAAAAATTCCTCTAGTTAATTTTCAAAAAAGTTAACCTTTATAAAATTGTATACGGCCCCCCATACAAAATAATTCCCAGTTAGTAAATTGTATCCCATACACTCATGAGGTGACATGCAAAATTTGAGAATTATACCTTAAAAAATGTCAGATATGAAGATAATCATAATGCTGACTTTTCCTCGGAGGGGAAAATCACGCTGAATGATCACATTTCAGGGGTCGTACAGAAATTATGCAAGAAAATCTTTTTTTCCATTCTAGCAATAAATGCTTACATTCAAAAGCATGTATAGTCCCCTATCATCTTTCCTTAAAGATATCTTTATGATGTTGTATGCTGAAAGGCTTAAATTTAGTACATCATCTCATTAGTGTATGGGGCACATTTTATTAATTTGAAATGTTTTTGTATGGGGGATCATATACAAATTTAAAAAGTGAAACTTTTTGTAAATGAACGAGAGGAATTTCTTTTTAACTGAGTCTTATTTTCAACCTTATTTTGAACATTTTTTAAAAATTTACACTGCCTACTTATATCTAATAGATAAAGAATTAAAGCCTGTTACCACCTTTTTGGGAAACCCTGTATGTATATATATATTGACGAGTATTAATAACAAATATCTAATCAAACTAATATAAAATAATTACATTTCAAATTTTAGAAAGAAAGGTGATCATAATTTTTTTTTAATTACAAGCAATTAAAAGTATATTACAATAAATCAACAAAATTATTTATACATGCTCCTTTAAGCTTTATATTCATTTTCTCAATAGAACTCCTCAATTACAAATTGCAACATATAAGTGTATAAGACATACAAGATTTGGAATATATTATACATAAGCATGAAACATTCAGTCCAATAAACACTTTAAATTATTCTGTATCCCCCCCCCCCAATTCATTGTTAACTTACATCTTTGTAGACAAATACAACATCACCATTCTTGAACAAAGTTGCTTGAAATGTAAATGCACCATCTGAAATAAGAATAAAGCTACAATTAAACTTATGTTCCCTTTGTAATAATGTAAACAAAATGGGCAAATTTTGGGGGGATTCAGTATTAAAAAGGAAAAAAATAATTTAGCAGCTGCTTCATATAAAGAACTTAGTTTAAATGCACCTGATTCTCATAAAATAAAATGAAAATTTAAAATTTACAAGTAAAAATTAAGTGACTGGTTAAATAATTCAACCATGAAAATGCCAAAACGTCATTTGAAATAAAGTAATTTTAAATAAAAACAGAAAAATATGCAACAAATGAAATGAATTTATCTGCATTTCACTCTTTCTTCTATAGCCAATTCTAAATAATGAACATTAAAGTAAGCGGTAGCCAGTATCAGCATACTGAATCTTACATCAAATTGAATCCTAATAATAAAATTACAACAGAAGAATCATGAGGATAAAACATAAATCACAAAACTGTTCAGTCATTATGCTAGAAAGGTATTGAAAAGTGACAATAATTAGATAAAATACCTAACAATACCGAACATTAAAAAATAAAAATAAATCAAAAAAACATTCACCTAGAACAAAACAATCTGATATTTGTAATTGCTTGCAAGGTCAAACATAACACACTCTGCCTAGATGCAGACTGCTGATAGTAAACAAACAAAACTAGTAATTATTCTACATGTTTATCAGCAATGAATAGCACAATTAATCACTAAAAGAATAATTCCAACAAGTCCAGAAGACAATTGACACATTTCACTGATCACATACTGAACAATAACTAATTTCTCTTAAACAAACAGTAGCTCAATAAAACCTGTTTCTCCTCTTCAGAAAGAAACATATTTAAGAAAAGAATAACACTTCCACAAGTGTTTTATTTCTTACTCAATAGCTAAAAGACCAGGAACTATCAATATGAAAGGCTAAGTAAGGTTTTGAATCTAATTCAAGGATGTGTAATCAAATATAACTATTAGATTGTTTTTTTTGTGGGGGGGGGGGGATTTTATTCTGTGCTCCTTTAAAACAAGCAAAGTAAATAGATCTTTCCATGATTCACTTGGCTTGCCAGGACACGTTTGGTTCTTACTTTTCCCCGGATGAAAAAAACAGTTTTCATCTTTAAAGAGGAAAAAAAAAAAAAAAAATCACTATACCTCTTTCACTGTCTTGAAAGTTAAACATTTTCAATTATCAAAATTTACAGAAAATTTTACTCTTGAAATAAAAAAGGGGGAAAGGAAAGTAAAACACTAGAAATAAAAATATTTTTAAATAGCTATCAATTTGGTCACAGAATACTGAAGTTGAAAGAAATAAAAATATTTACAAACCAGACTGCCTGTTTTGGACAAAAACTTTTTCCCACTGAACAGTGAATGCTGTGCCTGAAAATATAAAAAATTTGAGATGTAAACATATGCAACAACTATACACTAGATCAAAACCTTTCAGTAATAATATCAGAATATCTTATTTGTAACATAATTTTTTGTAAAAAGATAAGTTAGTACATAACTCCAAAAAAAAATGTTAAATATCACAAATAAGTGTAGTCTCAGATGAATGGTTAATTATTTAAAACATTCAGAGCTTTGGTGTAAGTGAATGGGATTTTATTTTTTCTATATTATCTTAACAGATTATAGTCTATCTCATCAGAGGTTCTTAGAAAAGAAATTTTGATAGATATATATTTTTTGTTTTTTAGAAGGGATTTCTCTTTTCCACCAATGACCCCAGATAGCATTTTTATTGTTAAGTTAATTTAATTAATCTGAAACAGTAAATTAATAAAATAATTTCCAAAATAGTTATATATATATATATATATATATATATATATATATATATATATATTAATTAAACTCTTGTGCCTGTTTACATGCTTCGACTTCCTTAACATGTTTGGACTGGAATGGATTTTAAACATTTACCATGCCACATTCACTACATAACTGTTCATGCATGCAGCAATTATTACTCTTTTGGCGGAAACGGGGGGGGGGGGGGGGGAAATCCTATGACTGCATTTTATAAGCTGAAATCTAATTCATTCAGTGACAGTGTCATTCTTTCTTTAATTATTTGTTATACAGAAATATGCGTATAAAAGAATGACATTTCAATTGAATATGTTTTATAAGCAACACATTGGGCATGATTTATCTAGTTTTAATTACAGGAAACACAGAAGAATAAGAATGAAACTAATAAGGCAACAGATAAACATAGTATAAATATAAGTTTAATAACACAGACTAATACACATTAATTTCTTTGTGTGAGGTGGGCTAAAATTTAATAAAGAAACAATACACTAAAATCAAACTATGTTGTTACTCTCCAAGTTTTTACAATAATGATCTGCTAAATCTTAAATAACTACCATATTTTAATATGTGTAAGTCGACTCTGATTTTTCAAACCTAAAATGCAATTTTTTTAATAAATTCATTATATAAGTCGACTCACTGTTTTAATTTGTGAAAAATGCAAATACGAAGTGAAAATATCTCATCAGTTTCATAAGTGGGATTTTTGCTTCAATCCAAGATTGTTGAAATGAAGTTATTAGGAGAGTTTCTGATATCTAAAGCTACTATATTATAGATTTTTCAAATTTACTGTACCTTTCTGAGTAACATTTTCTATGATTGGAATTTGTGGTGGATTTTCTATACCTGGTATATCAGTTGATCCTTAATTTTAGTTATTTTGAGGTTTTAAAAAATTGATTTCAACAACAGAAAATACTGTTACGAATTTTCGGGACAACCCGCTGCTCTGGGGCTTAAAATGGTTTAAAATTCGTATTCTACGCTTCAAATAGATAAATTTTGCTTTTTGTTGCATCAAAATCGGCCAATTAGAACCGGAAATATGGAGGTTTCGGTTTGCCATTGTTTTTCAATGGAGGTTCTAGAAAACTCTAGAAATATTGGTCCTAGAGCTTAGATCTCTTCACTTTTGAGGACTTATTTTTGGTGCCAAATTTGGCGATATTTTGCCAAAAGTCGCCAAGCTTGGCGACTTTTTGGTCATTTGGTGCGATTTTGCCAATGGGGCCTGGAAGTTGTTTTTCCTGCATTAAAACGCATAATAACCTAACATTTCTCTTCTATGACGTAATCAAAATTCACGCTTTATGTAGAACCCTCGAGAAATTGACTTTTCTGGAAACCTCTTGTACCTCCTGCGTCGGCTATTTATAGAAGCACGCGTCGACCCGAAAGTTCAGTGCGAGTTGAGCGCTCGATGTGCGAAGAGCTCTCAGTACGCTTGTTTTGTGTGAATTGATAGTGCTATGGAAGCTGTGTTTTAGCTTGCTTTGTGAAGCTGTTTTTAAAGTGCTGTGTGTAAATTCTTCATTGCTGTGTCTTAAAGGATTGTGTACTATATCCCTTGAATATTTCCACGGAATTTTTGCCTGTGAAAGTGACTTATTTTGTGTGAGAAATACAGCATTTGTGAGAGTTTCTGATCCAAGCAGATTGTTAAAAGCACGTTACTGCTAGATTGTGCTTGTGAATTATGTACAGCTGATTGTTCTACTAAGTTCTAGAAGCAATAAAGTTTGTGTTCCATCCTGACAAGTGACTTTTTACTTGAACATTTTTACACCAACAGGACTTTAGAACGACGAACCCCAGGAGTAGCAGAGTAATTCCGCAACAATACAGATTTCAAAAACAAACTATATATTATATATATATATATATATATATATATATACCCAGCTGTATACACTTTACAACTTCTGCACATATCTTAAAAATGCATTAAATGCTTTTAATCACTTAATCAACATTCAAGGTTACTTGAGTGAAAATTAAAAAAAAATAAAATTTTTACTATACACTCATCAATTCTAAAAATACTTTGAAAAATATCACTTGATTACCATTATCAGCATACTTAATAACAGAGTCTGTGGATAACCTAGTGTCAAAGTTGGCCATAAGGGGAGCCACATACTGCGTAGCTGCAATCCAGTTATGCAAATAATCTCCCATGTAGAGAAAACCTGAATAAAATTCATACAAAAATCAATGAACAGATATTGTACAAAAACATGCTGAATCAATGACAGGGCCTGATTATGACCAACAGGGGTCCAGGGCATGGATGAATTTAGAGGGCCCATCTATGAAATTTCATTTATTTTTCATACAATTTTGATATAAAAAAGAATATTTCAGAACAACATTTGAAGTTGGGAGACCTTTGGAGCAGGGAGCCCTGGATGAAGTCCCGATTTGCCCATGCGATAATAAGGCCCTGATCAATGAACATAACAGCTAAAGAGCAGCAAAATTAGTGTTTCAAAGTTCTGTTTTTTGTTTTTTTAAATAACCTCACATAAATTGATTAAATCAATTCCTCTGATGGCAATGTATGAGCTATCTTCTCACTTTAGGAGATATAATAGATAAAACTCAAAATCAATTTTAAACTCTTTTTATGTCTTACATTTAGAGGTCTGCGCCGCCGCGCCACGCCACCGGGCATTTGTACCATGCCGCCGCCGCCGAGGTCTAGGCCGGCACGCCGACAAAGAACGCCGATTTATGCCGCAGTGTACAATCGGCTTCAAAACTTTTTTAAAAATTGTACCTAAACTTTCAACTGCTTACTTTTTTCTGGATTCTTTACTGGCCAATGTTTCCAATTGAGAACATCAAATAAAAATTTTTTGAAAAATTAAATTTTATCAATATTGACTTGAAAAAAAAGCAGATAAAGTTAAAAGATTACTTGATTGTTTGAAAACACAAGCTGCATTTCTATCATTAGTGGGAAACTGGAAAAAAAATCATAAAAATAGCCATTTTCATAAATTTTTACAGAGCAATCTTCATGCGACTTTGTCGTGTTTGTGCTGATTTATACCTTTGTAACAGAAGAAATATTGTAATTCTTTTAACATTTCTCTTTTCTTTTTGTTGTTTATTAAAGAGTTCAAGATCGTGAATTAAAATTGCAGTCATGAAATAGAGAATAACTGTTCTTTCTTTAAAACTACTCCAGACAACAACTCTGCCGGTTAAAATGCTGCATCACTTTATATTCATTTATTTATAACTGTATAACTGTGCCTCCGAAATAAAATACTGTGTAACTGTATTTTATTTTGGAGGCATGTTTAAATGCAATTAAATTAAAGTTATTAAATCAAACCAATCTAAATTAGAAACATTCAACGCCCTCGCCATCCCACCCTCAGCGGGCCGCGGTAAAATTTATCAAACGATGACCGGTTCATCTTCGTGGCGATAAAAAGGTTGTAGAGCACAGATTTAAGCTACCCAAACGTTCCGATTTTATCGGAACATTTTCCACCACTATTTTTGAACAATCTTATTCTAAAATAAAATTATGGACATATTTTAAGTTTAAACTGCCAAGGAAAAATTAGTAGTGAGCAGGGCTCGAAATTTGCAGCTAGTCTTGGCAATCAGATTTTTAAATGGGCGAGTAAAACCACTTTTCCCTAGAAATACTACTTGTCATCTTTGGAAGAATGCAATAGGAGAGGTGGAGCCACTTACGTTACCTATCTATCCTAAGACACAAACGATTATAATTAATATTTTTTATAACAAGAACTCTTAAAAAATACTTGTGTTGGAATGTAAAATTGATAAAAACTTTGTATAACACACACATATAATAGCACATTTCAAATTAAAAAACAAATCTACTAAATTTAGAACTCACGATAAAGGTGCATAAAAAACTTAAAATGATGATTTCTTTTTGAATAAAAGTTAATGTCCACATTTTTATGGTAAGAGTATAAAATAATCTGATGTATTCATAATCAGCTGTTATTTTATAATGAGATTTAGCTAAATTTAATAGCTTTGTTTTCTTATTTAAAATTTATAAAGACTTAAAAACAAAGTTCTGCAACTAAATCTTTTAACCTTTTAAGTAGAGAAATTATTTTATGTATATATATTTTATTTTAAAAAAAAAAGGTGGAGAGGGCTTGAATTGAAAAGAAACTATTTTTAAAATACAATCATTAGTTGTTTTAGATTTTTTTAAGCGATCTAGAGGAGGAAAACATATGAAACATCCATTAATAGTATTTATCAACAATGTGCGTTATTATACAGTTCTTATCAATTTTACATTCTAGCACCAGTATTTGTTAAGAGTTCTTGTTATAAAATATATTAATTTAAATCGTTCTTATATCCGGATAAGCAAGCAGCGTAGTTAGCGCCACTTATCGTTTCACCTCTCTCATTGCATTACTCCAAAGATGGCGGTGGTAAAATAAGAGTCAGTTGCCCCCCCGGCAACCAAGAAAAGCAACTATTCTCATTTTTATTTCTTAGCTTGAAAAAGCAGTTTCCTACTCCTATTTTAATTCTGGACTTCTATTTCCATTTCCGAATAGTACTGGCAATTTTATTAATAAACATTGGTCAACTTATTTACATTGTAACGGCCGCATGTTCTTAAAAAAATTTGTGTAGCCTGTTTCAAATGCAGGTCGCGTCTGTCGACCTAATCGTTCGGAGTTTTCTGTCGTCCTCCGAAATGCTTGTTAGGACCCCTTAGAAAGACCCCCACGGAGAGCACTCCACACCTCGGCCTAGAGCCCACATGTAGCTAATTGGCCGTAATCCCACAACAACAGAAAATCATACTCAAGACTAGTTTTCATATGCTTAAAAAATCCTTTAGAGGCAATTTATACATAGGTGTGTGTGTGTGTTTGTACGTGCATGCCCATTTTCATTATGCTCTTTTTCAAAACAATTTCCATGCCTCGGCGCACCGCCGAGTTTCTGAGGTCGTTACGCCGCCGCCGCGAATTTCTGTGCGGCGCAGACCTCTACTTACATTTTCTTTTGCAGCAAGCTAAACGAAGTATAACTCGGCAGTGGAACTGACTTCGCTGATGCTCCAGGTGTCAAGCATCCACAGACAAAATCATTTGGATGTGGAGCACTCGTACAATTTTAAGACAAAGTTATACTGTATTTGCTCGAATATAATGCGGTATTTTTTGACTGATCATTTCCCATTAAAAATCCAACTCACACTAAATTCAAGGCCTAAATATAGGATTTTTCTAATTATTTTGATGAAAAATTTTTGGAGTAGCATTATATTCAAGACCGTATTATATTCGGGCCATATATTCCTTTTTATTTTGCCTAAAAATGTTTGCATTTGGAAATGAATTTAAAAATTAATTAATTAATTTAATTAAATCGTAAATTGATTTTAAAATCTTTGCAGTTGGAAAAATATACATTAGGGAAAAAATTAAGTTTGGTTTAAGTTCATAGCTAAACCTCAAATTTTTTAAGGGGATTTTCAAATTTATATAAACACAAAATTTTCTCTATATCTTATGTTTTCTCATTCTCAAGATGGCTGCAGGCTCATCAGGCACCCCCTGGCTGTACCCCTGCTCAAAAATGATCCGTAAATAACTAAATATAGCCCATGAGTTTACATTGTAACATCCAAAGGGGTGAATAAACAAGACAAATCGGATAATCGGGCTGACTGGCTTTAATAAAACTGTAAAAATACTAACTTTCCTTCTTATTACTGGCTATGGTGATGTCTTGACAAAATATACAGTTAATATTACATGCTAAAATCATATAATTTACAAATCATTAATTAGTGATTATGCATACTGTATTATTTGTCTCAACTTACCTCCAGTTGCTATAGTGACATTCCGTAATGGGCTGCCATAAAATGGGAAATCAAATGAGAGTTCAACAGTCTGAAAATAATTTGAAATTTTAAAGATATGCATATGACTGAATATGAATCAATATATTTTGACTAATAAACTAATGCAAGAATACATAACATGTCTGTAAATTAAATTCTATAAACATTGCTATCAAAGAAATATTTATAAGTTACTTTTCAATTTTTCAATTTGACAAATACATTTTTTAATTATAATTACTTTTTTTCTTATGTAGCAGCAGTTATGTAGCAGTAGTCACAGCAGCAGTTCAGTAGTTTTCTAGAAATTTTTTACTACTGTGTCTTAAATATATCACATCAGTCATAATTTAAGATTTAAATACTACCCCTTGATTTAGCAATAATTTTATTTGTATATTATTATTATTTGAGTTCATGCCCCCCCCCGTCTTTCCCACCAACAGTTTTTAAAACTTTATGCTGATGATTGAAACTATATATTCCCCTCCCCTACACACAAACTAAATATATTTTTGTTAGTAAGACTTACCACTTCAACATCCTATGCAATAACTTTTACAGATGGAAATACAACCTAAAACACTAGATTATAAAATATATATTGATCTACGCTATCAAAACTTATAAAATCATCTATTTAGTTGGCCCGAACAAAGCCGAGTGGATAACACATTGAACATGGTAGATGGCCGAAGTGTGAAGGTCCCGAGTTCGGGGCCTAGGGCGGTTGTTGGTCTAGCGATCTGGAGTTTTAGGTGTTTTTCTCCAGATGTATTCTGAATACGCGTTAGAACCCCTTTAAAAGTCCGCTCAAAGCACCCCCCTCCGTTGACAGATGCTCCTCATGAAAGCTTGCCATAATACTCAAACTTCTCTCTTTAGTCATATTTTTTTTTTTAATAAAATTTATGTCATCGGTATTAATTGTAAATAAAATTTTAAAGTATTAGTTCATTTGTGCTACTCTACCTACCCACATTTCTGTCATTAATTATGCACAGAACATTTTGTCTCAAATGTTTCAACCAGGGTCCGATTATGACAAACCGGGGCAGAAGTCTTAATGGGGGCCCCTTGCATGCTGTTACTCTGTCTGACAACTGCTTCATGTATTTTTTCTGTGCTCGCATTTCATGATTAAATTTTTCCGACATGAAATATACTAATATTAGATAAATAAGAAGACTTATAAACATTACAAACATATGAAACATTATGAACTAAGCTTTATTAAAAATGAAGACTTAAAACATTCAACTAAAAGCCTGACTTTTTCATAATATAAATAATCATAAATCCGTAGATTTCTATTCATTGATGTCCCATTCTCGCTGGGTAGCCACTTAAAAAAACTTCAGAGGGTCTGGCAACTTACTGCATAATCTCTTAAAATCTAGCAGCCATCCTAGTTACCATTTCTTTTTGCAGAAATTGTTAATCTGGTGTGATATTTTTTCTATGGAGAGGTAGAATTAAGAAAAAAAATTTTTTTTGGACTATTTGTAACTTGTAAATTCAGAACTGAAAAAAAATTAAGCATTTACTACATTGAGGAAAAAAAACCCTTAAACTAAATTCACACACTGTAATAATTTAAGCGGCCCCTCAAAATCGGGGGACTGGGGTATATGCCCTTCTTGCCCCTGCGATAATCAGGGCCTGGGTTCAACTTATGTCTTTTTTTAAATTTTCACCAACGTGATGTACAGGGAAAAGGATTTCGCATTTAATCGTAACTTGCCGCCACCAATAAACCTCAAAACTGCGATTGCGTGCGCAGATCGAATATTAAATACAGATGCGATGTTTTGACAGGTGATTTTTTGTGGAGATGTAACTTCGATTTCCATTTCTAAACATCTTTATCTTGTTTTTATAGCAGATTTCCACACGTTACGGCCTTGCCAAATCAAGAGCGGAATGTTTCCAACGAACATCGATTCTCCAGATATAAAGCGTTCTTCCTCCCCCTCATCAGATAATTAATTCAGAGAGATGGATAAGGTCTCCAGATTAAAGAAAAGAAAAACGAAATAGTATCATGTCAATTAACAATAATAGAACACTGTCATGTAAAGGTCTCCACATGTTACACAAAACCGACGAAAATTAGGAATTCCCCTCAGGAAGTGAAGTGACGTAATGGAGTTTGACGAATCGTTTTGGAAGATAGTGATATAACTTGTAATTAAAAATATAACGAAAGGAAGGATGTCATTCCTTCAGTCCGTTTGTAGGAAATAAATTTTGAACGCTCTGACGCAAGATACTATGGCTTCACGCATGACTCATCCTAACAACCCGCAATAGTATTTAGTTTTACTTATCAGAGCCTGGCAGTAACATTTTTTAAATTTTTGCGCCCCTATACACTAGAGATGAGTTCGGGCTCATTTTTTGAAGCCCGAGCCCGCCCCATCCCGAGAACTTTTAAACTGAGCCCGCCCGAGCAATATTATTTAAGTCGGAGCCCGAGCCCGAAATTTCAACTAAAGATTAAAAAAAATTCAATTACTTCATTGATAGAATACAATAAATTTAGTGGTTTGTGCAAATTAACGACAAATATAGTTGCAAACTCTCAATGTACTTTCTAATTCTTTATATACATGTTGATCAAATAATATCCGATCTGATGACTAACTAAGCAATTTAAGCCGCCTTTCTGAAATACCCAAAGAGCTTCACGCACCTTCTAGGCGCCCGTGCCGCTATTCTTTTTTTTTATAAGTACTTTTATTTTGCTCATGAACCACTTTTAAAATCTGTTTCAAGGAGTATGTTCAATAAATGAGAAATTTTTCACGAGCCCGAGTCCGAACGCAATTGGGAATTACAGAGCCCGAGCTCGGTTCGGGCCCGGGCTCGGGCTGAGCCCGTCTCATCTCTAATATACACTTGATCAAACTCAATATGGTCTACATCTCCATTAGATTTGTCTTAAATAACATCTTCTACAAAGATTATTAAATTATTTACTTAGAAAAATCTTAGGATATATTAAACCACTTTTACTGCAATTATAATATTACTTATTTAGAAAGAAACAAGGTATCAAAAAGATTAAAAAGTTAAGCACAAAAAAACGTAACAAAAATCTACACCGTTTGCACGATCCGCTTGGAAATTTTCTTAATTACGTATAAAAATAAAGAAAACAATCTGTGCTACTTTAACCCTTTAACGCGCAGTGTTCCCGCTCTGGGAACACCAAACTCTGACGTTTTGACTGTTGCCAGTCACGAAGAATAGATTCAGAGCCGGCCCAAGGGGGGTGCGAATGTAGGCGATCGCCTAAGGCCCCGCGCTTATAGAGGCCCCGCTCCTGGGCCATTTCATAAGACATGATAGAGAATATTCATATTTCATAAGACATGATAGAGAAGAGGCCCGCTCTTGCGCTTCGCCTGGGGCCCCGCACGCCTCTCGGGCGGCCGTCTCTGACAGATTTGATTTCTATAAAAATAGTTGCGGGTGACATAGCTCCACCAGAATCCTTTACTTTTTATCACGTCATTTCCCGTAAAAAAAATGGTCACTGTTATTTTTAACAGCACTGACATCTGCTGAAAAATAGAAGAACGCGAGAACAGCTGGATAGATTACCCAATGCTAAAAAAAGGGCAGCCCCTTTTTTCAGCATTGGGAAAGGGTTGCGCCTCAAAGGGTTAAAACCCTAAAAATTCACCCGTTCTCTAATTTTCCAGTGATTTTTTGCTATTTTCAGTAGGCTGTTAATGATTTAAATAAATTGATTAATCATGATTTAAATCAAGATTTTTTTTTTTTTAATCATTGGTTTAAATCAAGGATGCATAATCTCTGTCCAACGGGTCATTATTAGCTCATGAAACCCTGTTCCATTCACCCGCCAACCCAGTTGCATGTTGAAAAACATATCAGAATCCATTAGTTCAATTTTTAAGAAAAGGAATTAATACTGAAAGTTTAATTATTACGGATTTGTTTTCAATGGTCATAAACATTGCACCAGAAATGTTGCAATGTTTATGACCATTGCAACATTTCTGGTTGCATTCTTCACCCCCCCCCCCTCTCCAAAATAAATAATAAGACACACACATACAAAAAAGGAATATCATGATAAGAAACAAAGAAAAAGAAATGCAATTACTGTTGCTTGACGGTAAGAATCTGATAATTTTTCATGTGTGACGACGTGATTCTCGGGCATCTCATCTAATTTGATCCAAAACCGCTTGGCGTCCTCGGGATTAGAATAAAAAGTGGAGTTGTAGTAAGTGTGGTGATCTCGTTTGACCTGCAATAAGAACAGAAAACAGTTAACAAAAAACACTGATGAGAAGTGGATTAAGCGGTATTCGCATGTGCTTGATTTGTGCAAACAAGAACGTGTCTATGGGATGGGAGTCCAAGAGATTCGGACCACTCACTCCTGACCCCTTCTGAAATTTTTATTTTTGTTAACAAAATGATAAGTGTTTTTGTGATAAAATTTTGCTTTTTTCGCCTTTTGGAAGTCCTCAGAAAAGAAATGTTTGCTCTGGGTGAACCGGCTGAAAATTTCAATGCCAGTTTGGCTATTATTATGTGAAAAATGTGAATTTGGTACATAGGCGCAAGTAAACTAATTATGCCTAGCACTTCAAAAGTTTTAGAATGTCTATTTAGTATTTAAAAAACTACACTACACACTAAAATAAACAACGAACTTGCATCGATTACGAAACATTCACAAAAAATTCTTAAAAATCCGAAATTTAGCAGAATGTGTTACTCTTCGAAAAAGTTTGCTACGCAATTCCATATTTAAGACTTTTTCATGAAAGCAGCATAAAAGACAGTGTCATTTTAGATTTACTTCAGTATATAGTGCAGGTTATAAAGAATCATTCTGAAGTTTTGAGTTTCTGGGGCAATAATTTATTTTAATTTGTGTCCCAAAACTGTGACGGATATTTCTTCGAAATTTTTAGCTATTTTTGTCCCCAAGGAAACGTTTAAAACAAAACTGACAAAAGACAAAAGAATTCATTTTGCATAATTTTAAACCTTTAGTGGATTAAAAAAAAGTGTGTTGCTTAGCCAGGAAATGAAAACTTTAAAACCCATATTCGCAGACTTTTATCTATAGAGAATTCTTTATGCATATTATTCATTTCTTGCCTGTAGTAGCTCAACATAACCTACTGAACAAACCTGAGTAACAAATTCGGAATCATTTAGCATTTAGGTTTCTAAAATAAAGCGAGAAGTTACAGTAATTAAGGAAAACTTTGCGGATATTGCCATTAAAAAAAAGTGAGACAGAGATAAGAAAAAAATGGTTTATGTTCTTAAAAAAAAGCACAAGATTGTTCATTACATTCTTTAAAATAAGTTTTTTTTTTTTTTAATTTACAGAAGATTTAAATATGTACACGAAACATTATCGCTATCAACACCCTTTTCAATAAGTTGCATGGCATAGTTCAGCTGTTCCCAGCCCTTTTCCTCCCAGCAAACTCCTTAAAATAAATAAAGCGCAAACCTTTTGCAAAACACAAGGAAACAATAAAACTGGGCAGGGCATTTATTTTTCATGCTGCACAATAGTTCATAGCAAGAAACTAAATAATCGTAAAATACCTTACAATAGCAATAACAAAAACAAAATATTATAGCTAGAAAATAAATAGAGCTGATTTCAACAAACCAACGGGTTCTTAGCGTAGAATACGATAAATAAAAATCACTCTTAATGAGATAACTGTGGCAGATGAGATTAATAACATAAATAATAACTTAATACTGGGATTAATAACTTAAGGCATAAATACGGTAACTGCCTACATTATTTATGTATCAAACAAACTTATGACTAAGTTTGTTTGCTTTTATGTACTGTGGTAAATGCATGCGGATGCCGAACGCGAGCTGCCGAAGTAACGCAGCTATTAAAATCGACTCGCTCTTTTTGCTCTATACTAGCTGCGTGTCCATTCTTCGCACAGTAGGAAAAGAAAATTTTCCTTAGATCAGGCGCGGAACCAAGGGGAGGGTGGTGGGGGCGATCGCCCCCTCCTGGGCGAAGTCCAAAAATATGTTATAATCTGTTAAGATATACATTATGAAAGTATAATGAAAATTATGTAGCCTTTTTCTGTGGGGTGTATTGCAGGTACTACTCCCTGTCCTTTTTAATCATCGCTCATATATATAGATTTATCAATAAAATAATTACATTAATTGGTATAATTGATTATATTAATTAATTATAAAATGATTTTGCGCATTCTACCACACACACCCCCTCACCCCCGTTTCAGGTACAAAATCGCCCCCTCTTTGAGTAATTTCTGGATCCGCCGTGCCTTAGATGTGAAATTCGAACTAATTCCAGTGATGTAGAATCTAAAAATAAAAAAATAAAAAACTGTTTGACTCATGACGTATAGTTTACGTCGTGAGTACTAACCTGAAATCACTACAATATAATGACACAAAAATCTGTCAGAGTCATTCGCGATCAAAATAGTAATAGGCTTTACGGTTTGCAGAAAACTCCTCACTTTCAAAATGCCTTGTTTTCCACCATACTGTTTTCTAGGTTCAAGTTGTAGCATTAAATACCTCAGACACTACATGAAATGGACAACCGTTTTATTTTAAAATAACTACCCATCCGCTCTTTATAAGGAAGAAGTGAATATTTATGATCATAACTGCTTGTGACGAAACAGAATTTCATTTTAAAGAAAGTTCAGGTAATCTCGTCTGTTGAAATGACTGCGGAATATATTAACGCAAATTAGAATCACTTATCGTTGAGTTAGTTGTAAGACAACCATTGAAAAAAGATGAATAGAACACTATTAATTTCATAAAATATTTATTAACATGGTGTATTATGATTTATTCATATAATCTTTACAAGTCTACTAATACTACCTATTACGCATATTAATACTATCCATCTTCGCTTCTCCCTCTTTAATACTCAATTTAAAGAAACAGCTTAGATTATTTGGCAAAAATGAGAACTTTTTATTCTATTGTGATTCTTGGTAATTTACGCTCATTAGCATAAAACAATAATCATTTCACATTATGGTTGCCGTTAAGGAAGCTTTCCATTCTCCATATACATATGTTTATTTTATGCATAATTCTTGTCAGATTGGCGTATTTAGCTCCTCATCAGCGAAGCCAATGGGAACAAATGGAAACATGTAAAGGCCACGTGATCTATCTCCCCAACTTCCCCAAGAAAATCTTTGGGGAGTTGGGAAAAACCCGAGCTACTCAGCTTGGCAGAGTGGACACTATCTCCTCGAGTAGTAGAGATGAGTTCGGGCTCATTTTTTGAAGCCCGAGCCCGAGGACTTTTAATCCGAGCCCGCCCGAGCCCGAGCAATATTATTTAAGCCGGAGCCCGAGCCCGAGATTTCAGTTAAGAAAAAAAAAATTCAATTACTTCATTGCTGGAATACAATAAATTTTGCCGTTTATGCAAATTAAAGACAAATATAGTTGCAAACACTCAATGCACTTTCTATATATCCATGTTCATCAAATAATATCGGATCTCATGACTAACTAAGTAATATAAGCCGCCGTTCTGAAATACCCAAAGAGCTTCACGCAACTTCTAGGCGCCCGTGCCCAGTGGCGGATCCAGAAATTCTCTATTGGGAGGGGCTAAAGTTTGAAAAAAACTTTAAAAAAAATAATTGAAAATAAAAAAAAATAATTGAATTATTTGAAAAAAGCGCCGGGCTCGGGCTCGGGCTTTCGGGCTCGGGCTGAGCCCGTCTCATCTCTATCGAGTAGCTCAAGTCGGGCATCGTGAACGGCTTGAGTTTTTCCCGAGTAACTCGTTACTCAAAAGGGGCAGTCTGAAGGCGCCCATAAATTCTGGTGCCATGATTGATTTATTTAATGGCGTAAACCAGGTATGGGCAACCTTTGCAGCGTCGCGGGCCGTATACTTAGAATTTATATGGAATTTTGAATGGTTTATATGGGTTTTACACGAGCTTCTGATATGCTCCGCGGGCCGGATCAAAAGCCATGGCGGGCCACATCCGGCCCGTGTGGCGTAAACTGTCTGCGTTCATTCTATTAAATTCTAAACATTATGCTACATTAAAAATTGTTAAAAAAAAATTCACCTAATTTAAATAATTTTTCTCGTTCTTATTTTAAAAGAGGGCGAAATGAGTGTTATTTCATCGTTTGTCAAAATATCAAAAAGTTATGACGGATAGAATTCAAGATGCAACAATTTAAAAATTATTTTATGAAATTTTTTTCAAAGGTGACCTTTATTCAAAACATTCCTAAAAATCTGCAAATTATGTTACATATTCAGAAAGAAACTGTTTTTTAAAAAAAAAAGCTTTCTCCTCTATCTGATGATGTAAATGCCGTTTCGCTGCAGGCATAATTATCGCCGTTATGACGCATTAAGTGTGAAAAAATGCGAAAAATCGCATAGAACATAAGTTTAAAAAAGTTCTAGATCAAATTTTGAAAAAATCGCTTCGAGGTGCATAACTTCATGTTTAGAACATCCTGAGTACCAAATTTGGTAATTATACGTGTCGCTGTTTGTCCGTAATGCTGGTTAGAAACAAACATACACAGAGACAGACATCTTCTTTTAAATAAGTAGAGAAGAGATTAAGACTTTTCACAGCTATACTGAAAACTTAATTGATATTTCTTAAGTTTTGTCTCACCTATTTTGTTTTTGAAGACTTCTGTTATTGTTATAATAAAACGCAACTACATTTCCCTCTATGTTGATATAAATGATTTGATAGTTGAATTTATGTTTAAATAAAGCTCGACAGAACTTACTTCTTGTATAATTACATAATTTTGTCTCTATTTTTGTTATACAATAAGCATTTTATTTTCATATTATACGAGGGTCTTCCGGAAAGTAAGTTTCCCACGGCCAGTAGAAAGGAACAAAAACATTATTAGTAGGAAAATTTATTGCAAAAGATAATTAATATTTCAGCTACTTCTCTCTCTCGACATAAAATAACCTGAACTGTAACACTTCTCGTGCCATTGGATAAGTTTTTGCCGTTCAAAGAAGTCTGCCGCCTGAGAAAGGAGCCAGAGTGTCAGTTGCTTACAGTTTTCGTCAGTGGTAAAGTGATGTTCCGTACTATAGGGTGGAAGTACCCCGTATCAGAGTGCGAATTGAACATTTTCTCCAGGGGGGGACATTTGAAAAACAACATTCTCCAGGAGGGGACATTTTGAAAAAAAAAAAAAGAGAGAGAGAGAGAGAGAGGGGGGGGGCTTCACTCACATAATATATTAGGTATTACATGACAAATGCAGCCACCAACATGTCTGGGAAGTGACTTGCCGTGTTTACTCGCCTAATAGTCGCCCTCGCACGACAGTCTCACCCCCGTTTTGAAGCAGAAAAAATCGCCGAAATGTTTTCCCCGCATAAAAGTCGCAGTCGCGTATTTGACCTTCATCTAGTAAATGAATATAAGAGAAATCTAGAAAATTATTATGAATTGTGTATTATGTTACCAGAATTTTTTGTAAAAATTTTGACAAAGATTATTAGTGAATTTAATGTCTATAAAATCATCAAAAGAAAAATGCCTCTTTTTTGTATGCAACTGACGAAAAGACTATTCAATAAACAGAACATGATCTGAAAACAATTGGTAGTTTTCTAATTACTTAATGTATTTTTTTACACCCTTAATGTTTTAGCATTAGAGTGTACAATATTATCTGGTAGATTTCCCACCGTAATAGTCGCACCTAGACTTTCACAATGAAAAATTGGCGAAAAAAGTGCGACTATTACGCGAGTAAACACGGTAAATTCAAACAAAAGCCAACCCCCGATTTTCTATGCAGATATATTCCTGCCTATGTCGATTTTACGTCTACCCTCAAATTCGCCTCGCGGAAGAGCAGTGCTTTTTCATTCATTTCGCAGTCTTCCTTTAAAACCTGACCCCAGTTACAGAATGAGAAGTAGCATCCGGCATGTGTACATCTATTTCAAAGGGATGTTTGTAACTTGCTCCTTTGTCTAGTAAACAAAAGAAGAATTTCTATTCTCAATACTTAATATCGTTAGGTACTGTTGAACTTGTAGGGACAGAGATTAATTTAACATTTCTTCAGATGGGGATTATCGCTGGCAGGGATCCATTAATATTTCTCTAGCCGGGGATATTACATTCTTCAGCCGGGGACAATCCCTGGCATCCCCCCCCCGTCAATTCGCACCCTGCCCCGTACAGTACTGATCTTGCTTCTAGTGACTTGCACCTGAAGAACGTCCTGTCCGGGCATCACTTTTCCACTGACGAATACTGCAAACAACTGTGACACTCTGGCTCTTTTCTCAGGGGACAGACTTTTATGACACAGGACTAGAAAAAATTATCTCACGGTATGATGAGTGTTACAGTTCAGATTATTTGTAGTAGTTGAAAGATTGTTGTATCTTTCGCAGTAAATTTTTCCATGTAATAATGTTTTGTTCCTTTTTACTGGCCGTGGCAAGCCTACTTTCCGAACGACCCTCGTATTATTATTTTTTTTTTTTTAACTGGATTGGCGTCCAAATGATAACTGTGCACAGATGACCAAATACCTACTACAGCAGTGATCTACCTACACATTCTTTTGACCGCGTATCTTATGACTAAAATAATCATAAATTGTACCCCTTAATTCTGTATGTATCTGTATACTGTGTGCACCAAAGGACGAAGTATTTTGAAGGGAAATGTGGCGTACGCCCTACAATTTTCTGCGTACCCCACCTTTGAAGACATCTGCACTCGAACTCGATAAACTCCTCTTTTGCACACACCTTGCGAACTAACCGGCTGATTTCAAAAACAGAGACCATAGCAACAGCCTGTATCAATTTCGTAGCAAATACTGCGTCTATAGACAAATTTGTTTATTTATTTATTTTTATTTTTCTTTTTTTTATTTTCGGGGGGGGGGGGGTATCTAGTGCTACAAGTTTTTCAACTTCAATTGATCTCCAGAATCAACACAAATAAGGACTATCAATGCATTGACTAAGATTTCGGGTGGGATGGGTAATGACACCCCCATGATCCCCCCCTCCCCACACCCCGGCTACGGGCTTGTGTCTATAACCGGGCGGACCTACTGAAATCGCAAAAACACTTTTAGGCTTTGCTGAAAACTACTAAAAAAGAAAAATCGGGGGAAAAATCGGTATATCTTCATATCTAAACTTTACAAACGCAATCTATGCGTATTGAAACCCATTTTCTGTCTTTTAAAACGCAGAGTAATGCATAATCTTAATTTATTAGCAATGCACACAAAACTACTTCTTAGAAATAGCATTAAAATAAAAAAATAAAAAAGGCAAAAATCAGTCTAGGGAAAAGGAAACTAAATTTAAACTGCAAAAAAATATAACGTTTTATGAAACGGATTTTTTTTTAAAGAAAATTCGCACAGAAAAGAGGAACTGCATCAATTTTACAAAGAAATATACCATTGTTAGAAAAACAGTCTATTTTTAGGAATGCCAATATTGCATAACAACATCCATCACTTTCAATCGTCTTGGGGGATTGTGAAATCGCTTGCCAGCTGGTGGAAATACGAATATGCTGGAGTGGCTTTTTAGATGCTGGAGTAATATTTCATACAGAATAGTTAATTAAAAGAAAAATCAATCTAAATGTCTGAACAATTCTGCTGTTACTTATTAAAACTGAAGAAGCTATCCCACTTGGAAATATTTGATAATTAGCGAAGATTAATATCACTTGAGTCAGTAGTCAAATAATTTTGACATCTGGAATTTGCGATTGCCATCTCAGTTTCTCCCCACCCAGTCTCTTAAACCTTCAGGTAAAGGGGGGAAAACCCTGCATTAAAAAACAGTCAAAAACAAAAAGAAGTTTGAATAATAATTAAAAAAAAACAGTTTTAGCTTTTACTAAAGTCAGGCAAGCAAAACCAATAATATAATGCAAAAATATTAAACGATTGCCCAGAGGTATTAAAAAAAAGCAAAGCAAAGAATAACCACCTTTCGTTAATGCCGGGGTGGATACAGGAATTTTTTTCCAGGGTCCCATTTTTGTACAATCTGTTTATTTCTGAGAATTTTCACAGCGTTTTTTGTAAAAGTCACTTTAAAAAAATGTCAAATAAATTAAACTATAGATTAAAGTGCCAATGAAGGGTTACTTTAATCGATTGTATTTTTGTGAAGGGGCCGTTTCAATTGATTTTTATTTTGTGAAGGTGCGATAAAACGGACCCAAATTTCGTCTGCATCGATCCTTGTAATGTACAAAACAATCCCCTCCCCCCACTCTAGTTTTCCTTGGGCTTTTTAAAGTTTATGCCTCATTATGTACGTTTCACAATTGTGTATATGTTAATTTATTTTACAAATGGTTATCTGTAATGACATTGTTGTGAAATTCATTTATTCGCCATTTTGTATTTCATTTAAAAGCATATTCAAGAGAACGGGTTTTCTATTTGTGTACCTACATTTAATTTCCAGAGGAAAAGTCAACTGTGATTTTCTAAAACGGGATTTTATTGATAGGTTTTTACTGTCACTTCGTGCATAAATTGAAAAGTAATCGAATAATAATATTATTTCTTCAGTTTTAGTCTTTCAAACATATTTTTTGAAAATAAATAAATGAAAATTATTATTATTATTTTACACATAAAAGGAGTCTTATTTAAATATCGCCTAACCTCAGTGGTTTAAACCAATGCTCGCGATCGTTATTAAAACCTGACGAAAACTCGGCAAGACTCATCTATCACGTTAAATTTCTCTACATGTGGAAGGGGAAAAAAAAACATAGGAATGCTTTTCCTTAGCTTATAAAATATAGAAAAAATAAAAACTCGGCTGTTCGAGCCTCGTCAGGGGGAGACCCCCCTGAATCCCCCTAATTTTTCAGTTTCATTATTGCCATATCAAAACGATATTAATTGACTATGTCATTTTATCTCTCATCTTTTCGTGTATTTCGCCTGGTAACCTTATGTTGAAATTTTAAGGATTGTAACCTATTTACAGAAAAATACATGTGATGCATATTTCTACAGCTTACGAAATATTGTAACAATAGATTAAAGCTGTTGTGAATTAATAGTATTTAAATATATGTAAAAAATACATGTGATGCATATTCTACAGCTTACGAAATAATGATTAATGCATACTATGATACCTTGATGGAACAATACAGTAGGTATATATACAGTAGGTATATATAGGAACAAAAATTGTAACAGTTTACAAAAATGCACTACTAATCAAAAAATTAGCATCTGCATAAACGGATGGTCGAACCAAATTTCTTCTTCCCCAATGAAAAAGAAGTTTGTCTCAAATAATATAAACTACCAATCCTAAATCAACAATTATAAAAACAATAAAAGTTTTCAGGTAGTTTCGGTATAAATAAAAAGTTTAGACGATAAAGAAAAGAAGCATTAGAACAGTAATTTTTCTCTGTTGATACAATGTCCATCTCAGGAGTACTTTTAGGTGGGGGCACTTGTCCCTCTAAATCGGCGCCTATGGTGATGCAAGTTCTATGTACCTTTGAGTTACATTTTCAAAAATTGTTTGGGATTCTGAACAGAAAATCTTATAATTTTTTATGGAAATTTTTAGTGGCTTAGGGATGTTCCAACTCTAGCATTTTGCCACTAGTATGGTAGCAATGACCTTGTTCTTATTGCCTCAAATGATTTCTTATTACTTAACACGTGAAAAAAACTACAGAAATCTGTAAATTATCTAAATTCAAAACATCGTGAACTGTTTGAATTCCATTATCCTTTTGAAAGCCATTTGAATTTTTAGCTCAAGTTTACCAGTAGTATTAACGAATGGCCTACGGTTGACTGAACTCAAAGAACAGCATAGTAAAACAGAGCTTAAGGTTATTATGTCAACATAAACACAGATTTTATACGAAACATAAGTACGTAGAATATAGTCGATTAACAATACAATCATACAATGAGATTATATATAAGTAGTAAGAAAAAATGGGTAAAGCTAAGAAAAAACTGAAAAAAAGAAAAGAAAATATTGGAGCAAAACCTTTTGCGAAGCTTATTTCTATAGTTACAAAAATGTTGACTGACAAATTTTCATATTTGAGCTATTAGTCTTTCAATTCTCATAAACATTAATTTATAAATTAATCATGATAAAAATATTTAGAGCGAACCCTGCGATGGCCAGGGATCCCCTCTACTTATAATAATAAGTTATTTAAAAGAATTTTTGATTTGATTTGTGTAATTTTTAGTTCATTTTGGGTATCACCTGCATAATTCGATTATCCGCGGTTGTCTTGTCACCCAATTCCGCAGAATCGGAAGTTTAAACTGTAGTCTAGTTAGATTATTTCACTCCTATATTTATAACTACAGGTATAGAATTTCCACAAATAAAAAGACAGAAATTTCGCAGAAAAAAAGAAACATTGAAATTTCACTAAAATTTGCATAAACTGCTTATAAAACTTTTTACACTTAAAATTCCTATTCAATGTCAATTAAAAGCTACATTGTTGTAATTTCAACATTCGATTGTTTTAGTGTCATTCTTCTGTTCGTAACGATGGCATAATTACTAAAGAAACGTTTTGCGTCCTCGCTATTAGTTGGGCTCTGAATGCTGTGCAAGATGCTTCTCTGCAAAGGTTGGAAAATAGCTTGAATTAGATCACCTGTTAACTGATTGCAACATTGGGCTATGAAAGCGGGTGTACCTATCACTGAGCTGATAGGAACTCATTTTGAAGAAGTGCTTTGAGGGAATTTTTGAAAAGTTTTCAAACAATATAATTTGATTTAAAGTTGTCATACTTGCAGTCACAGATGGTCAAAATAATTGACCAATATGAAAATGGCATTCATTTTTTTGTATTTACTTTCGTGTGCAAAGAAAGTTTATTGAAGGCTTTTAGCCTTATATTTAGATCCAAATCCCCTGACTTGGTTGTTCAAGAGTTATTTTCAATCCTTCTAATTTGTAAATGGTGAGCTAATGGGTAAATTGAATTTTTTAGTTCGTTAATTAATTTCATCGTTTTGTAGCATTTGAACACAGCCCAGATATGAAACTTATTGGAACTTTTAGTTTATGTTTGAAAGATTCTTTAAAGTATTTTTTTTTCCTCTTAAAAAAAAGGGAGCTATATTTGCACCTATTCACAAAAATAAGAAATGTTCGCATAAATTGGCGTCTATTCACAAATCCCTTACATTTAGCACCGATTCGCAAATATATAAGAACATTTCGTATGAATTTGCATCCATTTCATAAATACGAAAATTCCGTACCTTTATTTATAACTCTTATGCGACTTAGCTTACTTAAGATTGAAAAAAAGGGGATAATCAGAAACAGTAATGTTTAATCGAATCATATGACTTTTTATCAATTATTTAGTTTCCTTTTTATTGCGAAGTATATAAATTTGTACCAATTTATACTTATGCGGCAAATTGTTTCAAACTTTTCGCTTCAGTGCGATCACGAACTGCGACTAAAATCCAGTCTAATATAACTAAAATTTCCATTTCTCTCCAGTAAAATAAAACATTATTTAAAAGAAGTAAAAAAAAATAAAAAAGAACCAGCAACCCGTTTTATCTTACATAAGCAATATTTTTTCTTTCTTCCTGCAGGCGATATTTCGAATTAAAATGAAAATACAATTAAAAGGGAGGAAAATAATGGACATAGAATTATTTAATGTCATAAATTAAAAATTACGAATTGAAAAGAATTTTTTTTCTTTTAACACGCATATTGAATTTTGCAGTAACAAGGTCAAACTACTTACTTGGATATTTATTTAAAAAGATTGTGCGGAAAATTAACTTTCATTTATTCAAAAGTGTTTTACTTGCTTTTAACCAATGTTGAACGATTAACGATATCGTTAGCTTAAAACTTATTCTTTTCAATACTGACTTTAATCATGTGCATCGCAACAAGTCTGATTTTAAAAATTAAAATGCAAAACGACGTTATAAACGTAATAAATTTAATTCTGTAATTTATTGACCAAAATGTGCGTTTATTGTACGTAGCTTCCAAGCACTTTTTTTTTAATCACTCGAAGATATATTATAGCATATTTAAACTTAATTGAAATGTTTTAAAAAATTTAAGATTTAAAATTTCCAAACAATCGTTAATATTATTCTAATGTGGCGACAAAATAATAAATACTAATAATATTACAGTTTTGCATTAAAGTATGAATACAGTATCACAACCTTTCTAGAATTTTTATTACTATTTTATACTTGCTTTATTTTTCAAGAAACAGTGGAGCACGTTGCAGATCTATAACACTACATTACAATATGATAAAATTTATAGCAGTCCAGTTCAGTAGTGTATCTAGGGCACGGCAAGCAGGGCACGTGCCATGGGCGCCACTTAAGAGGGTTCGCAGATTACCATCGTTATTGAAGCAAACAAAAAAAAAAAAAAATCATTTAAGTTGAAAATTATGACCAAGATATAATTTCTATATTTGACGGTATTTTTAAACTAAGCTCATTAACAATTCATTCTCAACTCATTGAGTATGCTTATTACAGACCCTCACGACTGAAATCACGAAAGGTCGTTATAACTAATGAACGGAGCAACGGATATCAACTTGACCGGATACCGAATATCCGGCTAAACTTTCAACAGGATATCCGGTAATCCGGCAGCGGTATGTTTTCTTTTTTATTCAGTTTATTTTCACCAGTTTTCTTAGAGTATTCAGCTATTTTATTATATCTATTTTTTTATTAATTTCAAATCATTTAATTCGAAAATCAGAAATCTTTTTGGCATTGTTTCCATGAAATTAGTACCAATTTTATTGCAATTAAAGTTGATACAAATAACAATGTCATTGAATCGGCTCTCCTTCAAGAGTTAAATATCTTACAAAATCAGTTACCCATTGAAAGAAAAACACCTCCACTCAATTGTTGGAAAATCAAAGTAACAAGTTTTCCTACTTTATCAAAATTAGGTGTTGGCGGAAATTTCTTTTTCACCAACTACCAGTATTACAGTCAGTGGCGGATTAATGCAAGTTTGTCGATGGGGGAGGTTAGTTTAGAAGATTGGCATATACATCCATTTTATGGAAGTAAAATAGGATCTTTTACGTTAATTTCTTTTTTCTCGGAGGGGGCGACCGCCCTTTAATCCGCCCTTGATTACAGCAAGTAGACTTTTCTTATGAGCAGGCTCAATTTATGGGGTGGAAAAAAAGGTAACTGAATTCTAACAAAGATTGCAAAACAGCCGTTTTGCACCATAAATTTACCGGTCTTAAAAAACGATTGAAATGCTTAATCTTTTTTTTTGTTTTCTATACATGATGTATTCTAAAAAGTATGTAAAACGAAATATTTTATCAAAACTTTGTTTTTCTCATTTTTTATTATTGCAGTTTTTAGAATATATTCATTTATTATGTTTATAAATTTATTTCTCAGTATATAATTTTAGGCCGGATGTACTGCCGGATATTTTTAATATCCGGCTACTGCCAATTATCCAGCACGTTGGCCGGATGCAGTATGTTTACCGGACATCCGTTGCATCCCTAGTTATAACAAACTTTCTAAAAATCGTCGAAATTTCTAAAAAAATCGGTTACAATGTAAACGGAACTTACAATACAGATACTTCTTCTCAAGGCTGGGTTGCTCTATAAGAGCTCATTATAAAAAAGTTAAGTAAGATGTCCGTGTACCATAAGCAGCACATATAGTATTAAGAATAGTCAGCCACTCTAAGATCTAACAATACGGTCGTTATAACGAATTTTTTAAGAATCAGTTTAGGATATAAGTAAAAAAGCAATCGGGGTCGTCCTCATAAAGAAACAGGGGCGGCCCTCCGGTACGTGGTGCCCCCTTACAAACGTAAAAGGCGCCACCTTTTATGCTCAAGTTTTCCTCAGTTTTCGAGTGCGAAATGGCGCCCCGATGCGATGCTTACTTCGCTTAGGATGTAGGGCAGCCCCTGCAAAGAAAACACTGAGAGTGTTGTAAGTTCTGGTGAATCTAAATATTTATGAGAGCTGGCCCTGATTATCGCACGGGCACTTGGGGCCCTGTAGCATTTATGTACCCCGGGCAATTTTCCAATTTTGTGCCCCTATATATAAAGCTCGAAATTAAATTTTTTTACCTACTGTAAATGTGCCCAGGGCACGGATAATCAAGGCTTGGGCATGCATGCAGAAATAGGTCAAAAAGTGAGTTTAAAGCTGCACAACATTTAAAAGTGCCCTGGGCATCAAAATGCTATAGTCAGGCCGTGATGAGGGGAGGGCGAACCTTTTTTGGGTAGCAATGGCTTGTCTAAGTAAAGTTAGGCGCTACTTAGACGAGCCACAGCTCCAGCTCTTTAGGGTAAGGAAAAGGAATGGAATGAAAACCTCGGAAATTTTAAATGCTAGATAACAGATTTACCAAAGGCATTCTAGTTTTGAAAGTCGTGAAATCTTTTTGCTGTTAATTAAATAAATTGAAATATCTATATTTACCGTTTCATTGGCATACTCTGCAGGCACAGTTATTCCCAGTTCCGAAAACGATTCGATCTCGTCATGTTCCGTGGTGACTGCCAAGTCCGATGGTTTTGCACCAAGCTCCGTTTTGGCCAACTTGGCTTTGAATCCTGACACTTTAGAAATGCTCTTTGGAGGCACATCTAGAAATGAAAAAATTGTTTCTATAAAGCAAAACAAAATAAAACATAGAAATAAGGAAAAGTGTTCATAAGGTGCTATATGCGCTAACGCCTGATGCGTTAGCGCATACCTAACGTTCCCGGATAATTTGCTGAAACTGTCAGCTGATGTCAATCACTGATCTGTCTTGTTTCGCATAAATACACGTATTTTTAATATCTGTGCATTTCCTCCCATTTCTGTGTATAATTCTGCTGTAAAAATTTATGTTTACTTAAGTATTTTGAGTAATCACATTAAATCCATCATAATATAATCATATAATCTTACTTTTACTTATCGGCGGGCTTCACCACCGTGATTATGCTTCGAAATTTAGAAATGTTATAAAAATCACGGGAAGTGTTTTTTTCTCTCTCTCTTCCCGGAATAAAAGACAGTCTCTGTATTAATTCGGGCAAGCTATTTTCATTTCAAATTTCGCCCAAATCCGCCCAGCTCTTTCAGCGTGAGAGAGTAACAAACATACAAACTTTCGCATTTGTATCATTAGTAGGACAAATATAAATCCAATTGTTTCAACTTGCAAAGGTGACAGTGAAAACTGTCTTCAATGTTAGACAAGCTACAATTCCGTGTTAAATAATTCCGCTGATCTAAGAAGGTTTTCTCCAATTTCAACATACTGCAAAAGAAATACTTTCCGAATTCTCTGGTCACTTGGTCATTAAATTGCAATTTATCACAGCAGTCATAATTTGATATTAAACATTACATTTCCTGTAAATATAGTTTCTGGGGTTTCGGGTGGGGGGGGGACATTAATATGCGATTGAAATAAATTTGCAAATTTACTAGTTTGAAATATATTGGGAAGTAACATGGCATAGAATCAGGTCCATCGATTTTTGTTACAGCTTTTCTGTCCCAATATTTTTCTATCAGAATAGGTGATGTTAGGTGAAACAAACTCAAGCACAAGCTCTTCTAGCTCAGAGATGGCTGTTTTGGTTTGATAACGGATTTCGCAAGTTCTTTGCTTGCCAATGACAACTGATAGGATTTGCGTATTTTGCAGATGGAGATTACTTATGTTTGTTTCCGTTCTTGGCGCTTTGATTGAGATTAAACAGCCAATTTTATAATCAATGAGTCTATTAGCGGCGGATACTGTTTTCATCATTAGATTAAGCCACCAGGGGGCGGGGGGATGTCGAGATATCCCCTCCCTCGAAATTTTCGGATTAGTTAGCATAACCATTAAGCAGACAAATTCCGCTTGTTTACTCACGATTTATTTCATATATTATTTATTTCCGGTATGTGACAAAATTTATGCGTAAGATTTAAAAACCGTACTAGATACAATTGTTCAATGATAACACACTTGGAGTGTCTGCATAATTTAAACCACTGCATTATTTCTTAAAATTTCTCATTGTAACGAAAAATTAATTTCTACAGTATCTGTATGAAAGCCATTATATAGGGATGGGTTTGAGAAGAGGAGAGATTTTCGGCTTCTGCGGCACGAGACAGACATTTTTAGTGTTACTGTATAGGATTTCGCGAGACACCGTTTTGCAGCTGTTTTGCGTGGCGAGACAGGTGTATTTTTCGTCTTGCATCCATTACATTTATTAAACGCACTCCATAACTATTGAAATATCTGTAGTTACACGATTAAAAGATGGACTTTTTCGTTTTTTATCTTCTAAGAAAAATTACAGATATAGAAACAAAGTAATGCCAATAGCAGTTAATTAACTGATTAAAAAACAAATTCTAATAATAAAAAAAAACCTTAAACGCATAAAAATTATTTCTCGAGAAAACCATAAACATGATTTTTTCCCTTATGCATCACCTAACTTTTTTTTCTTTATAAATCACAGGAAAAGTTTTCTATTCTAACATTTATTCCCTAATCGTCTATATTCTCACATTTTATAAGAGAAAACAGAAACAATGTTTGCACTTGCCCCCGTGCTAATTTACAAGAAGATTCCGCTTAAATATATATACAAGATAAACCCCTTAACGATCGCATTATTTTCAAGAAAACTGTCATAAAAGTACCTAATTTTTTAATTAAAAAATATTGTATAAAAATAAGTGTATGTACAATATATACATTCATTTTAAGGTTTTGCATTCCTTGGAAATTATTTATTGGTTTTAGAATTTTTTTATAACAAAAATGATATAAAAAAAATTCCATGCATAAAATTGAAATGTTCTAATTTTTCTGCCGCATAACTTTTGAACTCTCCTTCTCGGAAATATCACGGGAGCGACGACGAAGGAGTTATGCTACGCTGATCGAAAAATAAAAACCCTAGCAAAATAAAAATTCATTGAAAAATAAACTCTAACGCAGGAGTTGTTTCAAGAGACTCAGTCCCTTCCGTGAGCATGAACTATCACTATTCACCAACTCCAGGACATAAACCATAAACAAAAACCATAAACAATTTAAAAGTATTTGTTCTCCGTACGATCGGTGAAGGCATTAATGATCACGATTTCTGTTTGTCACTAAAAATCATAATGGACTTCGCAACCTCCCGACTTCAGAAAAAAGGGTTAGAGGAGAAAAGGGGGGAGGGCCACGAGTGCCCATACCTATTTGCAGGGAGAAGCCATGCCTAGCCTAGCTCCCTTATTACCGTTATGATTTAAGTACTGGTGCAAAGTAGAAGTGGTCCAGCACTAAAATATAGTATATGGGGCAGGACTATTGACTTGCTCTATCTCTTACAAACAATAATATGAGTGCCCATTTGGAGAGGGGGGGGGGGCAAAGGTGCTAATTAAAATAAATTAGACAATAAAAGTTTTGTTTGTTAAAAATCGTTTGTTAAACATAGTTCTTCACAGTTAAAAAGTAATTCATTTTTCTTCTTTAATTTTCCAGACTAATACATACTGTAGAGTGTGTTGTGAGATTAAGGCCAATTATATGCACGAGGAATCTAGGCCTATGAGTGGAGTGCCCTCCGTGGGGGTTCTTTTTAAGGGGTCCTAACCCGTATCTAAGCTAAGTTTCGGAGAAAACCACGGAAAACTCCGAACGGTTAGGTCGACGGACGCGCGATGGGACCCGAACCCGGGACTTTCCCACTTCGCCCGTCTACCATTTCCAGTGACATAACCACTATGCCACACGGTGAGGCTTACATACTGTAGAATAAAATTTACCTGTTTTCCTAATTTATAAAAACACCGAATAAACTTTATTCCTGCGATGACACATAAAAATTATTCCATTAATTACTCATGCAGTCGGGCACCTCGGTGCTTGCTTTAAATTAATCTAACAGCATACTAATTAAGGTATTTCTAAAGCAAACCAGTACAGCAGACTACAGGAAGTCTTCAAACAAGGTGCTTTCATAAAAGCGTCAAGTAAAGTTTGACAAAAATAAAGAGTCCGCATGACGGGAATGAAATTCGAGAATAATCCATCAGATCGTGAACGGAATAAAATTAAAAGGATTTCGAAAGGAAGTAAAAAACTAACGCTAAAGATAGCTTTAGGAAGTAAATTTAAATATTTATAAATATGATCTAAAAAAGGATTAAGCACAAAACAATACACGTGCATCTTCGCATGAATGAAGTAGTCAAGCCGCTCGCAGAATGAAACTTTGATCATTTTAATCTGTATTTAGTTCATTAAGATTGACAATGCAAATTTAATTAAAGGTTGTTTGGTAGCTGCACGTTATGAGGTTGGTGAAAGAGATTTGAACGTAACGATCGACTATTCGATAGATGATTGATGCATATTTTTTTACATGTCTTTAAGCCGATTTTAAAACGTCAAAAAAAAAAAAAAAAAAAAAAAACCAAATATCTTTAACAAGGCAGAAAAGAAATGCTACAATTTTAAGCTTTTTCTTTTTTAAATAGAAGAGGTCATATGATTTATAAACAGTTATTCTTAAAAAGGGGAAAAAAAAAAAAACACTAACTTCCAGAAAAAAAAAATTCTTGCTCAAAATTCCATGACAAAATTTCCAAAAAAATTACACGGATAGCAAATTATTGAATTTTATTTTTTTCCAAGATGTTTTATAATTTTTATTGATTAAGCATTCGCAAAAGTAAATAGAAAAGATTATAAAGAGACATTCTGAATTTTTTAGTGCTCTTGAAATAATTTATTATTAAAACTTGAAACTAAACAAATTTTCACTAAATCATCATTGTAACAGCTTCCCTTTCAAAGTTAAAATTAGTTTAGAGCCAAAGTTATAAAAATTAAAGCTAATTAAATGCAAAAAAGTTTACAAAACTCAGTATATTTAACCGAAGCCTTGAAACAGAGCCTTGGGGTTACGAAGAGAGAAAAAAAAATTCTTCCTATGGCTGTTCGAAGGAAACAGCACCTGCTGCTTTGTTTACATTACCTACATATTTCTGTTCGGAACTTGTTAGCACACACAGAAGAGGAATTTAAGGACGCACTCGCTTAAAAATTAATTTGAAGACATAAATTATTTCTTACTTACCCTGAGCTGGTGCCGCAACTATCACCGAAACAAATATCAACAATGTCAACCACCTGAAGTTCATAATTATTTATTTACAAAAGCAGCGATGACACAGACTCACGGGTTTGTCGTGGCGAACTCTTCCACTGGAGCTGTGCAGTGCAGTCAGTTCGAACGCGCTTCCAGCTCAGCCAGCCGTCTTTTCGCTCAGCCAACCCGGATATTGGTCAAGACCTAGATACGGAATATCCGGTCGTAGGAAATCGGCGAAAAACGCGAATAGCATTATCACGACGGCGCGGGTAATCTGGTTTCGCTATCGTGATGCGCGCCATTCTTCTCCCTCGAAATTACCACAGCAATTGTTGTTCTATGGGTTTGTGCCTTCTCTATTAAATACAATTGTTCGGTAGTGACGTAGGCTATTGGAGGTGCCTGGAAATGCGAGCGTCGAATGAGGTGCCGAGTCTTTTAAAAGTGCGAGAGCGCTGTTGTTCGCTACGCTGGGACACGTACCCCGGATTGGGAGCCCGTCCTTATTAAATTTGGTCTTCAGAACATTCTTTCTACTTTGATTTGAAGAAAATTCAGCTATTCAGGAAGAAATGCGATAAAACCCTTCCCCACCCTATTTTGCCGTCCTTTAAAAATTAATTTGCAATTCTATGTTGATTTTATAAATGCGAATAAATTAATTTTTTCTTTGAGAATTTTTTTAGGAAAAAAAATTCTCCTTCAAAGCATGAAATTTTGTAGACATCTTCGAAAAATTTTGCTATAAAAATCTAATTTATTTTTTCCACGTTGACCAGTATAAAGTTGCATGACCTCCCTCTCTCACACACAAATAAATAAATAAATAAACCTTTAAGCTTAAAAAAAATTATGCATACTTTAAACATGTGTGAATAGGTCCTCAACTCTCTCCTCTTCCTCTCAAGAGTACTTTTGCAAATTGCATTTATGTATGTATTGCATATGGTATAACCTAGAATATTCTAAAATAATATAAGACAAGAATTTTTTTAATTGTAGTTCATTAATTTGAGACAATTTGCAAATGTGAGTTTTAAAATAATAATAATTAATCCACATTCTACAAATTTCAATGTATGTGGAAGAGAATATTGATTTTTACAATATTCAAGTAGCACAAAATCAAGGTAGGTTAGAGAAAACATTGCTTGATAAAAAAAATAATCTATGAGGGGGAGCATCCATGGACGCCGGCAGAATATTTACCAGGGGGGGGGCAAAGACTACTCAAGGGAGGGGTAAAGACTGCTTCAACGTATGGTTACCATGTTGGAAAGAGCAAAAAAGCAAGGAAAAACTCTGCATACAAAAATCCAGGGGGGCATTGCCCCCCCTTGCCCTATGCTGCCGGCGCCCATGGGAGCATCATTATAGATCTTACATATAGAATACAGGAAAAACACTGGAACACAGCAGAACCTTTTTAAAATTTTGTAAATAGGATTCAAAATTATAATATTTCAATCTGATCATTTGAAATATGATCAAATTTAAGGAGAAGGGGCTACAACTACAATATTTACATTCTTTTTTTCTTTGCTTTTAATCTATTAATAAATGAATTTTTAAATCATGTTTTCATTTTAATATGCAGGCAATGGCCAGCTCACCTTTGCAAAGCTCTTTTGATGAAATTTTCAATAACATTTTTGCATAATTGCAAAGTAAACTCATCAATGAGGCATCTTATTTCTTCTTTGGCCTGCAGACAGGCATGGCATTCATTGGTAGCACACTTACTTTCCTTTTCTTTTAGAAAACCTCAAAGAAAAAAGTCCAGTAGTATCCAACCTCACGATGTTGGTGGTATAATTCACAGTGAAACAGTGCGAGGTAACACAACCACGAAATAATTAACACTGCGGAATTTTACAATTTCTTCAGTTAAATAGTGTAATTAATTCAGTTTTAATAGCATCATTTTGCATGATCAGACCTTAATACTTCCAAATGGCAGTTGTCAAGTTCAAAAAATGTCATGTTTTTTTTTTTTTTGTTTTTACTTTTTTTAATGCCAGTTTTTGAGACACTCTTTAATAAAATTAAAAAGGTTCAGTATCATTCTCCATAAATTAGACATACCAATCAGTTTAACTAATTCTGTCTGTATACAAAAAAAAAAAAAATATTTTGAGTTTATTAACAGATAAGACATTGATTTTTTTTTTTTTTTAATAACTATATATGACCTAATGGAGAAGTATCAGAAATATGATCAAACTAGCTGAAGTACCCGTTCTTCGCACGGAATGGATATTGTTAAACCAAAAAATACAAATGGAAAATACATAAATAAATATTAAACATATTTTTAGATTTAATCGCCTTAAAAACTGCTTTGCAGTATTCGTTAGGCATATTCTATCTATACTTGATCTTTCTAAATACTATTTGGAATGTGCATCATAATCCGCGAGTGTGTCGTATGTTAGGTTGAGCCTGTAGGTAATGTGCAGAAATTTGTATACAGCCCCAATGCAGATAAAAAGCCTTTATTAAGAAAGTGCGATTCCAGAAAAATCTGCAGGTGTTAAAAACCGTTCATTAGTGACCACCTGAAGGCCGACTAAATCATGCGGTATTTTCAAAAGAATTTAGCACAAAAGTTGCGTCAGGAGTTTAATAAAAGCAAGTCTCAAAAATATACGGAATTGAACAGAATAAGGGATAATGTTGGAAGGAATGGAATTCATGCACGTGCAAAAGTCATTGATATCATAGAAAAGTGTACTTCAGCTAAATGTCAGGACAGGAAATTTATTAATAATTTTAAGCGTTGCGCTCGGAAGAGTTAAAAGAAATCTTGGTGAAAGTCGAACATATAAATTTCATCTTTTGGCGTTCTTTGAAAAGAGTGGGAAAAACGAATGCCCGCTAGCTAGAAATCATTTTTGTGTATCGCGGGACGCCTTGCAGTTTTACAAAAAGAGCAACCGCGACAGAAGCGGGAGCCATTGAATGGAACCTTTGTGGTCAAGACGTCAGCGGCCAATTTGCGGGAAGCTTTTGATGTTGGTCGGTGAGAATTCGTAGGCAAAGCTTCAGAAAAGGAAAACATATAATAAACATCAAGGGGAGAAAAATTGAAAATAAAATTTAAGAAAAAACATGGAGGTGTTGACGATAAGGCTGTAAAATCCAATGAGAAAGTGTGAGATTTGAGGAATGACCAATGGCAAGTTAGAGAGAGGTAAATTTCGGGCAAAAGAGTTAGTAACTGGTCGGTTTAGGAGAATTAGGAGCCACAGAGTGGCTAAACTAATTATTTACGAGTTTAGGGAAGAAAATGGGGGACGAAGATTTGAGCAAAACTGGACTGCACAGCCAGAGAAGGCTACTTTCAGCAGATTTTCAGTAGATTTTCTCAGATTTTTTCAGATTTCTCAGAGTTTCTTAGAGTTTGAGATTTTTCATCGTTTGCAAAGGTTTTCTTAGTGTATTAATTTTTCGTCGTTTAAGAACTTTCAGAATTTTATGTGATCCTCATTAGTGGATATTTATATAAGTGTGTTTAGAAAATAAATCTAAAATGATCATCACTGCTCTGCACCGGATTACAGGTAACTTCCAATTGCCATCCTTTTCATATTGAGTGACTTATTTTTAATAATTAATAATATTGTTTATTATTGCTAAAGTAGTTAGAAGGTGTTTTTGGTAAACAATAATAATTTAATTGTTCTAATTAAGCCATTTTCGAGATCAGTTTAAATTTTTTGTAAATGTAAATAAGATTTTTATATTTAATAAATGTTTGTTATAGTTAATATTTTAAATCCATTTATTTCTTTCCTCAGAAAACACAACGCAATTATCACATTTTATTTTATACTTATTTAGAACAGTTTAAATAACTTTATGAGTTAAAATAAATTACCGATGGGTCTTTATAACAATGAATCCAATTATTTCATATCTTATTTCACGGCCAAACTAAGGTTTAAATTATTTCATCCATTTATTACATGTTTTAATATGCCACGCATTGTTACAATGCGTGGCATATTAAAACATGTAATAAATGGATGAAATAATTTAAACCTTAGTTTGGCCGTGAAATAAGATATGAAATAATTGGATTCATTGTTATAAAGACCCATCGGTAATTTATTTTAACTCATAAAGTTATTTAAACTGTTCTAAATAAGTATAAAATAAAATGTGATAATTGCGTTGTGTTTTCTGAGGAAAGAAATAAATGGATTTAAAATATTAACTATAACAAACATTTATTAAATATAAAAATCTTATTTACATTTACAAAAAATTTAAACTGATCTCGAAAATGGCTTAATTAGAACAATTAAATTATTATTGTTTACCAAAAACACCTTCTAACTACTTTAGCAATAATAAACAATATTATTAATTATTAAAAATAAGTCACTCAATATGAAAAGGATGGCAATTGGAAGTTACCTGTAATCCGGTGCAGAGCAGTGATGATCATTTTAGATTTATTTTCTAAACACACTTATATAAATATCCACTAATGAGGATCACATAAAATTCTGAAAGTTCTTAAACGACGAAAAATTAATACACTAAGAAAACCTTTGCAAACGATGAAAAATCTCAAACTCTAAGAAACTCTGAGAAATCTGAAAAAATCTGAGAAAATCTACTGAAAATCTATTGAAAGTAGCCTTCTCTGGCTGTGCAGTCCAGTTTTGCTCAAATCTTCGTCCCCCATTTTCTTCCCTAAACTCGTAAATAATTAGTTTAGCCACTCTGTGGCTCCTAATTCTCCTAAACCGACCAGTTACTAACTCTTTTGCCCGAAATTTACCTCTCTCTAACTTGCCATTGGTCATTCCTCAAATCTCACACTTTCTCATTGGATTTTACAGCCTTATCGTCAACACCTCCATGTTTTTTCTTAAATTTTATTTTCAATTTTTCTCCCCTTGATGTTTATTATATGTTTTCCTTTTCTGAAGCTTTGCCTACGAATTCTCACCGACCAACATCAAAAGCTTCCCGCAAATTGGCCGCTGACGTCTTGACCACAAAGGTTCCATTCAATGGCTCCCGCTTCTGTCGCGGTTGCTCTTTTTGTAAAACTGCAAGGCGTCCCGCGATACACAAAAATGATTTCTAGCTAGCGGGCATTCGTTTTTCCCACTCTTTTCAAAGAACGCCAAAAGATGAAATTTATATGTTCGACTTTCACCAAGATTTCTTTTAACTCTTCCGAGCGCAACGCTTAAAATTATTAATAAATTTCCTGTCCTGACATTTAGCTGAAGTACACTTTTCTATGATATCAATGACTTTTGCACGTGCATGAATTCCATTCCTTCCAACATTATCCCTTATTCTGTTCAATTCCGTATATTTTTGAGACTTGCTTTTATTAAACTCCTGACGCAACTTTTGTGCTAAATTCTTTTGAAAATACCGCATGATTTAGTCGGCCTTCAGGTGGTCACTAATGAACGGTTTTTAACACCTGCAGATTTTTCTGGAATCGCACTTTCTTAATAAAGGCTTTTTATCTGCATTGGGGCTGTATACAAATTTCTGCACATTACCTACAGGCTCAACCTAACACGTACTTGTCTTTCTAGTTCCACAAAATACTTCTTTAAAATCGAAATATATATTAAAATCACCAACTAAAACTGTTTTAATTCTCGCGAGGCATAGTCTAAGTATACTTCACGTTTATTTTCATGAATATAGACGCCATTATTCCAATTAAATAAACAGTAGGGTTAGGCATGGGCGCCCATAAGGGGGGGGGCAAGGTAGGGCACTTGCCCCCCCCCTAGAGTTTTAGATTAATGTCTCAAGATGTTAAAAAATAGCAAAACCAGCACTAAATTTGTTAAAAGTTTGAAATTTGCCCCCCCCCCTAGAAAAATTCCTATGGGCGCCCATGGGGTTAGGCAATTTCTCGAAAAACATGGAAGATATAGCTAAGCTGGCTCCAATTTCGGAAAACTTAAATTTTTTATGCCAAATTTGGCGATAAATCACCAAAAAGTGGGAAACCTTCGCGACTTTTCACATTTAATCTGGCAACCCTTAAAAAGTTATTCACCCTTTCACCAGGTAGACAAAATTTTTGTCTGAAATTAACAGCACTCAAGAGCTAAAACACCTTTTTTTTGGGGTCAACTACCTCTTTTTGAGGTTGAAAAATTTTGATGTTTATGAATTAGTGATCTTTACATTTTAATGCAAAATTTTTAAGGAAGCTATAATTTTTGTTCGAAATATGAAGACAAATATGAAAACAATGTTTTGGGCCCTTACACCAGTTTATACATGAATACTAAAAAACGCTGAAAATGACTTCGTGTAAGTATTCGTGTTCGCTACATTTTAAAGGAAGAATTTTATGCCTATCTCCTTTTCCTTTCGAGTTACGATGGTAAACTTGAAAACAAAGTTTTGGCACCTTTATCCCGTTTTGATGCGAATTCTAAAAACTTCTGTAAATGACTGTAAGGCGTATCACTATATTTTTATGGAAGAATTTTAGACTTGTCTTTTTCTTCTAATATATCAAGGGAAATGTGAAAAAAACGTCAAAAAGCAGTTTGGTCCCTCACCCCCGTTTGGGTGCGAATTCTAAAAAACCCTGAAAATGATTATTAAGTATTTCTGTTAGTTACATTTTAAAGCAAGAATTTTGAGGCTATCTTTTTATCTTTTTTCGTCTGAGCCGCAGATATAAATAAAAGAAAATGTGAAAAGAACGTTAAAAAAGTTTTGACCCTTTACCCGTTTGGGCACAAATTCTAAAAAATCCAGAAAATGATTTTTAGGTATTTCAGTCAGTTACACTTTAAAGCACGAATTTTGTTCCTATCTTTTTTTACTTCTGAGATATAAAAGGAACCGTGAAAAGAACGTTTTGGTTAACGTGACCATTTAATTTTTCCTTCGAAACGGGACATCTACTACTTTTTTGATAATAGTGCATGGGAGACTGAATTTCAGGTCTGGATATCTTTTAGTTGTTAAGAAAACTCGCGAAAAAGCTATGTTAATGTTAATTAAAAAAAAATCTTTGCTAAAACACACAAAAGTATAGTGCAAGACGTACATTTTGGGTGGTACAAACGGTAGGCCCTTCTTCGACTTCAAAAACACCGTCCGACACAAGGCAGGAAAGTAAGAAATGCAAACAAAAGGACACACACACACAAAAAAGGAAGTTGTCATTCGGAAGGAAAAAAATTCTTAGAAAACCAATAAAAATTAAATAAATTGAAATAGTTTACAAAAAAAAGAAGAATAAAAGAACAAATACAAAAACAACACATCCCCCCCCCCCCAGCGTTTTCTTTGCGTCTCGAGAGGGGAGAAAGGGAGGTTAAGTTCTTTTTTTTTTTTACCAGACACTGCCATTGGATGATTTTAGATTTTTAGCGGCATTTATTGAATTCGTTACCGTGGGTTGCTCTCTTTCTAAAAACGGGACATTGCAGGGGACACTTTCTGAAAACGGTACATTACGCTGTCCCAAAGCTGTGCTTGGGGACAAAGGGACAAGCCACTTCAAAACGGGACGTATGGTCACCTTGGTTTTGGCCGCTTTCGGCCTCTTACCCCCCCGTTCGGGTGCGAATTCTATAAAACCCTGAAAATGATTTTTAGGTATTTCCGCTAGTTACATTTTAAAGCAAGAATTTTGCGACATCTCTTTTTTCTTCTGCGATACGAAGGAAAATGTGAAAAGAACGTTTAGCCTCCTTACCCCGAGTTTGGTTGAAAATTCTAAAAAACCTTGAAAATAATTTTTAGGTATTTCTGTTAGTTACATTTTAAAACAAGAATTTTACAGCTGTCTCTTTTAGCCTCTGAGATATGAAGATACATGGGAAAAGAACGTTTTAGCCCCTTACCCCCGTTTAGGTGGGAATTCTAAAAAAAACCTGAAAATGATTTTTAGGTATTTCAGCAAGTTACATTTTAAAGCAAGAATTTTGCTCCTATGTCTTTTTACTTCTGAGATATAAAAGAAAATGTGAAAAGAACATTAAAGAACGATTTGACCCCTTACCCCCCCATTCGGGTTGGAATTCTAAAAACCAGTGGCGGATTATTGCAAGTTTGTCGGGGGGGGGGGCAGTTAATTAGAAGATTAACATAAGCATCCATTTTATGAAAGTAAAATAGGATCTTTTACATTAATTTCTTTATCCTTGGGATCCTTTAATCCGCCCTTGCTAAAAACCCTGAAAACGAATTTTAGGTATTTGATTTAGTTACATTTTAAAGCAATAATTTTGCTCCTATCTCATTTTACTTCTGAGATACAAAAGGAAATGTGAAAAGAACGTTAAAGAATATTTTAGCCTCTTACCCCCGTTCGGGAGCGAATTCTAAAAACCCTGAAACTAATATTTAGGAATTTCTGTTAGTTACATTTTGAAGCAAAAATTTTGTGGCATCTCTTTTCTCTCCTGAGATATGAAGGAAAATGTGAGAAGAACGTTTTGGCCCCCTTATCCCTATTTGGGTGCAAATTTCAAAAAACCCTGAAATAGATTTTCAGGTATTTGTATTAGTTACATTTTAAAGCAAGAATTTTATGGCTATCTCTTTTCTCCCTGAGATAGAAGGAAAACGTGAAAAGAATGTTCCCGGTTGCCACCCCCGTCTGGGTTCGAATTTTTAAAAATCGCTTCTTAAATGACGCTATTTGCTAGCGCAGCAAGATGATATATTGCGTGGTGCTAAATACACAAATCTGCAAAGGATTATGTATATGAGTATATGGATAACGGTTTTCCCGGTAACCTTGCATGAGCAGTAATTATCGTTTATGAGTATATGTAAATCGCCAAATAATGAAAAGTCGACATTGGTGGCAAGCTATTCTAGCTGTTTTGTAGTTTTCATCAAAGGAAACATATGAAGTACTGTTTTCTTAGAACTAATTATTAACTATACATATACGTACGTCGCCAAATTATGAAAAATTGCCATGCGTGGCAAATGCCCAAGGTTTTTAATTATGTAAAACCTTTGAATTAGTTATTCTGTTTTGGAAAAATGAATAATCAGTAATTCTAAACTCCTGTTATGTAAGAGAACTTATCTGAAAATCGTCAACTTTGTGTAACACACTTTGACATTTATTTTTTCACATACTTTTCAATAGTGTGAAGTTTAAAATTTTGTGTGCCAAGGAACATGCAAAGACCAAGCAATGTGTAGCTCAGTAACATTCTATCTGATTCAATCTGGGTTTTGCCTGTTGAAACTATGACTTTTTTATTAATAAACCCCATTAGGCACCGAATGCCTCATACAGAAAGCGAGTCTAGGGGCTTGGCCCCTAGTAACATATATATTTCAGACAACGCAATGACTCTATTCCAGAAATTTGAACAAACGGGGAACGTGAATGATGACTGCATTGGAAATGTCAGCCGGCCACGCCTATCAGTTATAGTCGAATGAATGAAGCCGTACAGCAGGTTACCCAGACAGCACATAAGCTTAAATCAAGCTTGAGATTTGGCTTGGCAATGCAAGGTTGGCTTAAGCTGGATTTTCACTTGCAAAGTGCGGTGATGGCGCCATCTGTGAAAGAGAATGGACATTAATTGTCTAGCGTCCTCAAATTTGTTGAAAGTTCGTAAAAGATGTGTTTTAACGGGGATGGGTTTTTTATTACCAGTGCCATATTATCGGCAGGGCAAACGGGGCAACTGCCCAGGGCCTACAGATTTTAGTGCCCAAAAATCTTACACTTTTGAAATTTTAAAATAAAATTACAAAGGATAAAAAAAAATTCAGAAGTTAAATAATTTTTTTTATTATAAAGTATGAACAATGAAAATAATTCAAATTTACATTGGTAAAAATTAATTTAAACTTATTTTTAATTCTTCGAAATGCTCTATAACAATATAGCATACCAATATGAAGGAAAATAACCACATTTGTAAAGAGAATTTTTAGCATTAAAAAATAGCAAAATTTTTCAATTATTTGTTATTTTAAGAAATATTTACAAAAATGACTAAAGTGTTTGTATTCCATACATGTTAGCAACTGTGATATAGCATTTCGAAGTAACGTTTAACTATCTGAATCTTTCATTTCAGATTACTTAACACAAAATTTGTGTTAAGTAAGTAAACCCCTTCTATTTTTCCAAATATGGAAATTCTTCAAAATAAAATACAATTATACTATGAAATTGATTTCAAAATCACACATAACATTATTTTAATTTTGATGCATCACATGGAAAAATAAAAGAAACAAATAACACATCGCCCACTTATAATCTGGCGAGAAAACAGCGTGGTAAGTCACTTCAAACTTTAGTCAGAGCTGCACAAGGCGCTGGTGGCGGAATGGATAGCGTGCTCGACTGCGAAGCCAAAGGGCCCGGGTTCTATTCTAGCCACGAACACTCGATGAACTTAAATTAAATTGAAATTTCAGCGTGGAGGGGGAAAATGCGCGGAAAAATAAATTATGTGGGGCAGGGGCCGTGGTAGCCCAGTGGTTAAAGCGTTGGACTCGTAACCGGAAGGTTGTGGGTTCGATACCGGTGTATCACTAAAGACCACCGTGTACATGCGGTGTACGTGCACGTTAAATCCGTGGTTCCGAAAGTCCTCTCAGTGGTCGCTAGCAGTTTCCGAGGGGTGCCAATATTCAGAAGTCCTCCACCTTCTGATGAGGTTCCAAATTGTGGCGGGGAAATTCCGGGAAGGACGTATATGTAGCTCTAAGCGACACATTCAGAGACGCGAGCTGTCCTGTCCTGGCAAACAAACAAATTATGTGGGGCGCGTTAGCCAGCAAGCGCCCCGTGTATTTAGAAAATTTTTTAAGCTTGAAATGTCAAGCTTAATGCAAGCTGGGCAAGTGTAAACTAGAACACTTGATTCAAGCTTGCATCAAGCTTACACAATTGGAATTTTCAAGCTTAATGACTTGATAAATCAAGCTTGCTGCAAGTTTGCTGTGCTCTCTGGGTTATCTAACAGCGGCCCCGGAGTACTGTACGCCACGTTGCATCTTGTACTGGACTGTGAAGAATGAGCACTCACCATCTCAGGCACCCCAGCCTTCCCATGTTCCCATACAAAATCCAGACTCACCAACCCCTCAGTCTAAATGCCATTAATGCACGCTGTAATTTCGCGAACACCATGCTGCAACTTGTGGATGACGGTGAACTCGATGTTGGCAACATATGGTTCTCCGATGTAGCATATTTTCACCTTGATGGCAATGACAAGCAGAACTCGCGAATTTGGGGAAGCGAAAATCCTCATATTGCTAAACTTTCATCCCTGCATTCACCAAAAATAATGGTATTTGCTGTGGTTTCCTCCAAAGGAATAATGCAGCCATTTTTTTTTAGAACAACCGATAAATGTTGTACGATATCTTGGGATTCTGGAAGAATTTGTGGGGATTCATACTGCTTTGGAGGACTGTTCAAATGCATCCTGGTTCATGCAAGATGGTGCTTGTCCACATCGAATGTCTGCAGTATTTGATTTCTTGAACAAACATTTCAGTGAGCAGGCAATTGCCTTGGATTACAACATGCATACAGGAAGTGGCATGGCATGACCTCCTTATTTGCCAGACTTGACACCCTGCGACTTTTTCTTTGGGGGATACCTGAAAGATTTGGTATAACGGCAAACTCCACACACAATTGCAGAGCTGAAGCAGCACATCTGTACTGCATGCGAGACGAATTCCAAATGGCTTGTTTGAACGTATGTCTGGAAATTTTTGCCTCAGACTGCAACCCGTTGTTGCAGAAATTGGGGGTTACATTTAAAATGTCACTGTTTTAGTTTTTTGCAACAGTCTTTGCAAGATTTTCATACCGGTTTTTATTTTTTCATAGTTTTTAGCACCACTCGTGGATGAAAATGTTAACTAAATTTGAAATTTGGTGGGATAAAATTCCCTGATTTCCTAAGCATAAGCCCGCAAACGATACATATCTATAGCATTCCGTCTTTTTTTTAATTGATTTTCAAAATCCAACAGTCATTTTTGGGACACCCGGTCAGTTACATACATAAGATACACACCATCGAGCTATTTTCTTTGAAAGTGGTGCAAGTCCATTTTCCACAAAATGTTAGTTAATGATAACAAAAATGAATGCAATCTACTATGGGCTTCAAAATTTCCATCATTTTGTTAACGTAAATATATCAGTACTAGCTGACCCGGCAAACATTGTTTTGCCATATAAATTATTCCTAGGATTATTTTAGAAGAAAGAAATTACTAACTTATTGTAAGTTTGTGAGGATGTGGTATATGAGTGGAAGAGGCATGGAGCACTGTGAACGATGCTGGAATATAAAAATAACACCAAACATTTATATTTTTAATTCATTGTAATTTATTCTTTAAATTTATATATATCGCTAATTACAATAATTTTACTAAAAAATAATATCAATCCCTTAACGCAATAGAGTATACAATATTTTTTGTTATCCCATCTTTAGATAACACAAACTGGATGCCCACTGTATGGTTTGCCCACTCGAGAGCATGCCACGTATAACTGTCCGTGTGAAAAACATGGTGTGCTCAAATCTAATCCACAAACAGACATAGTTTGGCCTTGAGACTTATTGATAGTATTCCATAAAAAATTTTGCCCCCCCCCCAAAAAAAAGAATGAAAATCTGAAACACTTTCATATTTTAAATACGCACTATAGTGCTATATATTAAAATCGTATCATAATTTATGCGTCATCCCTATTTCTCGTCTGTATTCCATTAAGTTGGAAAGTGTTATCATTATTCATGACTGTGCTGCATTTTTCTTTCTTATTTCATAAAACCAATGTTGGGAATCGAAATCTATCTTGAAATCGCCTACTAAAACTATTTTACAATCTTCGCCAAGTATATCACAACTATACTTCACCGTTTTATATATTGTTTCCTACTTTAACGCCTCGACTGTCGCCAAGGAGGCGATGATTGTTGTTGTTGTTGCTAATGCCCTCTGGCAACCGTGTTGCGGTGACAGATCCCCCTATATAGGCAAGCGATGGGCTGAAGGAGCAGCTTCCATTTCAATGAGCCCTAGTGGGAGGAAGTCCGTCTTAGCTTGGGGTCCCGTAATTTTGAACCAAATCCAGAGGAGGGACCAACCCCCTGAAATCGGCACCCCCAGAGGTATCGTTTAACAACTTTGAGGACTTTGGAGCCACGACGGATTTTACGTGCCCCAGCTCCCATTAGCGTACACGGTTCCACAGCAGACGGGCGGAGAGGGGGAAGTCCCTCCCAAGCACTGGCCAAGCCGGGTGCTGCTTCACTTGCCGTGTTCTTATGGGAACAGAGTTTAGCGCCCAGTCCACTGCAGGACTGGCGATGATTAAACATATGCAGTTACCATGACGATTTTTTGCATTTATGTAGAAAAGTAGAAATCGTAATTTAGAATTAAAATGGCGATTTGGAACAACATGTAAGTACAGCATGCCGCTACATTTTTATTTATTTTGGATTACCAATTAATGTAGTTTTAATAATTAAATGTCTTCAAATTCCTTAACTGGCGCGTTTATCGCTAGTTTGTTTACTTTAGTTATCACCTAGTTTTTTTGGGTGCGTTGAAACAGTACTTATGTATTATCCCGGCGGTCACTTCCGCCAAACTACTTTTTCGTAGATTTTAAATACGTTGCCAATCGTATTCCAAACCATCAACAATTTCATGTGCCCGGCATTTATCTTGGTGAAAAATTGCTTGTCTTGGCGGCCCACCGGGATAATACGTAAGTACCGTTGAAACTTGTGCATAACTCCCAGAGACCCATGACTGCAAAGCTCGCCAAAGTACGGGGATTTTTTAGGTTGGCAAGAGTGGGGGCGTTAAAATAGGAATCAACTCTTTCCTGTACCATAAAACACATCTTTGGAATCGAAATCTATCTTAAAATCGCCTAATGAAACTGTTTTACAATCTTCGCCAGGCATATTCTTCCTGTAGGCATATTCCAACTATACCGCAAAGACATTTTAAATGCTGTTTGGAATGGGCATAATAATCCATGAGTGTACCGTGTTTTCCTTTCTTGTTCCACAGAGCACTTCTTCGGAATAGAAATGTATATTAAAATCGCCTGATAAAACTCTTTTACAATATACACCAGGTGTTTTCTAACTATACGCGAAATATATTTATAATAAATTGTCACGTTTTGGCACCACATTTAGCGATCCATCATCAAAAATTGCAAACCTTGTGCGACTTTCAACATTTTATTAACGCCCCCCCCCCCCCTCTCCACATTATCTGGCAAACACATTTGAAAAGTGACTCGACACGCTAATGTCTATACAGAAATCCTGGTTGAAATTAACAGCACTCTGGGGCTAAACATTTTGGGGTGGACCGCCCTTATGACTTAGGTGTATGAGACATAGTTAAAAACCTATTCTCAGACCTAACGAATATACATAGAAAATTTCATTAAAATTGCTCAAGTGGTTTCGGAGGAGTTAGGTGACTAACACTGTGACAGGAGAATTTTATATATTAGATATATAGGGGTGGGGAATTAAGCTCTGCATAGGCAAGTGGGTTTTCTGACGTAGCAAGTTAATTTTCTAGATTCATAAAATACTTATCTAAACTTAAAATAATTTTTGTTCAGTTGAGTGGTATAGTGTACAGATAAATAATCAAATCATATCACACAATTTTTGTTATTCATCATAGCATATTATAAATTATAGATCTATATGTTGAGTCTCTTGCCAAGTGGCAAAATATCCCTGTATGGTAAGATTTTTAAAGAATTCTCCAGCCCTGAGTATATATATATAGTTTATATATTGCTGATGCTGACCATCAAAATGCAAACCCTTAAATATCTCCATATAATATGAAATTAATCACTTTGAAAAAAAATGGCTGATATACAGGGTGTCCCATAAATACCACCCAAACTCTGCAGAGCCAGAATCCTTCAGTGGGAGTACGTAAAAAATGCCCAAAGAACTGTACCAGTACAATCCATAGTTTTTGAGAAAAATAGGAAAAACAAACTATGACGTCGCATCCGGTGCGAGGAAAAACAACTAAAAACATTAAATTGGATACTGGATTACATATGGGAGACTCAGTGTTATGGTCGCTACAATCTGGCACCTATTTCAATGAAAATGATTGAAAGAACTGATCAATTGAGTCCTAATTACAAAAAATAGTGATTCAGTGTCCCCCCCCCTTCGTGCTGGTGTATTTATGTGGGTACCAGATGGAACGTAAGCAGTTGGCCATTACACTGCGCATGCATGCAAGCCTCGATATGCAGGGTGGACATTTCGAGCATCATTTTATGAAAGCATATGCAAAAAAACTATGTTCATGATTCCAATAAAGGCTCTTTTCATACACCGGAAATGACGTTTCTGCTTTTTTCTCTCACTTTTCTTTAAAAGTATGGGCCATACAGTTATGGTTCTTGGGCACTTTTTATGTCCTCCCAACGAGAAATCTGGCTGTGCAGAGTTTGGGCAGTATTTATGGAACACCCTGTATATGCATTAGATAGTAATTTTGCAATTTATATTTGACATTAGCCTTAACATATGATGAGAAAAAGCTAACTCTGCTCATTTTGAGACAAACTTCAACTGACTACTCATGTTCATCACAAAATGGGTGGAACTTGCTTTCTCATCTGTAAGCTTTTTGATCTTCATACAAGCAGAAAGAAAAAACAGTTTTCTCTTCATTCAGGAGTTCATTCTTTTTAACTTTTCTATTGCTTGCCATTAGTGAAAAGCCAAATAGCTTAAAACTTGTTGAGAAATCTGGTAGTGGTTCACTTTCAAGCAAAATTCACTAATTCAAGACAAATGATATTCAAAAGCAAACATACAAAAGTACTTGATCAGTTGTTTCCAAGTTTTTTAATTTTCTCAGTCAATCTCAAAAGCCAATCAAATTTCCTATCTCTGATTAATACAAATTTTAATTTATAATTTATAAATTCGATTTCCACAAAATACTGAAGGATACTAGAAAATATGATAAAAGTGTTAAAGAGCAAAAAATGTAATACAAATTGTAAAAAAGTCAATATTTTATTTACATAAATACATTTGCAGTAAAAAACAAAAAAACTACACACCAAGTGTGAAGCTATACCTGTACAATTGTAGAATAAAAACTTTCTTGTACATAAGTAAGGAATATAATTTTGAGAAAATATATGTACTATGTATGATTTCCTAGGCACTTCCCAACAAACATTTTATGCCTTACTATTGTTAATGAACAGATAGTTCACACAGTCTTTAAATATTTTGTTAGGCATCTAAGACATCAAAACGACAGTCTAAAAGTACAGTAGTGTTATGGCAATGTAAGTTTTTGTTTTTAATCAGATTACATTAACACACAGAGATTTTACGATTATCACAGAAGTCTAAATGTTATACATGCAACACCAACAAAGATAAAGTCATACCAGCTGTTTTCAACATTAAGATAATGAAATAAATTTATGAAAGAAGTTTGATTTTCATATATTTCAAAGGTATAATACACATTATTGAAGAAAAATGTTACAGCCACTGACTCTGGTAAGAAAGAGTGAGAAAAAAGAAGAAAAAAAAGGGGGGGGGGGAAACCTCAGCATACGTATTTTAAGAGGTTTTTTTTTTGAGGGGGGGGGGGTAAATGTTGTTCTTTAGATGATACGCTTCTTGTTAAAAACAAATTTGCAGTTATCCTAATGGGAAAATCTATTTTACTCACAGCATTAACTATTGCTAGATTTTTTTAATGACATTTTTATGTTTATGAATTGTTATTTTTTGAAAGTTTGATATTTTTCTACTAGTGTTTAAATCATGTAAAGCTTAGGAAATTTTTGCAAACATTGATTGAACATTAGCATAAATATATCAACAGAATTGCACAGCTTCAGTTCAATGGGTAGATTGAACATATCCAGTCAAGGAACATTAGCAAGATTTCAAGTGCATACATCAACAATTGCAATTTTGAAACACTATTCACATTATTTTTTACTTATGATAATCCAGTTTGTAAAAAAAAAAAAAACTAAAAAACTGAAATAAAAGACAATAACATTTGATGATATATTTATAGCCCACTATATTTATACTAAAAGTCAAAGCCCATTGTGGAGGCAATTACAACGGGAAATAAAAAAACATTTGACAAAAATATGTCTACACTCAATATATTTAATCTTTGTCAATCTAAAATATAATTTCGTATTCAGTTTTTATTATACACCCAAATTGAATTTCATACTCTTCTGGAAATGCAGGGGAACTTTTCCCATTCGAACGATTTTGTTTTGTGTATACAACCTCTCTTATATTAAAGCTTCAAGCAGACAATCGTTTTCAGGAAAAAAAAATTAAACCATGTTATTAGGAAAAACTATTTTAAACGAATTGGAATCCCAATTGTATGACATCATTTCACTTGAAACAGCTAATTTTGTCACACAAATGATTCACATTTTTCTCTCAGAAATAAAATCGAGCTGGAAAGAGCAAAAAATCGCTTAAAAATGAGGGAATGGGTGGATTTTCAGATTTTTAAAGTAGCTCAGATTGTTTTCTATATTTTTATACATGATTATGAAAAATTTCAAGCAGATAGTAGAAACAGTGTATATGTTATTACACTTTTTGTACTTTTTAATCTTTTTGAACTCTTATTTTCTTGGAGTAATGGCGTTAAAAGTTTATCTTGGATTGATTGCCCAGAACTGTTACAGAGTGAATCAGCAAGTCAGGGATCAGCATAACTATATAGTAAGATATAAGGGGGGAGAAAAAAAAAACCCAAATAGTAGAGGTTATTTTGTAGCCCTTGTGATAATTGTTGAGAATGATAGATAAATTTATTTTTTTCAAAATGCCATTTAATTTAAGGGTTTTACTCTCAATCAATAATTTTTAACTTGAAGAGTTATATATTCTCTTACAAAGTTAGTTGGTAAGTGGAAGAGAGGTCTGCAAGTAAGGATATTACCTTTACAGAAATGTTCTAAATTGTGGGGAGAAGCAAATCTTCAAACTCAGGAGGTTTACCCCATCCCTCTGTCAAGACTGATCTTAATAACTTAAATGCAGACATACCTAAGCTGTCAGTTTTCAGCTAGCAATAATTTAAATAAAAAAAGTTGTATAGATTACAGCGAAAAAATACACACTAAGAACTGTGAGATGAAAATAAAACAAAGATATGTTAAAATCTGAGTTCTACAACTATACATTTAGAAGTTAACAGAGCCTTAATATGATAACATCAGATTAAAGATTAAGTGTTCATATATATCACACCACTTTTGCCAAAATATTTAAGTGCTTATATATTAATGCTTAAGTTGATCTTTTTTATGAGCTTACATTAATGGTAGCATACTGACGTTCAAACATTGATTGATTGTAACTGTAAAATACAGTCAAATTATTACTTGCAAAAATACATTTAAATGTAAAATTAATTACACATTTAAAAGTAAAAAGAATTGATAAATTTGAAAAAGTATGCATAAATGGGCATTTTGATATGTATAGATTAAAAAGAAATTCTGGTAAAGAAGCTTAAATATATTTTGTTTATACAGGAAGATTTCAATTTTTAACACACATATAATTATCAAGGATGTGCCAGCTGAAATTAAACTTTGGAGCAATTAGTGGAGCAAGAAAAAAGACATTTCTGGAACAATTTGGAGCAAGAAAAAACAGATTTCTGGAACAATTTGGAGCACAAGAATGTCAATTTTGAAATACAGAATTTATTTTTGGAGGGAAAGAAAAAAGTCTTTAAAGAATGCCAATCTAAAAAATGAAAATTAAGGGGGGTCTTAAAAAATCTTAGCTAACAACAAAAACCTTGGGGGGGACGAAGAGGAAGGAGAGTCAGAACCTTATGAAATAAATAAAAATTCAGGTATTTTATACATTGCTATACAAAATATCTATTTTAAATCAAAAACACAATATTTACTAGACTATATTAATTCATTTATGCCTAGCGTCCTTTTTTTGGGACAGCATTTTCGCTATCATTCGAAAACGTTATTTATATTTCCTAGCCATTATTCACAAGTCTTGAACCTCAACTCAGAAAAAAAAAAATATTTTAATATGACCCAGTAGGATGTTGACCTTTCAATTTTTATACATAATGATTTTAAAAGAAGTCATCTCTTGTACATGAAGTTGACATCAGAAATTTATCTATTATTGCTGGTATTAGCAAAAATCTAAGAAAGTCGCAAAAATATCTGGGCACAAATGGGTTAACTACGATCAGCGACTTATAAAAAATTTGGTAACAAAAAATTACCAATTTATATGAAATTAAATTTAAACAGGGGTCAATTTTTACTCATAAGGCATAGTGGTTAAGGGATGCCAAAGAAAAAATATTCATTTTTAAGATCGATAGAGAAAGATTAAAATTAGAATGCTTAGACTGTGTGATGATTTTTGTAAAAATTCGGGAGATTTACAAACGTTTTCAACGCACGTGGAAAAATTAAAAATGTAGCAGTTTCGCTGAATTTGGAGCAAAAATGTCCAAAAACTATCTTTTTGCAGCAGATTGGCACATCAGGATTGATTTGGCACAATTTGGAGCAATTAGAGCAGCTGGCACATCCCTGAATTATTAAAAAGAAATTCAGATGCTGAATTCTACTAAAATCATGAAACAAAATCATATCAAGCTATATTATGTAGACACAATATAAAACCTAGCAAATTCAATAAAACAAAACATTAAAAAAGAACCTTTCTAAAAATTACTCTTAATTATTCTGCATGTATATTTTGTCAAATAAATATGCAACTATATGTCTACCTCTCTCTCCCACACACACACAAAAACTTTAGCAGAAGACAAAATCTAATATGAAATCTTACTTATTTGTGAAAATGAAAAATAGATTTTATAAAACTGAAATACGGTTGTCAAAATTCAATTAAAAAAGTTATACTGCACCAAAATGATAAACAGAAGTAGAAAATTTCTGGTGTTAATGCTCAAATCTGTTTTTCTAACCAATGAGCAACTCTTTTCAATAAATTTTACTTGAATAATCAACGAAACTTCAAAAAAGTGCAGCTTCTATAAATCTACTGACCACAAAAATTTTCTAATCCTTGATCTTGTTGTAACTGATTTTAAACTGCAGCACCTTAAATACAGTCAAATTAACATTCATGATTTGAAAGTAAAACTCATACAAAGCACACAAGAATAATATTTTTACTTATTAATCCATAGGATTCATTACCACCTTACATTTTCTTGGCACTTTATTTCTTATGTTTAGCTGACTTTCTAATTTTATCAATAACTTGGTAAAATATAGAGCTAATAAAAAGTTTGAAGTTTTAAAAAATGAACTTGAAAATTATTGGTCCCTCACATTTTTTTGACTCAATCGATTTATCAAGTTTTGGAAAATAGCCATTTTAAAAGTCTAATAATGAATACCTGATATGCAGCACCAGATCAATTATGCTCATTACAACAATATAAAAAAACAATACTTGATTATACTGCATAACTAACATTAGATTGTTACTTCAAAATTTATGTACTACTGAATGTACTTAAATGTTAAAACATTCTCAGTTGAATTTTCAAAAAAGAGAGGAGGGGTACTTTATAAAAATATATTTATTAGGAAGTAAAAAGAATAAAATGGAATAAATTTTAAAGAAATTTAATACTTTTTAGGAGAATCTCCTTATAACAAAATCACACAAAATTCAAAAGAAAAATTTGCTAGACAGAAATTAGAGCTTAATTAAATATGAAGAATCCAGGAAAAAAATAGAGTAAAAAAAAATTGATTTTTCAGAAACTTGAAAACAATCATGGGACTTTAGTTCCCAGTACACTTTTTCTTTAGGCAATCTTTTCAGTGTATTCTCACGAATCTTTACTCCAATGCTTTTGTATATGATTTGTACTACTAACAAACAACAGACCACAAAATTGACCAAAAGTGGACTCTCATAGTTTTTCCCTGAACTGTTCATAGATCCTTTTAGGGATAATGATAACTTCAAGATCATTGTTTAGTTGCGACTCCTAATTTAAAAAAAAAAAAAAAAAAAAATACAATTTTGTAAAAATTATAATTTTCATCCCACAAATGAAAATATTTAAAAGCGAGCACAATTTATCCATTTAGAAAAATATAAAATTCTTTAAATGGAATTAAAATAATTTAGTATAATACACTGACTACCATCCTTTAAAGCATTAGAAACCATCCTTTAAAGCATAAAAATTAAATTGTGGGATATGGAGACAGTTATTCTATTATAAAGAGCATAATTTGGATGGTTTTAGTTTCGGATCTAATTTAAAATTTGTTATAGAAAGATTCCTTTAGTTTTTTTTTTAATACTCAAAAACATACATCCCCTCCCCTCTTTCTTTCTAAGTACAACCTTACGAAGAAAAGGGTAGATTGAAAATAAAACTTTTTTACGTTCCTTCCATAGCATAGATTAAATTAAAAATATCATCTTTATAAATACAGAATCATCAATCAATAAGCAATATATATAAACTTTTCAAAGTACATTAATCTTCCACAGTATGCATATAACTATGAAATTAAAATTTAGGCAAGGAAAAGTTAAGTCTAAAAGAAAAATATATATACCTATTGTAAAGTCTCTAAAATATCCTACATTCACTGAAGTAGTCTTGCAAGGTAGACTAATTAAATGATTTTCAATTGATTACATTCATTTTCAAAAATACTGCTATTATAAACAGACCAATCCATGATGGTCCCCCAACTTTTATCACAGAACAATAATCACTACATGGAATACATAAAATCATTACAAAATGTTTCTGCACAACACAGACTTAATTTCTAATAATGTATCGGTTTTTCATAAGGAAAAAATAATAAATGGAATGCTTAAAAACAACTGGAACTTTCTAAAAAAATTGTTCAGAGAAATGTTTCACCATGCACTTAATCTGAAAGAAATCTGTGGTCACAGGGAATAGGTTGTTAAGTATAAAATTGTAACTTTTAAGGGTACCACTTTTTTTTTTTTTGGAGGGGGAGGAGGATTATTGACAAATTTTTAAGGTTATTTGAGTCACATATAAGTTTGAATAGTATGATGTAGTAGGAATAAGCTGATTTAGAGAATACACATACTATATTTTACTAAATACCAAGAAACCCGCATTTTTATTATTTGACAAATATTAGAGGCCTGAATTACAAATTTCTTCAAGGTCCACAGAAAGTTTGGGAAATGATCGCAGTGCACTAAAGGGTAAAACAGGAAAATCTCATTAATAGCCAGTGGCAATACAGCAGAAGTTTAATGTGTAATCATATTTTTAGGTCAATAGCCACTTTATTTCAGTGAAAGTGGTAAACAATTCCAGTTTATATAAACAATGTAAAATTTACAATTATTTAAAAAATGGAGATAATTACAGTTATTTAAGTATTAAAAATGGGATTTAAAAGTGGAAAGCAATTTTTTTTTTATGTTAAGAAATTTTTTAGAAAAGAAATAGCAATGTGGCCCCTTTACAGTGCACACAATTCATTTTGGCAATTTTCCCCATGACCACAGAAATAAATTCTGGAAACGTGGAGAAAATAAAATAAGAATGAATACACTGCTGTTTCAATGTTATATGAAAGCAAAATGAACTCATAAATATAATTATGGAATGTAGAAACATGAAAAAATGAGATTTTAAAACTGCACCACAGAAAAGTCATAATAATTTTAGTTGCTTAGTAAACTACAAAATTACAATCTTAAAAGTAAATAAAATAATGAAAACTTCACATAATTGATTATTAGAAGGGAAAAGAAACTCAATTAATTATTATACACCAAAAAATGCAACAGTTAAAATTATGTAAAATGGAATGTGCTCCAAAGGAATGAACTTTATGAAATGGAACTAAAAACAATCTTGCATAGTGAATTGATCAGACAATACCTTTACACAGTAGAAATTAACAGATTAATTTAAAGTATAAAAAGGGCAAAATCAAGCAGCTGCCATGCAATGTCTTCTCAATTTTGGAAGCCCTAGAAAAAATAAAATGGCTAAAAATCAAACCTCTAAAATTTATCAAATTCAGTAACTGGACGGAATATATTTATGTCAGTAAAATAAATTTAATTTTGTTTTGCATGGCTTAACGAGGTGAACTATCTATACAAACATAATCTTTAAAATTTACACAAATTAACTTCTGTAGACAACATATTAGATAAATTAAAGCTATAACAAAATTTCTTACACATATATAAATGCATACTTATCGTATTTTATATAACAAATAAATGCAATCAAATTATTTTTTTTTTTAGGAAATTAAAACTATTTAAAAACAACAGTTATAATATGATTATAATTAAAAATTAATACAGCTAAAAAGGGTTTGATAAAAATAATAAATTTCAGGAAGAAAACCCCTTTTAATGGTGTATAAAATGTGTAAAATATGCTTTGTATGTTAAAGTGAAATGCACTAACATCTTGTGCTTATCACAATGATTCTCCAACTATTTAATGTATAAAAGGGTGTTCAGGTTTAACTTATTGCCTTACAAACATCAATATACACTTTCCAAGCATCCCAATTTTAGCAGAAAACAATCTGTTTCCAGCCCAATTTATAACAAACATTTCCCAGTACCTCATGAAGATTTAATATTTAACCAGTTAACTTTCATCATAGTAAAAGAAAGGATTCCCCCCCCCTTTTTTATGACCAGAATTTGCATGTAGATCATGAACAAACCAATTTGAAAAAGCAACAGACGAGGAATCTCCACCAGTGAGGTTTAAAGCTACAATGGAAGTAAATAGGCTGGTTTGGGAACAACGGCAAAAAATTAAGGTAACAATCAATTAACATGACTGTAAATATACTGCCGAAATTGGAAAACTTGGAAGCTCTGGTACATAGAAGAATTTTCTCTCTTTTATAATTATTTTTCTGTCACTAAGGGCTGTTAAACTTTTTCTGAAACTGATCAACTGCCAGAGAAAACAGATGAAGCTCATATTAATGAATGTTACATTTGTTAAATATGTTGTCTGCAGAAGTACACATAACGAGGAAACAATTTTTTCAGCACAAAAACACACGTCCTGTGAAAGTCAGACTTTTGAGCCTGGAACAATGTGAGAATACAATTTGTTACTAGGATAAAAATGATGCGCACTCATGTGCCCATAGTTTCCATGGTCATGAGACTCATGTACGTAATAGGGCTTGTTCACAGAGGTCTGTTTTTGTGGTGGCATTACTTGATCTGCAGAGTGAGAACTTCTGGGAAGAGAATTACAACTTATGTCCGAGCCTTGGGTTGATGTATGCCTCTGCAGATGGTGCATGCTCTCATAATCGATGAAAGGGTTCGTAGGTGGGCAGTCATTTACAGTGGGTGGTAGGGGTTTGGGATCTGATTTCATTTTGGTAGTTGAGCTGCGTATGTGGTCGTGATGCACCCTCTGGCCGATGTGCTGCTGGATTTCTTTATAGTTCATGTAATGACTGTATCGATTGGTTTCACCGGTAAATGCAGGCATTTTAGTGTTGCTGCAAAATAAGGAAAAGAATACTTAAAAATACCCTTTAAACAAATGGTGCTAGGAAAAGTTTTAAAAAAATCATTGACTAAGATAATCCTAAAAACAAAATATACATTATGAACATTTTAGGTGATACAAAGGTTTTCCTTCTTTACAAAGTCTGAAAAAAGGTTACCAAATTGTCTGCTTAGAACAAAAATTAATGTCATTGTTGTTTTTTGATATTTTTTAAACCTTTAACTTTCCTCTCACTCATTTATTTATTTACTTACTTTTAAATACTTATACATTCACTTCTTTCTGCCCTCCATCTCTAATCATTTTTATGCAATATTTTAAGACATCAGTTAATTTACATCATATTTCAGTTTATAAATATTCTGTTCTTGAAGAGAGAGCTTTTGAGTCTCTCAAAACAAAGCTTATATTAGGGGATGTAATCCTGCACTGTTTTTAGTTTTGTGGGATTGCGTCTCCTGTTGCGTCCAGAACTTTCTCCCTCCAAATAAAATATTTTCTATGTATAGAATTTGATTCAGCAGATGTATGTCTTCCAATACCTAGGGAATGCAATCCCTCATTGTTTTTCATTTTACGGGATTGGCATTTCATTCAAATTCAAATTAATTTTAATACAGAAAAGTAGGGAAAGTAAGATTGTAAGCATTATCAAGTTTAATACTTTATCTTATTTCAGGGTTCCCACACTTTTTTGCAGTATGAATTCCAGGAGTTTTTAAGGAGTTTTCCAGGAGAAAATATAATTTTTCCAGGAGTATACATAAATACCTTTTCTAACCAAGCATCATCAAAAATGCTTTTTCTACCCGGCATCTTTAGGCAAATTGAAAAGGATGAAAATCTCAGGATGGTTTAAAATTTTACTACTGTCACAGGCGTACAGATTATTTCCAACACACTGCCGCAAATGGCAAGCTTTGTAAACATGCACCCCGTGTACCAAAGAAGAGATAAGAGCATACAGCTCATATACCCATCACGAGATACTTTCGCAGTGACGTAAGAGCTAGCAGTTAGCAATAAAAGAGTTTGAGAATGCCAACGGGCTCAGTTCAGGAACAAAATTATTGGATATGAGGAGAGCAGGGACGAATGTCTACCACGAATCGTGCCATCATTTGAACTTTTTGGGGTAAGCTTTCGGCCCACTGAAGTCATTAGTACAATCCTTGTCTCCTAGTCTGTGGCAGGAACGTCAATAAACATGGCGGTGAATTATTACACTTGAAACACGAGTCAAAAAAAAATTTCGGCAGATCGCACTTGCAAATTTTTTTTTTTTTTTTTCCACTTTAAATTCTAGAAAGAAAACTAAAATAAACAATATTTCCAGGAGTCGATACTAAAATTTCAGGAGTCTACAGAAAAATTAGTAAAATCCAGGAGTTTTCCAGGGCCCTTAATGTTTTAAACCAAAATCCAGGAGTTTTTAAGGATTTCCAGGAGGTGTATGAACCCTGTTATTTGATAATTAATACAATACCTCACATAAATACGAAAGTTGTCATAAAGTCATAATATAGTCTTCCCAGGGGAACAGGATTGCATTCTCTAATTTAAGTAATATTACACTCCAGTATGTGTTTCAAAGTAATTATAGGGGTATGAATTGAAAGTTTTCTCTATTGGGGAAAATTTTAAATTTAGAAACTATTTGACATTAAGTTTCATTATTGATGGAAATGGGGCACGTATACATAATCATCATCAACATTAGCACAACAGCCCGTTGTGGTCCCTGGCTTTCTTCAAAAGTCCTTCCCATTCCACCCAATTCCCGGTGATGGACCTCCAGTTTCTCATTTCTAGTTTGGCAAAATCCCCATCTAGGCTATCCCTCCATGTTTTTCTAGGTCTTTCTCTAGCTCAGATATGGGCAACCTTTGAAAAGTTGTGGGCCAAATTTTAGGATGTTAGCAAAGTCATGGGCCGTATAATTGGGATTTCGAATGGTTTAAATCAATTTTATATGGGGTTTTGATGTTCTGCGGGCCGGATCAAAAACTACGGTGGGCTGGAAGTTGCTAATATGTGCTCTAGATCTTTCACAGAATGGAATTGCATTAAAGACCTTAAGAGCTGTTCTCAGTACTCATTCTTAGAAGGTGACCTGTCCATCTCATTCTACTCAATTTTATGTATTTAATAATGTCATAGGCGTTTATAGATTTTATAGCTTTCAGTTATATCTTTTCCTCCAGATATTATTTTCTAAAGCAGCACCAAAAATAGATCTTAGAACCTTCCTCTGAAAAATTACCAGAGTTTTTTCCTCCATCGTCGTTAAGTCCAAATCTCTGAGGCATAGATCAAAACTGATCTTATAAACACCTTGTGCAAGAGAATTTTTGTTCTCTTTGTTAGATGGGATTTCAAGAAAGGTCAGGAATTGGAAGGAATATTCCATTTTGTCTCAATTTGTATAAAACTCTAGAATGACAAGGCAATATTTTGCTCATACAGAAATTAAAACCAAAACAAATCTTAATAGAGTGCCATGATGCCATGACTTGAATGACATGGGAAGGGGGATTAGTAGAGTATTGTATGCGAAATCCGTAAATTTAGTTCAATAGTAAATTAATCCGTAATTTTCTTTCAATAGAAATACACATAATCAACTACTACTTACGAAACAGGATCTTTGTAGATATCCAAACTGTGAGATCGACCATGAATAATTTCAGCAGGGAGAGCCTAATAAAAGATTAAATGAATATAAAATGATGTTAAATCAAACTCACTTAAAAAAAAAAAAAAAAAAAAAAAAAAAAAAAAAGAAAGAAAGAAGGAACTAGTACAAAAACTACAAGTGTTGCATAAAATTGGTATTCATTAGAAATAAAATATACAGAACTAAAGATAAACATATTTCTATATTTACTTTAACACTAGATTTAGAAAAGCATTCATTTTTGCCTGTTGTGCAGGGCTTGAGATAAGTCATGGCAACCATGGCAAATGCCGTGAGATTAGCCCAAACAGGCATAAGGATCAACAGTTCTAGTCAACAAGTTTAGATTCGAATTTTTAAAACTTTATTAGTTTTTCTTTCTATAAAAGGAGTATTTCAAGGCTATACATGGAACTTTAGAATATTTGCTTGAAGTAAAAATATTTTTTTTGCTATTGTTGTTCTTCTAATTACAATATTAATTCAATCTTTTTAAAGAAAGAAAACTGCAACTTGTCTGTTATAACGAAAATTAAGATTTTGCCGTGAGCTAGATAGTTTTTGCTGCCAGCTTATAAAAACTCAAAGTATTTTTTGCTGCAAGCTTCAAAATCTTATTTTGAGTCCTGCTGCTATGTAACATAAATAGTAGGGCTGGGCCAATAATACCGACAATATATACCGACATATCGGTTTTATTTCAACATCATATATCCGATATTCCCATTTTCATTTCAGTGAAATCTCGAATTCGATAAAGGTCAAAAATACAGGCCGGCGATAAGAAAATCCCGAGATCAATACCAGCTTGTGATGCTTTTGCTACTGCTTTCTCTCTGTTGATGACGATACCTGATCGCGGAAAAAACAGCTCCATGGTTTATTAGCCTAATTATCATAATTAATTAACGTAAATCTCGGAAACTATCCATCGGAGCGTGTGTTTATTGATTCTCGACCCCCCTAGACTAAACACCCCCCATCGATACGTAAAATTTTGAATGCTTTGACACTAAACTTAACCTTTTAATCTTACAGGCCCAGGGGGTCATACGAAGCTACCCTGTATTTTCAATTTGGACATTTTAAATGCTAGCCTCCTCTGGCGGCATCTCCAAAGCCTGGAAACCGTCCCAGAGCCAATTTCTACATGTTTGCAGTCCTTTTAAGCCTCAATCATGGTTAATTAGTCCAATTACCATAATTAATTAACGTATATCTCGGAAACTATCCATCGGAGCACGTTTTAATTGATTCTCGATCCCCCCCACAGACACTACACCTCCATCAATACATAAAATTTCGAATGCTTTGACACCAAACTTAACCTTTTAATCTTACAGTCCCAGGGGGGGTCATACAAAGCTCCCCGTTATTTTCATTTCGGGCAGTTTAAACACTAGCTTTACTTGAGCCGCCTTCCGACGTCATCTCCAAAGCCTGCAAACCATCCCAGAGCAAATTTCCACATGTTGGCATAGGGCTGGGCCAAAAATCAATATTTACCGAACTATCCGATTTATTCTGGCATAATAAATTCGATCTTCCCCTTTTCATTTTATCGAAATCTTGAAAACGGTAAAGTTCCAAAAATAGCGGCCGCCGATAAAAAAATACCGAAACCGAATTCTGTCAGTTTTCCAGCAGTGATCAACGCTACTAAAAACTAACACGTCAATCAAGCATTCCAGAGTCCGATTACAATACCAAATAAAGAACTTCGTGGGATTCGTATGGAGCCTGCAAATCCATAGCTGTCAGTCGGCATATTTCATTCAATTGGAAACAGTTGACTTTTTTGGTTCTTGTGTACGGAGAGTTCAGATTTTGATGACAGTATTTGTATTTATACAGTTTTTTAAAAAACTGAAACTTTTCAAACTATGTTTATATTAACCTGCCATTAAGTGATATGAACTGAGATATATGAAGGGTCCAGGGGTAAAACCACTTTACAGCCTTTTTTTCGAAAATGAGATAGTTTTGCCATCTTCTAGCTTTAAATGAGCATTATCACAACTTGAATTATTTTCGGGGTAGAAACACTATTAAGAAAGAATAGCTGTGTTTTGTTGTGTTAAAGCTATGGTATAATGGGTCAAGTTTTGGTAAAATGGGGAAAAACCACTTTACTGCGGGTCCTCGAAGTCGGTTTTCTCAGAAGCAAAATTTTATTGTAAAGTCATTCTACACTCTTCATATATTAATTTTAGTTGAATAAAGTACCAACAATTACTCATTAAAATCTATTTTAATAAATTTTTGAATATAGCAAGTGATTTTACAGTTTGTTTATTTGATTGCTTACATTTCAAAAATACTAAAATTAAGTGTGATAAATATCGATATATCGTGATATCGCGATCGATATTTCAAATTCCAATATCATCCAGCCCAGTGATCGATCTAGGATTTTTTCAGAAGAGTAAAAATACTCCTTAACCTTTTTGGAGAGAGTATTTTCTTTTCCAAAGGAGTAATTAAAGCAATGAACAATTATGCTAAATATTCAAATACATAATTAAATTGCATTTGACAAATAATAACTGATTGTATGTACATAAATATCAGTTCAACAAAAACTAGTGCATTAATTGGATTTTTTTAAATTTAAAATCAGAAAATCATAATTATTTATCAAAATATACCTAATTTTATATGGAAAAGCAATGCGTAAAAATATGCATTCCGAAATTTTTAAGGCGTATTCTGAATTTCTAAAGCGTGAAATACGCATCTAGAAGCGTTATCGCGATCACTGATCCAGTCCTATTAAATAGCTTACAAATTTTTCATTATTTTTATCTTTCTAGACATTTTTCAACTGTGCATTCAGTATACATAAACAAAGTTTAGATATAATTAATTTGAAAGTAAAAACAATTTGATTATTATTATGACTACTCCCAAGAAACACAACATTACCGATATATACTGTTTATGTGTAAGTGATAAAAATTGCTCATAGTTCGTGAAAATATTTTACTGATCATGCAGATAAGTATTTTATTGAGTATTATGTACTTTTTTTATAATGCTAGCACTATGGCATTCTCTCCCAGCAAGCGGACATACGTATAAATTGTCAGTAGAAGAAAAAAAATAAAATATTGTTGAATTGTTACTACTGAATTGCTAAATTATAAATAGAAAACCCAAGTTAGTTTTCCCTTGGTCCTTCCCCAGCCATATCCTTGTTTTGTTGTGTTAAAGTTGACACATAAGTTCCTAAGTGTTTTGACATAGGCCTGACAGTTTTAAAGTCCCTAAAATTTAATGCAAAGAAAAATAAAATGTCTATTATTCATTTATTAACTATTAAGTATTAAATATAAACTTAAATTAAAACTAAGCCCTATATTAAAAATAAGATACTAAGTCAATAGATAAACTACAGTAAATTTCTAATATGTAAACAAACCTTTAATGTTGCTAAACCTAACTTAAATTGAAATAGCACATAACTCTTAATGCAAACTTTAACCAAACTGCAAAGTATCACTAAATATAAATATAAGTTGTATCTAAGTGCTTAAAACAAGTACTAAGCACCTGGTAGGGACAGCCAGTGATTGGCTTGTGCTCTAGCAGACACTGAGAGTGTCATTCATTTGTTGTTGTTGTTGCAATGCAATGTTCAGGTGAACTACTTAGCAGTATCTCATTTGCTTATTTGTTTTACTTAATTATTTTTCTTGAATATATTATAATAACTGTACAATTGACTGTCAGGACTGGATATATATAGTGGGATGTGTATTTCACTAGAACTGTACTGTGTGCGAGCAAGCAGCTCTTTATGGCAAGATGCCATTGTTGTTTAGTTTTGGAACTTGTAAGATTTTAAAGGATAATTAAAATGAAATTGTTTTACAAAAGAACTTTGTCTTCAATTATAACACCCTCATCTACACCTCTGACAACACAAATTACGTATTCCCGATGTCGAAATGTCGAAAATAGGTCGAGGAAAAATTACAGCAAAAAATAGAGTTTAAAAGAGATCAAACATACATTGTGTTGTCGACGTTATAAAGAGCCGTTCTATGTTGGTCAGGGAGGCGGCTCATCTTCGACTGTTATGTTGGTCACCCTCACGAGGTCCATGTTCCGTCAATAGATCGCCGATTTTCCACTTATGGCTTCGGCGGTCTGAGAGACCCCCAGCCAACCAACATTCGTCTAAAATACATACTTTCGACATTGGAGGAGCATAAATTTGTCCAGAAAATTTTTCAGCTTAGTTTATAGTCAATTAAACGTCGCAGAAACAGACGGAAGATGGAGAAAATTTTTCAGCTTAGTTAATAGTCAGTTGAACGTCGAAGAAACAGTGCAGGGGAGACAGACATTACCGGGTCCTTTCGCATGTCCTTTGACCTGTTCACCCCACCTGATTTCTCAGAACTTACCAAGTTTAATGCTAACACGATTTATCGTTAGCTTGACATATTAATAAGTTTGTTTGGCTCTCTTTAAATTGTGTTGGCCAGTGTTGTTAAAGTTTGTCGGGGTAACTATTAATTTTAATTCTGGCCGTCAAAATTTTAGAGGTGAGTATACAATTATTTAACTAATATTTATGTGCTTTGTTTCTTTTAATCATTTTCTTTTTAATCGCTAATTATAAGTCCTGTTATTTTTTTATTATAGAGTGAAATATACAGGTACAATTACCATAAAATCAACTGCTTACCTTAAACATATAAAATATTTTTTTCTCATAATAAGCATGATTTTACTTAATGTGAGCTTACTATAACAAAAGTCAACCATTATTGCATTATGGCTTAACTTACAATGAAATAGGTTAAGCTTTTTATGCAAAGATAAATTTTTTTCTTTTTAAATTGTATACTAATATGTATGCATTTGGTAAGCAATTTAAACCTATTTGAAGTAGTAAAATTTAACAAATCAAAGAATTAAAAGAGATAAATAAAAAACTGTTTGTGTAATGAAGTAGACAAGATTTTTCTCGTGAGATGAGGGGGAAGGGGGGGGGGACTAAAATTTATAGATAGTAAACTTGTTCTTATTTTATAACAGGAAAAATGTAATAACAAAAGCAGGCTTATTCCTCCAATAGGTCGTTTCTTGACAATTTCGTCAAATCCTGACAATTTATAAACGTACTAATTATACCTCAATTCCAGATAATTACAGAATGTGCAAGTCACATACTATTTACATACATCGTGAAAGCATGGAAATTCAAGCAGTTCTTATCTTGCGCACATGCTGTTTAAAAAAAAAGGAAACCACTGGCGCCGACTTGTAAAAATTATTAGGGGGGCTCGTATCCTTACGGAGGGGGAGGGGGCACAAAATCCTTCCCTCTGTCAGTAGAATTGAAATTTCAAAATGGGATTTTTTAACATAGCACTTGCATTAAAATAAAAAAAATTCCATTTCATAAAATTTTCAAAATTTTTTTGAACTCATTTTTTAAATTAAGTATTTGAACTCAGGATCTCGAATCAGTCTTCAGTACACATATGAACAAAGCAAATCTCCCTTCTGAAAGAATAGGTGAAGTTTAATTAAGTTAATAATAGCATAACAAATAAAATCTTTTTCGAAATGTATTTAATGATAATTTCATAGGAGAGAAGAAAATGCATGCAGTCAAATGTGAAAAACTATTCTGCAAAACATTACTCCAATTAATATTTCAAAATACCCTAACAAAGAAGTGCAAATGAGAAAAATTCCAAAATTTGGATTATTTTATTTCTTTGCAAACATTCATCAGATAATTTTTACTAATATAAAATATTAGTTTTTATTTTAATACATGATGAAATACCCATAAAGGGAATCAACTTTAATTAAATATCACACTACTTTAAGACAGAAAAACTGATCACATTTAAATTGCATTTCTTTGTCAACTTTTTACAGATTGCATTTAAAATTATAAAAAAAAAAACAAATAAGCAACGAAGTAATAAATATCTCCTTTCCCTGTATTAAAACAAACCAAACGGATATACAAACCGTCATACAAAGTTATAAATCTTCTCTTCTTAACATACCTATATTAAACGGATTTCTGTAATTTTAATCGTAAAAAATAAATAAATAAAATAAAAATAAAATATACTTTTAAATTCATTCTCATAGTATTTGCACAGCAATAACAAAATTAATTTTCCAATAAATATCATCCTTGTTAACATTTAAAAATGATTTAACAAAGAAATTCAAGTGGAACGATATATCAAAATTCAGTGTCTACATCAGAGTCTTAGATATTCATAAACATGTTAATGCTGAAAAATTTCATTTAACATTAAACTAAGAATACTCCTATCATCTTTCAATAACATTAAAACTGAAAACGAAATGAAATGTTGAAATGTGTTGTTATGGCCAATTATCTGCTCGAGGGATCCAGGCTCTAGGCCAGTGTTTCTCAACTTTTAATGGGTGACGGCACACCGAAAATATCTAGAATTATTTCTGGCATGCCTGAACATAAAAATTGCAAAGGTTGTGTGATACAAAAAATTGATAAATACAAATAACTTACCAAAAAAAAAAAAAAAAAAAATGATAATACATTCAATGGAAGGGCTAAGCCTGTTTTTGCATGGGTCTTGCTGCAAACAGCTGTTTCAAAAATTGGCAGAACTGTTTTCCATGCTATGAAATAAAAGTTTCGCTCTTTTTGGTGTATAGCTTACTGAAAGTGAACAAGACAGGTCATGATAAATAGAAAATTTCATATCGCTGATATGACACCATGCAGTTTTAAAAATTTTGTAAAAGCCCTGGCGGCACATTAGACTATATCTCACGACACATCAGTGTGCCGTGGTACACAGGTTGAGAAACACTGCTCTAGGCCGAGGGGAGGGGGGGGGGGATTGCCCCTAATGCCCTCCGTGGAGGACTTGGGATAGACTCGACATATAAAAACTCTTGCACTTTAAATCACAATTCTTTTTGGAAAATCGTTCCAGATTACCTTTACAATTACTAAAAATTTTAAACTAATACACAAGCAATTGGTAAGTGAGAGACACGCCTGGCTAAATGGACACATAGTATCCATTTCATAAACTAAAACCATAATGAATTGTGTTATTTCAAATTTATTTTGATGATATTTGTGCAGCAATATATGAAAATTAATTTTTATTCAGTATGGAAAAAAGTTGTATAAAATATAATCCTGTTTTATATTTAAAAGTGGAATAACACAGAAACAGATATGCAATGCCAAAATTATCACTCTAAATTATTGTAGATATTTACAGACAATTTTTAAAAAAAAACTCAACATTTTCACTGTACATTAATACAAGAATACTAAATAAAATAATATTAAAAATGGAAACAAAATGAATGAAATCAAAATCAACGTCTATGTCTAAGTCATGTTACTTTTAAATGTTTTTTATTTTCATGTACCTTGCAATTATAAAGAGAAATTCACCCAAAACAATGAGTCTTCTTAAAGGTGTAAAATTTCACGGTTTTAAATGTTCGTTTCTAAATTTTCGTATCTATGGGTAAACTTACAAAAATCTTTGAAAATCGTAGGTGGGCTGGAAGGCTGCTAGGTAGCGCTCACCCCACGTAGCCTGTCACTTCTGGATACGCCCCTGGTGGGGGGGGGGGGAAGTTTTCTATGTAGAAACAGCAGATAAGGGAAAACAATTATAAAATATAATTCAGAAGCTGGCTCCGCGAAGATTTTTATGAAATCATTTTTATTTAGTTCTTAACTGTAGCTAAATCAGAATACCAAATAGCATAATAGTGGACTAATAGCGTTCGATATTAGTCCGCAACTGTATTAAACATCAATTTTTCATCTATCTCGCAAGTTCTTCATGATTTGAAATCTTCAAACTTAAATTTGACAATTAATTTTCAGATTTGAATTGTTTTTAAGTCGCATTTAAACGATTTATTTTCTGCATTGAAACTTAATACTGGTGGGAAATGGGAAAATCTCCCTTATGGTCAAACGTCTATAGAAGAGTCTACATCTCACAATAGAACAAAAGTAAAAGCGTTTGCTGTACTGATTTAAAAAAAAAAAAGTGTGTGCGTGTAATCTTTACACGCGATTGGAGTAAAACTTCTTTGACGTTTACGATAAATATCACTGAAATTATTAAACTTTAACTTAAAATAAATATCATATTATAATTTAATTATATTTATTATTCATGTACTTTACAAAGATAATATTTATCTGTGTCCAAATCAAAGATTATTTATCTGTGTCCGTGTTTTTAAACTGCAGGTTCTATCTATTGTTTGGGAATGATTGCACGGCCAGGGTCTGTTTCTTTGTGGTGTTCCATCCCCGTGTTAAACCGTTGCTCCGTCTTGAGGTTGGGTTAGAATCCACGGAGTGTCCATTTGTTATTCTTTTTTTTTTTAATCTTAAACCCTTTGCAGCCAGTGTTTGTTTCTTTGTGGTGTTACATACCAGTGTTCTTAAACCGTTGTTCCGTCTGGATATCGGGTTAGCATCCAGGAAATGTCCGTGTTGAACTATTATTCTTTCACTGTTTTCTTAAAATGTTTTCCCGTAGGGTTTGAATTGAGAGAATGTCTTTGTTGTGGTATTTTTCTTTAACTGTGTTCCTAAACTGGTGTTTTCTTCTGTCGGTTGGTATCGAATGCACGTAAGGTCTATTATTGCGTTTTTCTATGGCAGTGTTCTTAAACCTTTGTTTTCCTCTGCTGTTTTTGCTCGAAGTATTATTCTGTTTAAAAATTTACATTTGGCTCATTATTATAAATAACTCAAAAACACATGAGCAATATTGAAAGATTACATATTATTTAAGTATAGACAAACAATATTTATGTATCATGACAACCAATCATGTCAAGTTTTTACTCATAATTCCATTAAATATTGTATTAATGCCATTGAAAACATGTGAGTAAAGCAACGGAATGCACCATAGTGCCACTTTCTGTATTCGGTGCATAGGCCTTGTTTATCGGAGGTGACGGGTCGGGTCGGGTCGCCGCCTGTAACAACAGTGAGAGACAGTCAGCAGGATCGCCGCCTGTTCAGCGAAAGACTTCACACAGTGGCTCTGACAAGAGCCGGTCCACTTATCCACTGAACAGGGTCACCAGACAAGATCTTGCTTCAAAACAGGTAGGGAGTAATGTCGACGCGCAGGGAGCACAGTTGATGTTCACAGGAACGAACGCCAGAGAGCTGTTCCGCAAATAATTAATCTTATAAATCTGGAAAAAGCTTGTTAAGTGTGACGTCAATATGATGTAAAAATCACTTGCAATAGCTAATTTTGTCACGCAAATGATTAACTTTTTTGACTCTCGGATATGAAATGTTGCTGAAAATAGCGAAAAATCGCTTAAAAATGAGGGAACGGGTGGATTTTCAGATTTTTAAAGTAGCGCAGATTGTTTTCTATATTTTTATACATGATTATGGAAATTTTCAAGGGGATCGTACAAACGGTGTAGAAATTATCAGGCTTTTTGGTCTTGACATTGATATGTTTTTGCAGTCATGGCGGAATGAAGAAGCAAGGGAGAAAAGATACGTCATTTCCTTTACTGAGTGTTACTTCCGTCAGAAAATAAATCTGAGTTACTCCCTAGTTGCGCCTAAAGAACTTTTACTTCAAAAGAAAATTACATGAGAACGACCCTTCTAAAAAAAGCGAGTCTTCTGTCACAGTGTGAAATCTGAATTGTTCTTGTGTGGGAAAATGGAAAACACCCGCTTTTACTTCCATTGTGCCTATCGAGCTGGTGGTAATTTGCTTGTGCTTGTGCTCTAGGTCGACATCCATGCCTACAGCATTCCTGAATCACTTTAGTGAAAAACAAGGGGGGGCGGGGAAAGAGAGAGACAGAAGAAACTCTCGATACACTAACTACTTTTAGGATTCTTAAGTTTAACCGATTTGGAGGAAGAAATATGATTTGACAGTAAAAAGTTTGGAGTGAACTTTTTGAAGGGCTCAGCCCCCTGAATAAAAATATTGGGGGGCTGAAGCCCCATGAAGTCGGCGCCTATGAAGGAAACACTTTATATTTCTAAATATAAAACATTTTACTACTGGTTTTAGCTAATGAAAAGCAATTTTGAATTAAATGTTCAGTAATAACAAGTTTTAAATTAACTTCTAATCGTTTAGATAAAGTTATAAAATATATATTGATAAAAGTTTGAACATATACAAAAAATATATTAAAGTTAAAAATATAATCTTGATTTTGAATTTAACTGATAAGTAACTCGCGTATGTCGCTATTTTACATATTAAAGGGTTTCCATTTTTTCCCCGGTACATTTTATTAATCGTTTTGACTGCATTAGATATTTTTAGTAAAAAATTATTTAATCTACTGTTATAAAAAAATCTAAATATTTTCATATACTGGCGAAAAAGTAACCTTTTTTTATATAAAATAAGTAAATTATAGTTACTGTTAGTAAAATTGCATTTTAAACTGTATTAGTTAAAAAATTAAATAAATATTAGTAAATTTAGTTAAGTTACTTTTTCACCATTTTTCACCAATATATGAAAATATTTAGATTGTTTATAACTTTGAATTAAACAGCGTCCCCCTCCCCCTTTTATTGAATATACCTAATACAGTTAAAACAATTCATAAAATGTACCGGGGGGAAAAAAGTAAACCCTTTAAAATGTAAATTAGAGACATAAGCTATTAATGCAAGTTACTGATCAGTTAAATTTAAAAAATCAAGATTATATTTTTTCTTTAATATATTTTCGCTGTGTTCAAATTTTTATGAATGTATATTTTGTAACTTTATCTAAACAAACAGAAGTTAATTTTAAACTTGTTATTTCTGCATATTTGATTAAAAATTACTTTTCATTAGCTAACAAACTAACAGTAAAATGTATTTTATAGAAATATAAAGTGTTTCCTTTTAAATCCAATAGTGGACAAGATCAGAAATGTTTGATGTCAGAAATTTCCATTTCTTCACGACGTATGTAAATGGTATGTGCCTATTCTCTAAATGTCTGGAATTGCGGCATAATTACTACATTTATAAATGGTCAGAATTCAACAAATTCTGCGAAGTCTTTAAGGAACAGCTTCTATTAGACGAATATAAGCCGTTTTTCTCTGTCCTGTTGGAGCAATGCGGCAATGTATAACGTAAAATCAACCACTATGAATTGAATTTTATAAATGGATTACGAGAATCTGTCTCTCTTTGCTGTTATAGCGACTTGTGTTCGACCAATATTGGGGATTTTCTCTTCCTGGCGGTCACCCTTTTTCATTCTGGCGCTGTAGTTAAGCGAGATTGTTATCTCACACGGTCACCCCTCATGAGTAATATGCCGTCTAGAAGTTCAGCCCTTGACGGGCAAACAGGTGGACATATCCAAGGATTTTTAATGTCGATGATTAAGTCGAAACTACGCCGATGGCGACATTAATTCTATGTATCATGGCTGGCTGGGTCTGTATATCTTCAATTAAGGTTAGTGGTCAAAGACTGCTTATTTTGGAAGGTGTAAATGACCCTATTTTTGTCATTAAGTGACTGTGAATGTAAATATACATTACAATAAGACACTCGTTATGGGTTTTTATTAATCCAAAAAGTGGGATATTTTCATCTTAAATATGAGTAGTGTTCGGTCTTACCCACTTAGTCATTTGTCTATAAATGACATCACACTTCTTTTTTTCAATATTTTTGAGCCCCCCCCCCTCTTCCTTCTATTGCATGTGATGTATATGCAACTGCAATTCCTCCTATTCCACTATAAGTTACGGAACCCAACTTCATTCAAGATTGTATTCATTCTTAATGTATTACTGTACTCCAGGATATATTTTACATGCATTCAAATTTTTTAAATTGCATTTAAAAAAAGCAAAATTCAACTTTTGTCCAAACTTACATATTTACTCTCTTTCTCTTTTAGCTCATTTTCATAATATTCTTCTTTTAGATCGAGTGGGTAATGACCCTGCCTTTTCTGGTGCAATCGCTGATGTTGTTCTCTCAAACTTTGCATTCTCTCTTGCCGGTTCGGCAAAGAATCAAGACTTGATGCTGAGGTCTGCACAGGTATTTGAGGTAGCTGCCGTTTCTGAAGATCCATTTCTTTGCTGCTCAATTCAGATGTCCTGAAAGCAAAGATTTATATTAAGACTTATTCATGCACTATGCCTACTAAAATATTTAGTTGCATGTTTTAACTGCAACAAGCAGCAAATCCCAACCTGAGATAAGTAATCTACTGATTGGAGTACATGAAAATATTATTGACAACGGCAGGGAAAAAGAAAAAAAAAAGTATGAATGATTGTAATCAGATGATAAAAATAAAATATTTGCTATAAAAAAGGTAAAATAGGAAAGTTAAGATTTATAATTATTTTAAAGAAATTTTAATTAGTAATTACAATAGGTAAAAATAGCTTTTTAAAGATATGTATATATATATTTAATACTAACATTTTAAATATTTAGAACTAATTTTGTGATTATTTTTGTCATTTGTACAAACAGATTTCAATTTAAATTCGTAATTGATAAAATCTATTATGGTTTAAACATGTGTCTTAAAAACTTACTTTGGGTAAACAAACTAAATTCTGTAAAATCTATATAATGAGCCAGTAAATCTTGTGAGAAATAGTAAAAGAACAATGTTTGCTTCCTCATTTTCACAAACAAGCAGCAAATTTATTTCAATTTGCGGCTTGTGAGGAAAATGAATTAATTTCATGCCTGTTTTCCCTTAATATTTCTAATTAATCTTGGCAATGCCTTTGTCTGTGACATAAGCAAAAAACTTTAATTGTTATAATTTTCTGAACAAATAGGACGGTCAGCAGGATTCCCACCTGATGGAGACTAACCAAACTGATCACTGCTAAACTTGACGAATATTTTGTACAAGTTCTTTTGAATTTGTAATCATGTAAATGGCACAGATGTTTTATAACCCAATTTTGTAAATAGTGAAGCTTCATCCTACTAACAGTTGTCATTCCATTAACATAATAAATTTAAAAATATTTTACTTTCATCAGTGTTTTTCTGCCACCATCTTATGTTATCCCACCCATAACAACAAACATTTCCGACCTAACACTAAAAACCACGGTCTACATTACACGGTACATGCATGCTTAATCTGTAGTTCCTATAGCATAAGGGAGGAATAGGTAAAGAGAGCAACTGTAACCCTAAACTGAAACAAGCATATTAGTCTTATGACTTATGAAAACAGCTCTGCAAAAACTATTTCATTACTTCCTTCATTTCTTGCTTTGCTTTCTAGAAAAATAAAATGCTTGATTTTGTGAAACAGATGGTGATAAACAGTCAAATTTGCAAATTTTCTTTCCCTGGAACTTTGTTATCTGAGCTTCAAAATTTCCCCAGAAAATACAGTAGGATGTATTTTGACTCTCCTCTCTCCACCTATTTTTCCTGTATATCCTAAAATCCTCTCAGCAGTTGCTAGGATCTGTAAAGGGATGCCAATATTCAGAATTACTCGCATCTTCAGATAAGAATGTAAATTGCAATGGGAATCATACAGCAAGATATTAAAAGAAAAAAAGGGGGTATGTAGGCTGCATAACTGCACAATTGATTGGCTCCTGATAGTAGGTTTGTAAGATGTAGAGGGTGATTCATATTGAATTGGACAAAAATAAAGCATATCTGTGAAGGCTGTAATTATTTTATTGTGATGGACGCTATTTACCATGAAACTTCTATAGCTGCTCTGTGTAGCCCTCTGGCAACACAGCAAATGTCTACGAAGTATTGGAGTTCCTTTCACTCTTGATAAAATATCTCCAGTATTCAACACTTTAAATATCCACTGGTTCTGTTCCTATGAGTCCTGGGAAAGTGGAGGCACAAAGACTCTTGTCTTTAATCCTCCAAGCAGTTATGGCATAAAATCCCATCCACTTCATTCCAATTTTCACTGCAATGCGCCTATAATTTAAATTATTTGTAACATTTAGATATTATAAAATATGTTTTGATATTAAAGCGTGTGAGTCATATATGAGCACATTTTTAAATAATTCCAAATCTTCCTAACAAAATTTTATCTTTTATAATTTTAAATCTGCAAGAAAATTTTATGGTTACAATTTTACATTATTTTCCCAATTTCCAAGACACTCAGAAGGTTAACGAAACCCCATAGTAAAAAATTGCAAGGGGTTCGATATTAGGGATCTCAGGGGCCAAACCATCAATAGCATATCATTTTAACCAGCACAGCCAATCAAGCAATGAGGGGGATGATATTGGATGGTACTGATGTACATTGATATGCCAATGGGGTGGAGCAATGTCTTGCTGTGGAAAGAAGCTGGGAATCGCTTCCTCTAACTGAAGGAACAACTGCTTTGGGAGCAAGTCCTTGTAAAGAAAAGTGTCCACAGTGGCAATTTCATAACTGGAAAACATTCTGCTGCTGCCAGGAAAACTCATGGAATTAATTTCAGAATCAATATACTTTGGCTAAATAAACTAATAACAGAATTCTTACTATGCTATTTTTTTTTTTTTTTTTTTTGGTCCCATTCAATATGAATCACTCGGTGTATTGAAGGTTTTTATATCTAGTTGACTATAAAATGAAAAGTTCAGTAAGAGATGTCAACAAAATGCCTAAGCTACTGATAAAGAACATACCTATCTTGCTCTCTATTGGGATGCCCCTGAAAGACATCATCTGACCCTGTTTCATCATCTTTATTTTTCAGATCTTGAGAATGCTTTCTAGTCTTTCCAAATCTGAAATATGAGTAAAACATTTTTTCACTTTTCAAAACAGCTGAGTGAAGATTATGGTGACATCTTTGCTTTGTTAAGAAGAAACAAAAATAGTGTATTAATGTTGCCTTCTTTCTTTTATTAAAGTCAGTAATTTTTTCGGGTAGGAAAAATACATATATATATTCACATAAACTTAAAAATACTGAAATAATGTCCTGTAATGTAATAAATATTTGTGCGGGTTAATTACAGATGATATATAAATTAAGACAAAAGGAAGATTTTAGTTTAAAATTCCTTAGCACATGACATAGTTGATCTGAAATAGCAAATAAAGAAATTTTTTAAAGTGAAAAAGTAATTGAATTGACCATTTCGGACATTTTTATACAAAAAATTGTGGACTAGCAACAAAAACAGTACTATAGTTATGTCCTTTTAATAAATCCCCTAATAAACATCACAGATAATAAAAAAATATATACTATTAAAGCATACTCAATTTTATAGATTAATACACTTAGGAATATTTACTGAAGTCTATTGCATTATCAGGTGTAGGTATTTTTAAATGTATTATTACATTAAAGATAAGAATATATAACCATAACGTTTCAAAATTTCTTTCAAAAATAAAAAGGTAGGCAAAAGGGGGTGCACGAATGGTGCATTAAGGTGGTGGGATGTAAAGTATTAACAGCAGGTAGTTGAGAAGGAAATGTCAAATCAGAAGCAAAATAAGTATAAAAACAGTTCATTTTTACAAACTTATAAGCTAAATTATTTGCTTTTAAAAAACAAACATTGGCGTGCTCATAAAAAAAAAAAGAGAGGAACTTAAAAAAAAAAAAAGAAAGAAAGAAAGAAAGAAAAGAAAAATTCAATCCTTAATCAAAATTTGAGCTGCAAAAAGTACATACTTGAATACTGATCCTAAGCCTTTAAGTAAGCTCTTTTTCTTGGAAGATTTACTATTTCTGCAGTACATGCTCAACAACTCATCATGGAAAGGATCCACATTTACATTTTGATTTGTATCAGGGAGTTCAGCACTTCTAGCAAGCATATGACCCACAGAACTCCCACTTTCACTTTCTTCATCCACTGAAAACATCCAAATTAAATATGAGAATGTTACATCTCAATTTAATAACATTTGTAGCACAGAACTTAAACATACATAGATGATAACTCTTAAGAGCCTGTTCATTTTTAAGTACTCTTAAAAATGAACAGACTTCATACTAGTTTTTAAAAATGCAATTTCTTGACTTTTTCCTTGGGTGATTTTTCAAGATTTTCCTGGTTATTGTAAAAATAAATGTAAGTACTTAATAACTACCTATTTATATGCTATATATGTGCCTCACTCTAAGCTGATTACATTATTATAAAACAATAGGAATTAAAATTATGCTTTTCTATTCCAGAATAGCATAATAGGCATAACCAGAATAGCATAACCAGCATAAGAGTACATTATGCTTATATCAAACATGGTTCCATATACAATTCAATCTAGAAAAAATCAGGAATTATTAAAAGCTTTATAGTGGTGAAATAAATTTTTTCAAGATCACTGACTGACACATGAAGCTTCAATGATTGATGATTCAGGATAAATTTCAGGTAGAGACAGAATAAAAAAATTACTCATAAATAACTATATCCTCAAGTACTAATACTAGTAGAACCCAGGAATCCTATAGATAAACCATAAACAAAAATATTTTACTCTTATATTTTATGAGAGTAAAATATTTCATTTTACTCTCATAAAATATGAGAGTAAAAAGTGAGAGTTCTTTTACTCTCATAAAATATGAGAGTAAAAAGTGAGAGTTCTTTTCTCTCATAAAATATGAGAGTAAAATATGAGAGTTCTTTTTTCTCATATTTTATGAAATATGAGATATGTTGAGGCACGATATAACGAAGGGTTACTGTATTTGAAATGCCTAAGATTTAGGCATTTCAAATACAGTAACCCTTTGTTATATCGTACCTCAACATATCTCATATTCAGGTATATCACACCTTTTCTATCTCTCTCAACTTTATTCTGTACTCTTTTGCTTTGCTACTTAACTTGAGAAGCACACAGTACATTTGAAAAATACATGTTCTATCACATAAGTTAGGTACATTTAATTAATTTTTTAACCTTAATCTTTTTTGTAAAGCAGGATATGAGAGAAAAATCAAATGACTCTGGATCATTTTTTCAGCAGGAAATGAAATGTGCATTTGTACATAAAATAAAAATAAAAAATTAAACTTCTATTTTTATAGTTTAAGAGCATATCTTTAATTGCAGTACATATACTATTAATTTTATTATATTTTAAAAGCATATGTTCATAAAAGTAAAGTTTTATCATATTCCCCCCCCCCCCTCTCCGCCCTTTATATCGTGTCCTCGGATATATCACACATTTTTCTGGTCTGACAAGCACGATATAGCAAGGGGTTACTGTACAAATATTTATAATAAAATGTAAACTTATTAATATTCTCTCCAAGTTTTTAAAGAAAAACCAAGTTAACCTTGAGACTTCCTGGAATTTTAATAGATAATTTGATATCCTCTGAGTTTTTCCTATTTTCCAGGTTTCTGTGAGGCATAGGAACACTGATAAATAAATATAAATAAAACATGTGTAACTACTTAGTAATACTTAACCATACTTGCCCACTTTGAAATTCCTAAGGTGTAAAATAGTGCACAAATGACATTTTTTATGATTTTTACCAAACAATACGAACATCATTTTAAAATGTTTCTGGCAAATGTTAGTCAAAAGACGCTTAAATTTGTACTAAACAGAAATCAAATAGAATTTTCAATGCTTTACCAAATAAACTGAGACAAATTTTAAGTTATAAAAATGTACATATTTTAAATCGAATAAAATATTTAAAATGCATATTAACATAAAATACACACTTAATTTAATAATTTTCATTTTAAAAAACATTCATACTAAACACACAATTTAAATGACACCTAAACCTTTTTATTTTATTTATTCTTTAAAGAATAAACATGCAAAGTTTATTCTTTATATGCTTTCATAAACATTTTTTTCTCTTATCAAAACATTCTTTGTTACATTTTTATTGTTATTTTGTATAATTTTCATTCATATTTGAACTTGCCTCCTTCAATGAAATTTTTCTTTTCTATTTTAAATTATAAAAAAAGTGTTAAAATTATTTAAAGCTGAAATAATAATCACACTTATTATACAGGGTGTCCAGCCTTAATGTGACCCAATGGCTAATTCCCGAACCGTTGGGTTTAGATATGCACTTCCAATTTGAAAAATGTTTTAAAAAACGTAAAGAATGTTTGTACGTGCTTTTCGAACCCAAAAACCCATTTAGGAAAAAATTACAAAAATTAAATTTTTATACGGTCCCCAGGTCCTATCACTTATATTTAGGAAAAGATGCAGTACACAAAAACAAAGTAAACACAAAAAGTTTCATTTTATTACGATAAAAACTGACCGAGTTATGGAACTTTGAAAATCATACATTTCATCCATTTTCTCGGCCATTTTCAAGAAGCTAGTAAGGGACCGCCTTGAAAATGGCCGAAAAAATGGATGAAATGTATGATTTTCAAAGTTCCATAACTCGGTCAGTTTTTATCGTAATAAAATGAAACTTTTTGTGTTTACTTTGTTTTTGTGTACTGCATCTTTTCCTAAATATAAGTGATAGGACCTGGGGACCGTATAAAAATTTAATTTTTGTAATTTTTTTCTAAATGGGTTTTTTGGTTCGAAAAGCACGTAAAAATATTCTTTACGTTTTTTAAAACATTTTTCAAATTGGAAGTGCATATCTAAACCGAACGGTTCGGGAATTAGCCATTGGGTCACATTAAGGCTGGACACCCTGTATAAGAGGTTGGAATAAAATATGCTACAGGAAAAATATTTATTCTCAAGACGGACGGAAAAGGATTGAAATCAAGATGCTGGAGCATACCCAACGGAATTTTTCAGCTGAACAGCGAAATTAGTCGATCTCAAAAGGGAAAGCTGAAAATATGTTAATTTTAGGATAAGGAACTCTTGAAATGATAAAAAATTATAGTATATTCTTTAAAAGAAAAAATGGGCGTGATTTTATTGCAAAATTCTATCAAAATATTTTAAAAACTTCAAAATTCATTAAAAAGCGCGGGGGGGGGGGGGGGAGAATGGGCATTTCGCATAAAATCATAAAACTCGTTTAAAAGCAGGGGTCCATGCATACGAAAATTGGGTCCATTTTGCAGCACCTTCACAAAATTACAATCTATTAAAATGGACTCTTCACAAAAATACAATCAAATAAAATGGCCCTTCAGTGGCATTTTACCCTATATTTTAATCTGTTCTGTCAATTATTTTAACAAGAAAAGTGACTTTTACTAAAAATTAGTATAAAAATTCACAAAATGAAGTACTAAAATTCACAAAAATAAGCAATTTTCACAAAAATGGGACCCTGAAAAAAAAAAATTCCTGGATCGATCCCTGATAAGTTTTATACTGAAAGTGTAAAAATTGGGCAAGTATGCTTAAGTAATCAAAATTTGAATAAACTGTACTAAGTACATATTTTAATACTAAAGCATTTAAATAACCTCTTTTTCTTGGCACATTTTTTATTTCTACAGTACATGCTGTATGGTGCCTTCCCATTTCATTCAATGAATAATTCAACTTCTGAATATTAAATATTATGTACACTGTCTCAAACTTCATGGTTCATACCCTGTGACTTCACCCACAAAATTCCTTTTTTGCTGTTTGGCAATGCACCACAGTTTGTGAATAGTTTTGATTCGTGTTCGAATGAGAGGAGACACACATTTTTGTAGAGCGTGTTATAAAATGTCAAAAAGCCTTGCTGTATATTTTTACATATTTGTAACTTATGCATAGCATGCTAACCTAGATATATTAAAACACCTTAGAAAAGATAGATGTGCTCATTATCCATTTAGTGACTTCCTTTTTCAATCAACAAAGTGTATTCTATCAAGCAGAGCACCTAGGTATCATTTAAACAGAGCCCCCTCAGGAAATGAGCAAGTAAAATTTTTTTGCTTACCTCTAATTTTAGTTAGTAGTAATTGGATGTTGCTTTAAAAGTTTAGTTAGGCAGACTGACATAATATACACAATGGCCATCTGAACTTTTCAAGAATATTTTCGAGAAACATCAAATATTATAAAAAATGGTCGACCAAGACCTAGATTATGTTTATTCGTCATAAACTAGTTGCATTAGTCTAGTATAACTGGTCTTTTGCATACCCATAAGTAAATGTCCAACTTGTAACTCATTAAAACCAAGTTTTCAAAACATATAACAAAAAAATGATTGAACAGTCCAAGCTTAAAAACAATAGTGAGGGAAAACAATATTTACAAGTTTCCATAGTTGCTGATGCAGGTGCATCATATGACCTATCAACTGCAGCTCTGAAGCTTTCGTTGCAGCCCCTGCTACGAGAACTTCTGGAAGTTCCAGTCTGATAGGCTCTCTTCATAGCTTCATCATCTTTGTTCAGCTCTTGAATCATTGTTTGTAAGCTCTCTAAGCTACTTGATTTTCGAAGCCCTAAAGATGGTCCAAGGACTTCATCTGACTCTGAATTTTTTGTGGAAGATGCTATAAAACAAATACAAAGTCAATAAATATAAGTGTACCTCAGAAGAACAGATATATTTTTTACCTTCAACAAACTTTAAGGTACTCACTAATCATAAAAAAATAGGTGTTAAACTCCCCCTCCACGCTTGCCTAGAGCTTTGATATCACAGTTCATAGTGAATATTTTTAAAAGAAATTATCAAATCTTACAAACAAAAATTACTTTTGTTATTTTCATTTTTTGCTCCCATAGATGAAAAATTAAGGAAAAAAAAGTACGGTATTACACTTTTTAAATAAATCTTGACATATGAATAAAAATTCTCAAAAAAAATTATAATAATTATGATATTTTTCACTTAAACTATTAAAAATTTACCTATGCCACCTCCTTGCTTAGAACCCTGCAGATAGTCATCATCGAATTCATGCCGCTGTTTATCTTCTCGAGCTTTTTTTGTTCTTTGATAAGTATCTGTATTACGGGCGTCCAACTGAGCATGTCTTTTTTCAGACATACTTTGTCGACCAAAACCATCCCTTGAAAAGCCAGGATTTGACTCATCCAGAGACAATCTATTTAAAAAATATATATATATATACATATTAAATTTCACTCAGTGGAAAATTTTTACTAAATTCAAAGGGGAAAAGTTTAAAACCTAACTTTCTAACCTTCTTGCCTGTGTGGATGGAGCTTTTTGCAACTGAGGAAAGGTGGCCTTTTTGTGCCACTCAAAATGATAGTCCTTTCGTATTTATATTATGTGTGCAACTTTACAAAGTTCTTAATTTAAAAGTACATAAGAAAAATAAAAAGAGAAGAAAAGGATTATTTATTGCTCAGAAGTTTAAAAAGAAAAGGTTAGTTAAGAGTTTAAATAAACATTTATTTTAAAACTTTCTTTTCATTGTATTAATGGTATACTAGTGAAATAAACAAAAGAATACATATTTTGTAAGGAAATCACAAATTTTCACTTTCTTATTATAAAACCACAATAATTTAAGATACAATCAACTCCCTCTAATCGGCACTCACTGGGACCAAGGGTTGTGCGGATTACATGATTTTGCGAATTATATATATATATATATTTTTTTAAATTTTTATATTTAGAATTTCCCTTTAAATTATAGTCAATTTACTGTAAACAAATAGGATATGATGAATGAAAATGCATATGCTGTTGAATAAAAACACAATTAAATGTCAATATAAATACAATGAAATTTACAGAGAATTTATTAAAGGACAGATGAAAGTATTTATGCTGCTGAACTAAAACACTATTTTTAATACAATTACTAATTAAATACAATTACTAATACAAAATTAAAAGAATAAATTCTCTCTAAATTTTTTATTTTTCATTTCTTCAAACATCGCAGTGATTGTAATTTGCTTAAGAGATTTAAATTTTTCTTCAGAAATTTTGTCCCGAAGCCTTCTAATTGTCAGCAACTCTTGGTCACAGACAAATGCTTGCTTTTGCAAAATGTTTAAATACTTGTCTCCCAGAGCTAACCCTTCTTCAAAAGTAATAGTACAGTAGGGGACCCCAAATCCAGAAGTTTCCGGAAGGACAAACAAACAATTTTTTTTTTTTTTTAAGGGCAGTTGTTGTTGTTGTTTTTAATTTCTTTGAAAGACAGTTTTTAACTAAATATATCTATTATAAAATAAACAAGCTCAATCAGAAAGGGAGGAATTTCACTGGTCGCTCGCGAAGAGGGGGAGTGGGGGGGGGCATGCAGTGCATCATTTGTATATTTGATATCTCAGTATTAGATTAATTTTAGATCTTGCGACGAAATTTTTGGTTTCTCATTATGTAAAAATATTCTATGCTATTATATAAGCTTTAAAGAGGAAAAGAATGTTATCCTCTTCATACACACATGCATTAAAATTCAAGTGCTGATGATTCATTATTTCTGCCAGTGCTCCTCCAGCAGTTAAATGTAAACAAAGAGAAGTGCCATATGGTCTGTTTATGCTTTTCTTTTTTTCTTCCTACAGAACTACAGTTATGTGGAAAAAGTTTTTGTTGCATAATACAAGGACATACCCAGGGGGGTGGTCCAGGGGGTCTGGACCACCCCCCCCCCCAAATTTTAGTTTTTGTTAACAAAATAATAACCATGAAGTCTTTTTGTAAAAAATTCTGCCATTTTCACCATTTGGACCCCCTCCGAATTTTTTTTCTGGGTATATCCCTGGCATAATAAATCGCTAGACAGAAGATCAAAAGGGTGAGGTAGGGGAGAGAATCTGAAAATTGCGCAACTGCTGTGTTGCCTGGCAAATCATGGTTTGCATTTAAAGTTAAACATTTTACACATTTTCACCCAATTTTAATTGCAACGGTCAATCTTTACAATCGTCTTTGAAAACCAATCGCAAGTTTTTCTCTCTCTAATAGAGCAAAGGTTTTCGTTGGGTTTCAGCAAAAGAGTGAAGCGATGTGATTGGATGGTGCATTGCTTCGGAGTTTGTTATTTACATCCATTCACTGAACACATGCAACTTAGGATATAAGTTTCGGTATGTTTAATTACATGATAATATGCTCAAATATATAAAATTATTTACTTCAAATACCCGTGGAAAAGCATTAATAAATATCTTTATAACATTCAGCCAATCAAATAACTTCTATAACAGTAATACAACCAGTCAAATGCCGCACAAAATGTAAACAAACTTATTTGTTTACATTTGAAATATATCACAGATTACAAGCGTTCACAAATTAGCGGGAGTTGACTGTATTTCCTACATCTTCACTAACTACAAAAGGTGGCATTTTATTGCAAATTTTCTCTTGAGCCCATCCAATATTCTTCAAAAGTGGTAGCAAAGTGGTAGCATTGGTGGTAGCAAAGAAAATCTGATGTGTAACAAACTCTTTTAGTGCACAAATATACAAAACATCAAAATAAAACTTAGAGCAATAAATGCTTGCATCCAAAATAGAAAGCAAAACTTACTGACTACCAGCTGGAACTACATTCGCAGCTTCAGCAAGTCCATTGGGCAGCTGCTGTGCATCTAACTTCTTGGTAGTAGGATCATATTCACCTTCAATAATGACAGTTTCGTTTTGACTTGAGCTTAATGTGGCACTATATGGTTTGGTTTTGTCAGTCAATGATGATTTGGAATCATGTACAGTATCCCATATATATCATGGGCATTATTTTTTAGTACAGTCACGGATGTCTGCCCAGTTAATCTCTCAATAACTGGATTACAGCCAGGAAGGGAAGAGTCACTGTGTTGACTGTCTAATTTGGCCATGATCTGGTTCGACCTTGACAAATTTTGGGGGAAGTTCCTTAGTCTTTCTTTGGCATCGACAGTGTCCACTGTGCTGTTTCCACTGTTGATTTTATTAGCATTAGCATCAGTCTTTTGGAGTACGTCATTGTTTTCATTCTCGGAGGGTTGGAATATCCGACGTGCTATTGTTAGGATAATGGCATTGCGAATGGGGCCATCTGACTGAGTCATAGCATTTCGAAGAGTTTCCATGGCATTACTGTTGCTCATTCCAAGAAGAGAGATGCCGTTTATGTTTACCAGTTGGTCATTTGTTTGCAGACGACCATCCTATAAAATAGAAGACAATACAGATAGATTTTCAGGGTTCATATGCCTTTGAAAGAGAAAGGAAATATTCAGTATCCAAGGGGAATTTTTGATTCTCTCATGTAAAATAAAGATAATAGTTTTATTCCAGTTTCTCTAGACCTCCTTCATTTAAAAAAAATAAAGCAAGGACCAGTTTTGTTGATGCACTACAAATACATAGAAAATACTTTTAAATAATTATAAATATTAATACTTCTCTGTGAATAGTGGGGATATTTTGAAAAAGCACTGGTCACACTTCTAAGAGCAATATCATTGGCCATAATATTATAGAAGCATTATGAGGCAATCTACATTACTTTGTATGAAGAGATGGATGAAAGACACCCAAGTTCACGTTAGAAGTCAAACCCAGGCCAAGGCTTGTATACGAGTCGAAATAATCACCTTGCAAATATATGTGCATTGAATTGTACAATTTTTTAAAAACAATTACATACAATAGACAAATAAACTGTTATGAGGAAATGATACCGATATGTAGTTCATACTTGACCATACAAGAGAAATTTAAATTGTAGACAAAATAATAATAATGTAAGTTTTCTGTAGATATCAGAGATTTTATTTTTCTGTACAATCAAAATTTTCCATTACTTTTAATTTGGCATTTTGTCAACCTTTGCTTCCTATTTTAGATGTGTTACTACATTTAAAAAAAAAAAAGTTTTCTACTTTACAATTTTCATCTATGGCAACATTTATAGAAATTTCCTTCAAAATTTACTGATAATCTTAAAAATTACAGTAAATAAGCTATTTTAAAATAAATAATGAAATAAATTACCCGATATAAAAAAAGATCCTGTATATTTATTTACCTTTGTGACTTTTCGTAAAATCTCACAAAATGCACTCGTGCAATACAAGTGGCTGAGTGTGACTCTGCACATTATAATTACTGTATCTATACCTCACACTAGATATTCAGGGGTCTACTATACATAAATTTATAATCTCAAAAATAGTTTTTGGAAGAAAAAAAATAGATAAACCATTCATTTTATAGCAATTTGCTAATTTATTGCAATGATAAAGAAGAAGGTGTGAAAAATAATCCAAATAGAGAGACATTGCCTTTCTTTTGAAAAGAAAACAATAAAACTTAATTCTTCTTTTTTCTCTAGTTTTGTAACACCTATTTCATGCCTTTCCCAGAAGGAAAAAAGGTAAAAATATGAAGTGTGTTTGTTATTAAGAGGAGAGGTTGCTTTGTCCCCCCTCACTCCAGATCAAATACACTTCCCTTAATCCTCTTAAAGCAGAAAGTAAAAAAGGAATGGATAACTCCGATTTTTTTCCTTTTAGAGTAAGTGCAATTTTGAAAATCATTCTTACTCTTCAACCATTCAAATCTAGTTGTCTACAAATATGTATAAATAATAATTAGTAAAAGAGGCGTGTTCTTTTGTATTTGGAGGCAGTTTTAAATAATCTAAGTATGGAATTAGTACTAATGAATTATTTATATACTATTTGTGGAAAGGAAATATATTTGAATGTTCTGCACAAGCAATCTTGGTACAGAAAAAAGCTGTTTGAGTGTTTAAATTACATTCATGTAATACAACATGTTTTCTTGTATTTTACATCGCTTTTATTTTTCGCCTATTAGCCCAAGTGGATTTACCGCAACTTTTTTTTTTTTTTTTCCCAATTCACCTGACATTCAAACAATGCATGTATTTTTAAATAAGGCTCCATTTATTTAAGTACAAGATTAAGAGTAAGTTTCAAGCTCTGGTGCACTAATTAATGTACTCTTCCTAAATATTTCCAAATGAAGTACTTTCAACTGATGTACCAATACCATACATAAACACTAATTTAAGAGTTAACAATTAGAGTGGCATTTGCACACACACACACAAACTGAAAAAAAAAATTCTATTTCACCTTTGAAGCAGCTCCACCAGGAATGACAGATTTAATAAAAATTCCTAAGTCAGCAGATCCATTGGCAGTAGAAGTACTTTTACCTTTGACACTAACACCAAGACCAGCTGAATGGGAATCATTAAGAGGTATTTGAAAAGTTAAGATCTCTCTGTGCTTCCAGGGGAAAATACCAGCTTCGTCGTCCAACATTGGTTGTATCTGTTGACAAAAATAAATAAATAACAATGTACTTTACACAAAAGGAAATATAAAATTATTTTTGAAAGGAGGAATAATTGAAATGCTCGAATCAAAATTATACATAATCTTTGACATAATAGTGTTCAATGATATTATTATTATTATTATACATTTTATTATTATTATACATAAGAATAGAAAAACCTGTGTTAAATGGACCTTATTAAAACATCATAAAAGACACAACTTTATTTAGGGTCCATTGACTTTAAATTTTTTATTACACCTTTAGTCAAAGGCTATGAGAAGGTGGGAGGATATTTCTGTTTAAAAGCTTTAGATTATTTATCAAAAGAGATAGTACAAAGATAAGAACAATTTTTAAATCTTACAAGAAATACACAACACAACATAAGCTTAGACAATCTTATAAGCAATAAAATGATGCCAAAGTATATGCCTGCAAGCCCATTAAAAAAAAATCTAGTTTATGTAAGCCCATTTAATCCATTAACTACAGAATCCATGATTCATATTGACCTCTTACATAAAGTATCTGAGAGAAAAAAGGAGTTGGAAACACATAAGCCGTCTGCATCTTCGCAGCCTCTACAACATCAAATAAATGAGAGAGAGAGAACGTCCTTCCCAGTACATCCTTACCCAAGCAAGTATGTGATATAAATGTTCTGTCTACCAGCCATGAGTTTCATCGAGGGGTATACAGTCCATCACACGTCTTTCAATACGATACTTCTAGTCCGGAAGAGTATGAAGAGGTGATCATTCAGGTCGACCAGACTCGTCCTGAACTCACACCTATGGAGGAGGCAGACTTTCCAATAATGCCCGTTTCTGCAAGTGACCACTCCTGAAAACCCGGTCACAACGGAAGGGGAGTTTCAAGATGAACCTCCAGAGCTGAGTCCTCAGTTGCTTCCCAACTTGTCAACGAATCAGCAGTTCCCATCACTGCCTTCACCAGAAGTAGACAATAATCCAGTGCCAACGCCCGTGTCAGATGAACAGACCAGTCCTCAATTATCTCACGGGACAATGTCTTCAGGGAATGATTCTCAGCAACACAATAAAGTGACTACACCTCAACATATGCTGGCTGCAAACACAAAGGTTTCCAGTGGTATGTATGTTCCTCTTTCTCCCAAACGGACAAGATCAGAGAGGCTAAGGTCCTCCAAGAACCCACCTATGGTCATTACAAAACCAAAATATTGGTTGCGAAGAAGAAGACTCAAATCAAAACTGTGTATGAACTGTTGAACTGTACAAAAAACACATTTTTTTATATGGTAAGGACACTTATTGAACTTTTCATCAACTACAAGGACATTTTAGTCATGTAAGCATCCTCAACATATCTTCATTTGTGTTTCATAATTTTTTTTTTCTCTTTCAGTATGGTTATCTGATACTTTGTTAAGAATAATATACAGTATTACGGGGTAGTTTATATTTTTTCCCTTCCTTTAGATAGTGAATTCCAAGTGAGACATTGCACTACACTATCATATAACTGTTGCATATTGTGTTTAGTGTTGTTAAAGTGTTGTATTTCTGTGTGCTTATGTTGTGATAATACTATCATATACAATTACAATTTAAGTGATGTTTTTTTGTTTTGGTTGCAGGTGTCTGGTGAGGGAGAACTGATCAGCTCTCTCTTCAGACAATGCACTAACTATTGTGATATGTTTTACTCTAGGTTCATATTTTGGCCTGGTTGTAGACAAGTTCCTATAACTTTTGCTTCAATTTTTACTTCAAAAAAATAAGATTTACATTATTAAACATGAGTACAATATCAAAAAGGTATACACTTTTCATTGTGCAATCACAATATGCTTAATTTTGAGTGCGTTTTCTTTTTTTAGCTTGCATGTGACTGCAGCACATGCAGGTTACTTTTACAAGGTTGTTTTATTCATATGTTGGCCAACACAAACTATGTTGTCTATTATTATATATTGTGTAAAAGGAAGTATAATGTAATGTGTCGTTTGTATTTTTATTTATTGCAGTACAAGTTCTCTAATGATGTAATGGGATCTCCCTAGTATTTTTTTTTTTTTTTTTTTTTTTTTTTTTTTTTCCTATTCGGATGCTGTGTCTTTGACTTGGTAAGGTTTTTTTTTTCTGCTCAAGGGGGAGATCATGTGATATAAGATATCACATGCAGTTTTAAATACCTTTAATTTGTCTCTAACCCCCTTGAATGTGTATTAAAAGAATAGTAGTAAGCTATTCCATGAAAAAAATTCATTTTTGGGTCGGGTTTTACAATTTTGGGAACTATAGTCTAAATTATTTGCAATATGCATCTTTTTTCCCAAGATGGTGGCTGTGTGAAAATCAAATGGCACGCATACCCTAGTTCTTTTGCCAAGCTCGGAGCATCAACATTCCATCGCCAATATGGCAGCGCTGACACTGCCTGGCAACTAAGTGGCTGTCCAATCAGCAATCACTACATGTTCCTGTGCTTTGCCGGACCTATCGTGGGCCGTGCAAGGTTGGCGGCAAAGTGGTGTTGGGTTGCTATGATTTTCACAAGTCACTGGCTGAGTACCATTTTCGAATCACTTCACTAATTTCTCGCTACCCAAGCGGACGCTAAGTCGTCCATTCACCCCCTTTTTTTAGGGATCCCTCGAGGACGAGTTTCTCAGCTATGTTCCGAGTTATCAGCATAATCAAATTTCTTCCCTTTTTTTTACCTTTTTAACTAAAAGCAGGGCGTTACTTTTTAAACACTTTTGTGGAGATCCCAATAAGAAAACCCAAAAATGTATTTGGTTTAATTTGTGTCCTTTGCACGTGTGTGTGCCATTTTTTTTTTTTTAAGGTCCCAATGGCCTCGTGTGCTGTTATATGAATATCCCTTTTTTTAGTATTAATATAAAAGATGTTAGCATGAATATTATTTCAAATGAGTCATAGATCGTAAAAATAAAATTGTGTTCTTTCCATAAGCTCGAGTTGTTATTTTTCTCCCACGTGTGTGACTGTTCTTCTTCCCCTCAACTAAGCGGGGTGAGTAATTTTATCTTTGTTTCTTTTTCTTCATAGTTCAGTTCCATTGAATATCCAATTATTACTAAATTTTATGCATACTAACTCTGACTGAAACAATCATTATCACTAGATCCTCCTTTATTGGAATGAAAATAAGCTGAAAATTTGGTTCACATTTTTAGTATTAAGGGAAAAGAAAAGAAAAAAAAAAAAAAGAATCTCATACCTAGAGAAAGAGCATACACAGTTCAACTATTTTTTCTTAATTTTTGTTCAATATGAATTACTATTTTTATTAGAACTTTATTACAAATGATGACACTATTTGTTTGACATGATTAACACTATTTGTTTCCAACAATCCTTTTTCAAGAGCCAAACTTTATTTTTTTATAATCCTTATACCCAAAATTATTATTTAAAGTAAGTTTATTGAAAAATATTTGATATTGTGACAATTGTACCATTCATTAAACAGATCTGTGAAAACTGCCATCATAATTATAAGACTTCTTAGATGACAAAATTACATAATTATTGTGAAGTCAGTTCATTAAGTTAGATTTAGGTAATATAAGAAATTTACATAATGTAAAGTAAGTTTCAAGATAATTTTCATTGATTTCATTTGTGAGCTGAGCTCTATTAAGACTGAATGTTATATTTATAGTACAAATATAATAAAGTTAACCATCAACTGGAAATATATTATTAAACAGTATATAGTAATGCAAAAATATTATTATATATAATATATAATAATAACCTAGATCTAGTCTTATATTATATAATATGAAGATTACAATTTAACTAGTTATTCTAGGTACTAGATTTTCATTTTTGATTTTATTCGTAATTGTTGCTTAGTTATAATGGAGTTGATGATTATATGAAGTTGATTTCCTACGAAATAAATGTTTTTTTAATAAACTTTATACACTCACTTAAACATCTTTTATACAGTTAAGTTTGGAATGAAAGAGAAATTGTTTTGATGTGGCCAATGTGACCAGATTGATGAGGATTGGGCCGGATTGCAATTTCTACTTCAGAAATCCTCCATACAACTCTTTGCATTATGCCAAGAAGTAAATAAATGCAAAATATCTAGTAACATCTAAAATTGAATAGAAATATCACCAGACATTGTTAAATAATGTTTCTGTCACCCCGTTTCCCATGTTATTTTGAAGCATTGAAGAAAAGGAAGAAAAAAGGAAATGAGTAATATATTTAAAAAAAAAAATTTAAGTCAATTCTTACTTAGGTCAACAAAGAAAAGTTTTATTTTAGTTACTTTTTATTAAATTTAATTAATTACATTTAATTAATGAATTAACATTTAAAAAACTATTTCAATTTGAGTGGATGAATAAAAAGTATTTTATTATCAACTGAAAATAGGAATTTGAAAAAAAAAAAAAAAAAGAGATGCACAGTTAGATGCTACAATAGTTCTAAATACAAAATAATTTTTGGTGCCAAATTTGGTCATATTTCGGCAAAACGCGCCACGGTCAACAACAAATGGTGAGGTTTTGGGCATGGACCAAACAATGACTGACTATTGCTAAATTTGGGGATATTTCGCCAAAACTCGTCAAGGACGAAGACAAATGGCGATATTTTGGCAAAACTCGCCAAGGTCGATGACAAATGGCAAGATTTTGGGCATGAACCAAACAATGACTGACTACAGATGTAAAATATTGAAGATGTCCATAGACATTAATGTACTGAAATTCTTTTGGGTGGTCCTGTAAATAAACTCTCCAGTAGATTGGAACCAAAAATCGAGATGCGAAACTAGATGTTACAACAATCTTATATATGAAATTTCAACATTCTACGACAAATAGTTTTTGAGATTTGAGAATTAAATACATACACACATACACCAAAAATAGCCAAGCTTGGAGACTTTTGGCGTAACTCTTGAGGGAGGCACGTGACAGTGGTTGGACCATTACCCAACTAATGGTAGGACAGTATTATGCTTGAAATGGATGAATGTCCTTAAAACTGCTATTGACCGTAATGCGTTGGAAATCTTGAGTGTTCCTGTAGCAGAACGATAAATGATAGAGACACATTTTTTTTTTAATGGAAAAATTCATTTTGTAACCCTTAACAGCATATATCACTTCTGAGTTGTTTGAACTAGCCTAATACCACTAAAATATGCTTTAATGAATTTCTGCCCATAGAGCGTAATGTATTTAGAATCTTTTGGGCGGTCCTGTAGATAAATTATTCGGTTGATTGGGAGCAAAACTGTATTAACATCCAGTGTCATCCACTACAAGTTTAAAAAAATGTATTTGAACTTGAGTGGATGAATAAAAAGTACTTTATTAATGATTGAAAATTTGTACAAGATATATGTAGGGAGAGTGTGACCTAATAATTGAAAAAAAAAAGGGGGGGGGATCTATAAAACATGGAAAACAAGGCATTCTAAAGAATTATGCATTCTAAGAATGAATTCTAAAGAATTATGCATTCATGCATTCTAAAGAATTATTTTTTGCTTACTAAACTCTCCTAAACACAAAATAATAAGGCAGCATTATTTAATTATAATATCATCAAATTTAATGAATAAAAATATATAAGGTTAAAGATAGTTCATTAATCAACTTAATCATATCTAAATATTAATATTAAACAACTTAAATAATTTTAATAACTGACCCATAAAACTATTGCAGAGTTTAATGGCCTTAAATAGAGAACCTTTATTCATACACAAAACCCAATACGCACAATGTACAAACTCTAAAGCTGGTTTTTCTTTTCAATCAATATCAATAACACAATGAAAACTCACAGATTCATTTTCATTTTCTGTTGTTTCAGAGTCATCTAGCTCTTGCCTTGAAACTATTAGTTGGACAGCATTGCCAAGTGGAATGTTCCTCAATATCGTAACAGCTTCAGACTGGGTCTTTGAAGTCATGGATATGCCGTTTACCTAATGTAATGGACATAAATTCCCTTTTGTTAATAAGATATTTCTTTGAGGGAAGACACAAAAGAATTCATAATTTGAAGAAAAGTAAACTTAACTAAAATGCACATCAAAACACTATAAACACGATTAGGTTAAATGAAAAAATTTAAAATATCCAAGTATCAATTTCCCACACACACTTTATTAGGTATGCTTCTGTCAATTTCCTCTTCTTATCAAACTTTATTTATTCATTTTAACATTACAAAAAGTTAAAAGTGTTGTGAGTCAACTTCAAATGCTGAAAAGAAGTGCAAAATTACAGAATTTGAGCTACTTAAAAGAAGAGAAAGCATTATAAAATATATGCAGTTCTTATTTAGTTTAAATTTGTTTATTTCTAAATATGCTTGGTTATTATGCTTTATTTTTTATGCTTTTTTCTACCCCCCTCCCCCAAAATAAATACAATAATAATAATAATAATAATAATAACAGTCATAATAATTTTTATTGTTATCATGCAGAAATACAGGAGTTTCATCAAGACAGACCTGTTTAAGATGTTTTCTTGTTATCATGTATATAAACAGAATCCTCAGTTGAGGTTTACAGGAACTGCATGTAATATGTAATGGACAAATAATATAACTTCTCCCTTCAAAATTTACTTTCCTCAGAAGTCCATTTCCAAAATATTTTCAAATTTTTAATATAAAAAAGTACAATCTTTCAATCTTCAATCAATGGTAACAAATCCACTTTCAATCTTCTTCAAGGGTTCATCTCTTTCACACTATAAACTGTGAGAGGTAGCAGTTCAGAAGGACAGTTAACAAGACTGAACAGAGGGTTCCTCTTGCACCTTCTCTATTTCTATGGTGGGGATCGGACTTTTAAGACATTGGTGAGACTGATCTTTTCTATAAAGCTCAGCCTTATGAGATATATGACTTCATGTTCATCAACTCCTGTCATAATGGACTCTTGATAATAGGGACAAAAACTGTTCGTCCTAGACAGTCTATCTTAATAAGAGTTCATTATAACAAAAATATTATAATAATACCTCAAGAAGACGATCTCCAGGTTGGAGACGACCATCTTCAATAGCTGCTCCTTTTGGAAGAATATTTTTTATGTAAATAGGAGAATTTCCTCCAGCTGGATTATCTCTTGTGGTTATACTAAAGCCAAGGCCAGATGCTCCTAAAATTTTCAAATGAAACATATATGAATATTTTATAAATGCAAAAGTCATTTCTATTACACATGCTCATAAATTGAAAACTTCATAAATTAAATTTAAAAGCAATTAAAATCATGGCTTTAAAACAGATTTCGGCCACAAATCATGGTTGCCCTCAACTAAGTAAATTATTTATTACAAATAATACAAATCAATTGCTTCAGACACAAAAATAGTTTTAATTGAAATTGTTACTGTATGAAAACAAACCGCTAATGAATATGAGAATATATTGAAGAAAAGTTTTCAAGCTTTTTATTCATCAGTGAAAGTACCAAGAAAATTTATTTTTACGAAGTATTTTAAAAGCTTGACGCCTTAAAACATGAAACAAAATAAAATAAATAATAAATTTTTGTTTTACTAGTAATTTATTAGAAATTACCAATTAAAACTATTTAAGAGATTTACCAATTAAAACGGATTTCGGCCACAAATCATGGTTGCCCTCAACTAAGTAAATTATTTATTACAAATAATATAAATCAATTGCTTCAGACACAAAAATTGTTTCAATTGAAATTGTTACTGCATGAAAACAAACTGCTAATGAATATAAGATTTAAAAAAACTTTCAAGCTTTTTGTTCAAAGATGGACTAAAATAATTGAGAGCTCAAACCACTTATTGCAATATTTAAATACATCCAAGCTTATCAATCATCAGTGAAAGTACTAAGAAAATACGTTACATGTTACTTGTTTTTATGAAGCATTTTATAAGCTTGACGCCTTAAAATATAAAACAAAAAATAAATAATAAATTTTTGTTTTAATAGTAATTTATTAGAAATTGTGTAACGGTAAAGAAAAAAATGTAATCCATAATTGTTTACTGCAGTAAATTTTCCCACACCTTGTTTTAAATAATAATCAGAATTATAAAGTATCAAAGTAAAAGTTACAAAATAATAATTATACAACACACTGCATTTCATAGGACATGTAATTAATCACCTTTAGTCAATTCAATAGTCAGCATTCTTCCTATTTTTCTTGTATTTGCAGAAGCAAGTCTACGAGTGGCAGAAGCTGGAACTTTTTTAGTAGGGGTAACTGTTGCAACTTTTGTACTCACTCCGCCAGCTAAGATAAAATGAAAAGAAGAAAAGTAAACAGCGAAGTAACAAAGTCTTAATTCCACATCCATAATAATAAATACTAAACAGAAAATATTTTGGAAAACTGAAAAGGTTTTTAAAAAAATCAAGTACAGTTGCATGATAAAAGGATCAATTTTTATATTAAAGTTTGAGCAAAATTATTAGGCATTTAACAATAAAAATTCTTAGAAAAAAGAAAGAAAGAAAGAAAAGAAAGGTTTTGTTTACAATTCCAGTACTCTTCCATAATTCAAGGTAAATTTAAACTGAAGTATGTGCTCCACCTGCTTTTCTCTAGATTGACAAACAAGAGGAGTATCAAACTTGAAATAATATGCTTCTTTTGGTTTTAAATTTGTTATAGGATTGGTTCCTTTAGTAACAATCCAAAAGATACAAAACAATTTGCTTTGTTTTTCAAGAAAAACTGATTACAGGTTTTTAATGCAAGTTATATCTGGATAACTTTGACATGCTTCTTGCACTGACAATGTGGTGAAAGTACAGCATGCTTAAACACAGTATGGGAACAAATTAATTTTTTTCTCGCGATTACAATGGATGTCAATGTACAAAAAATCCAAGTTAAGGACACACTCACACACACCAGACTAGTCATTCAACCTCAAGTTCTCAGGAAATGTCACATGCAGAAATTGTTTTGAGCTGTTTGTACCAGTGAATTATACAAATCAAAATTTCTAGAGCAAGTAATAATTCAATTAGAAAGTTTGGCTTTTTTCTTCTTTTTCTAGATTATTATTAACAGCATATTAAGTGGATAAATAATAAATACATGTGAAATTAGTAAATAAATAAATAATGATTACTAAATTATTTGTATAGACCAATCTAAATATTTTAGCATTTAAAAAAAAAAAAAAAAAAAAAAACTCATAGCACAGAACTGAAACACTGACCCGTCACTCTGTATGCAAAAATGCTTGAATTACTTCATACTGCCTATGATATGAGCACAAGAAAGTTACTGGTATATAAATTACATTTAAAGTTTTCAAACAATTTTTTTGAAATCAAAAGTGAATTGAGTTTTGACCTTTTACATCATTACAAAAAAGAGGAACAACATGTATAAAAATGAAAGAAATGTGTGAGCAGGAAGTTTTGATATTATTGTAAATTAAGAGAAATGAAATTTTCTCATTACAAAGTTTCCTAAAAATATTTATACTGAACACAGAGCACAGATTTAATTAGCTAAATAAATTCAGTTTATTTAGCTAATTAATACATAATCAATAACAATTCTAGTTAAGTATTAGAATATATTTGTGAATTATTTAACAAGATTTCTTAAAAATTAAAATTTGCCTCTAAACAGGTTAGCATTACAGCATTAGAAATCCATGCCTTGTTCATAAATTTTCAAGGGGAAAAAAAAAAAGAGTTAATTATCCGCAAAGAATTAACTTTTCACATTGAATCTAGGCATATTTTAAATTAGCTTTTTGCATATTTTGCCTTCTAATTTGTTAAAGGATATTAGTCATTTAAATGGGAGGAAAAAAATTGTACCCCCAATTTTCACTGTGTTCCCAATTATGAACATTGGTCAGTTCTGACTATATTTTTAACGGCTATACTTTTATGTGCAATTTAAATAATAAGTGAAGTATTAAGAATAAATGAAAGAGTTGTTTTTTAATTTAAGTTAAGATATGAATTAGTTATGTATTATGAATTTTTTAAGTTTGAAGGGGGAGGGCGGTGTATCAAGATAGCTCAATAAGAAATTATAAAAATGGCTATTTTTATGATTTTTTATCCAGTTCCCCACTAATGATAGAAATGCAAATTCTGTTTCAAAAAATCAAGTCATCTTTTAACTATACTATAATAATTTTTTTATTTGCTAATTTTTTCAAGTCAATATTGATAAAATTTTATTTTTCAATAAATTTTTTATTTGATGTTCCCGATTGGGAACATTGGCCTGTAAAAGGTTGTGAATGATGCTCAAAAAATCATTTACCTCTTTCCTCCCCTTCAACTAAAGCTGCATCTTCATCTGCTTTCTTTTGTGGTTCAGCTATACTGGGCTTGGGATAAACAGGAGGTGGTGGTTTTTTGGGCACAGCTGCTGTTTTACCCCTTGAATGATTGTTTCCTCTTACAAGCTCAAGTTTGATCTGAGGAGCTTTCAGGGCACTTTTGAATATTTCTTGAGCTGCTTGAAAACTCACATTTTGGAGGCTTTTACCATTGATTTCTGTTATCCTGTCCCCCACATGAAACCTTCCATCTCTGTCTATCCGACCACCAGCTTCTATTCCCTGAATCACTAAACCCATGTCCCTGAAAACATGAATAAAAATTATTAAAACATACTAAGTTGAAATCTAGTAGAAATAAGTACAAAAAACTTAATTCCAATATTTCAGCAAAAAATTCTAGTATTCTACATATAATGTAAGTGTGTGAAGCAAGCTTTATTAGAAGTGAGAGAGAACACAAAGTTAATACCACTCAATACAACTAAGAATAGAAGAGTGAAAATCTTTATTAGCATAATTATTACCTTATAATGTAGATTACTTTTGTTTCAATATTTACAGTTCTCACTACCAAATTTTCTTTAAATTGTATATAAAATATTTATGAAGCTATTTTTTATTAAAAAGAACAAGTATAACTAGCAAGTCAACTTATCAATTTACAGTATAAATTTCACTGTTCTTGGAACTCACATCTCCCTTAATTTTTTCAAAACTATTAGAAAACAATGAAAACACTTAAAAGTTAAACACAAGGACATAAATGCAGGTTCTTGAGTTATGCATTAAATCTTTAAAAACTGGGTCCTGGTCAAGGATATTTGATTCTTTCAGGGAAAAATGGGTAAAATGCATGTTATAGCATATCAGTGTGATTCCTGTGAGACGGCATGGAAATTATGGCAGGTATTTAAAAAATAATAATAAAATAAATGAAAGTTTAAGAGAAAAGGAAACAATTACCTTCCTTTGTTGTCATAGTCAGGAACAACATGGATACCTAATGGACCAGTTTCATTCTTTAAAATGACAGTCCTTTCTCTGAAAAGTAAAACATACTTCAATACAAGCATTTTGTTTTTTAATTCTTTGCCCAAGCAATTCTATCCTATTGTATGTATAATTAAAATACAATTTTAACAGAATCAAATTTTTATAGCTTTGAATTAAAATACTATTTTGTGCAACTAACAACTTTCTACTTAATATTTTATTCAATATATTTAGAATATATGGATGTGTGTTAAAAATAAGTAATGTCCAATTCTTTCTTTGTTTATCACATGTTAATTTATTAAAAATACAGAATCTTGAAAATCATGTATGAACTATCAGATTTATTGGCTTGATCTCTGGAAAAGCTATTTCTTTTCCAGATGAAAGTAAAAGCTGGAGTTCTGCTAAACAACTTATATAATTTCTGAAGGGAGCTATACATAAGCGAGATCTTAAAGGTAACAAACTTTCATGGTCCATACACCGCAGTACGCATTTATTCTTGCATAGTTACACTACAGTTAGAGAAGCTTTAATTTAGTTTTCTAAAAAATAAAATATTCAGTCGGCAAAATTGCTATTCCGGACTTCCAAAACTCCTCATTATACTATTCAAAAGAGTTTTTAATCGGTACTTTTCCTAACTTTTGTCCCTTTGACATCCTACTTCCAGTGCATACAAAACCGAGTGAGAAATTCCTTTCTTATTCACATCAGTCAAAAGAAAGACATTGGAATGAATAATAGAACACTCAGCCATGACATACAAAAGAGGGAGGCTGAGAATCAGTTCCCGGCAATTGACACCAGATACGTCCCATGACACGTGTATTGACATTTTACCCAAGGTAATAGTCATCAAACATGTCCATAGTAATCTAATTAAGAGTCTTCTGTGCACATGTCTATGGGAGAAATAGTGAGTATGGGAACAAGGATATTCCAGTCTCATCTATTGCCCTGAGACAAACTATGAAATACCATCTCTGTATCAAGTAAAAATAGTGCAAGGAGGCCGCAACTAGCCTGAGGCTGTCGCCACCCTCTGATCCAGTGTGGTCTTTTCTGAGAAATAATAGATGTATTTTCTTTGCTTCTTTGAAATGCATGGGGAAAAGAAATTTGCTTGTACAGTAGAAAATAATGTGTCCCCTATTCCAGTTAGCTGGACAATAACCGAGCCAAAGTAAAACATATACAGTGAAACCTCTACAAACGGTCACTTCTTAAGACTGGCTATATTATGATTACACAGAATTGAGACTATTTAATTAGCATTATTGTGACACTCTGAAGAGCAGTCCCTCAAAAGACGGTCACAGCCACAAATAATCGTCGCAGTTTTGTTAGAGAAAAGCAACTTATCAATCAACGGACTCTCTGTAGACATGATGGAAGTGAATGAGGATTCCAAATGTCCTGGGGTGGACTGGCGACAACTCTCACCCACATAGCACAGGATCGGGACCCATTTTCTTTTGTCCTACCCAACACAGTTCCTTCTAGTCATTTTCAAAGGATAGAGGGGAGATTTTACTGGGCAGATTTGAGAGATATCACTACGGAATGGCTCATAAAATGCTCTACCTCTAATGACAATTGCTTTTGAAAAACTGAGCGGAAGTAGTGTAAATTTTCATTGATTTTTTTTAGTTGAATGTCTTTAATAGAATACAAAAAATTAGCTGTGTATTCGCTTTTTATCTCCTGTGAAAATAGGATCGTCCTGCAATGCAGTACTTTGTTTTCCTACATTATTTTAAGCAACTTCAGAATTATTTTTTAAATATTGACACAGCAAGAATGAGTGAGAAATTAAAGAAAAGGTTTCTTACTTTAAAAGAAAAAGTAGAAGTAATAGAGAAGAGTAAAAGTTTAAGCACACGTAAAATAGCTTATTTATGGATGTGGCCGCACACAGATTAATGAAATATTGAAAAAAAAAAAAAAAAGAAGAAAAGAACAGAAAATACATTGAAGAGCAGTGGCTGAAAGGCAGAAAGTAAAATGAAAAAAAAGGAACACAGGCATGAAGTTTTAAGAAGAGTATTTAATGGAATGGTTCGTGAACTGTCGTTCAAAGAATATGCTATTATCAGGGCCAATGATACAAGAGCATGCTCTTCAGATTGTTGAAAAATTAGAAATTAAAGACTTCGTCTAGCGGACGGCTTGAAAATTTTTGTAAACGGAACAGAATCCACTTTAAAAAGATATGCGGAGAATCATTTGATGTTTCAAGTGAAACAATCAGCAACTAGAAAGAGAAATTAGCCAATATTACTGAAGGGTATTCTGAAAACAATATCTTTAATGGGGATGAAACTAGACTTTATTTCCCAGTGACTCCGGATAAAGCATTATGCCTCAAAAGTGATAATTGTAAAGGAGGGAAAATGTCAAAAGTAAGTGTGGCTGTATTCTCATGTTGCAACTTAGAAGACAAAATGGAAACTCCACTTGTTATAGGCAAAGACATGAGACCTTGATGCTTTAAAAAGCTGAAAATTGAAAATCTTCCGGTTACATGAAAACACAACCAAAAAGCATCGATGGCGTCTAACATTGTGACAAAATGGTTAGTAAAGTTCGATTAAAAAAAGGAAACATCAAATGGGAAACGTATTGCTCTTTCTAGACAATGCACGGTGTCATCCAAAAATCGAATTAAATAATGTGAAAATGATCTGGTTATCACTGAATACAACATAGACTTGTCAGCTTCTCGATGCTGGAATAATATAAAACTTTAAAGTGCTTTACAGAGAAATGCTAATGCAAAGCCTTCTGCCAAAAATGAAAGTAGCTAATACGTTGAGTGAACTGAAAAAGTCTATAACAGTTTTAGATGCGATTTAGTGCATCTTGGCAGCGGCTTAAAAGGTGCGTCCAGAAACAATAACGAGATGTTTTTGAAAAGTTTGTTTTAGTCAGGTAAGAATATTTTTTATTTAATTATAACTGTTCTCAATATCTGAATTCATAAAAATGACATACTTCTCATTCAAAAATAAAATTTTTCCTTCTCCCCGTTTTTAAGGATAATACGATGAAGTGGACCTTACCATGGATACTCTGAAAATATTCCTTAAAAGAGATAATAAAAATTTCATCTAGTGAAATTGAGGAATATTGCCAAATAGATAAGCATGCTATCAAAGAATCAACATTTGACACAATTGATGAAATGATCGAAAGTACGATATCAAAAATAATGAATCTGATGCAGAAGACAGTGAGAAAGATGATTAGGAGGAACACATTATTGAAACCAGTGTTAAGACGCACAGTGATGTTTTTGGCCATTTTGAGTGATGTGAAACAGTCTGCTCTTAATAGCAATGATGTTGAACTGTATTCACAAATAGCGGAATCCATTTCAATGACTAAGTATAATTAGTAAAAATAACTGTAAGCAAAAATTAATAACAGACCTTTTTTCTGTTACGTGTTACTGTTTTAAAGAGTGCCACAAAAAAAAAAAAAAAAAAAAAAAAATTATTGCTTTCTTGATTCATGTTAATATTTTTTAAACTAACTTGTATTTCAATACAGTTAATTTTTTTATAAATATTAATAGTATTTAATTTAAATAATGAAAAAAAGGTGTAAAATAATTTCTCTACTGTTTTAAATAATAAAACTACTCTCATGCTCGTGGGTATGCAATTTTTTAAGACAAATCCAATCATGTTACCAATTCAAACATTTACAGGCAAGGTTAATCAACTAAATCATAAAAATACACAAAAAGAAAAAAACTTTGAATTATATTATACCATGAAAAAGATTAAATTCAATGTTTCATCTATTCTTATAAAATAAGATTTTTTACTTATTTAACCTATATCGGAAATTTTACTAATTCAATTATAAATACATTAATGATTACAATTTAATTTTAACGGTTACTATGAGTCTCATATCATGCACAACATTCCTTCTATGGATCACGGTAACGATATGTCTAAATTTAAAAATCGAAAAAGAAGACCTCCGAAGACCAGTAATCTCATATAACGACCATTTATTTATGGAACCAAAGGTGGCCGTTCTTTAGAAGTTTCACTGTACTTGGAGAAGCCTTAGCATACCTTGGAATCTGAATCCTAGCATACCTTGATCAAAAGAAAATCATCTTTAGCTTTTACAATATAAGTAATACATCAATTTGGTAAAGATAATTTTTTTTAAATCTCTAGCATTTAACAAATTGAAGTAAAAGTTTGCTGCAGTGTGCATTTAAGACTGAAGACTGAAACCTGTTGTAAACAAAAACATAAAACTAGCTGTATAAACAAAAGTTTCATCAATAAAATTGCTCAAAAGTGAAGTGCAGTGCATAAAATGTGGTGTGTAGTTATTTTGATAATGACTAAAGGAAGACGCGAAATAACTGTCATAATGGAAAAAGAATTTCCATACAAACTGTTGGAGCTCCATCAAATCCATTCGCCAAGTAAAAGATCATCATCGATCTGGTAACGATATATTTATATTATATTTGTACTACATTTTATTATGATTTATTTTCATGTCATTCATATAGAAATAACCCCAATTTTGTAATTTAACTTTATTTTATAAAAATGATGGATAAGTTATAATAAAAGATAATATGCAAGAGTATAGATCACACCATTAAAACAGTAAGACATGGCAGAGAAAACACTGGGGTCACAACCTTAGGAGCATCAAAATCAATATGCTTAATTTTCCGTTTTCACTTAAATTACAGGAAAAATTAACTTTTTGAGCTAGAATTACTTTCCCTATTCCAGTTTTTTTCCCCTTTAAGCCTCACATTCTTTTTAAGCCTTTATATTTTAACACTTTCCCAAGAAACTGAAATGTTTATGCTTTCAATTTGTCTGTCTGCCCATGCTCTAACTGCTGTAAATATGCATTGATCAAATTTTTATATGATAATGAAAAGTATCATAACATGTACCCCATTGAAAAGGATGTAGGTACCATTTATAGTTCTTTTACAGGAGCACACAAAATAATTCCGATGCATTGCAGCCTATGGACAAAGAATGTTTAGAGTATATTTTAGAAACGTTCATCCATTTCAAACTAAACAAAATCGGTATTTATTATTGAGGCTCATGACAGCATTCTGTCCATCAGCATAGGTGGACATAGCATTGATACCTATACAGAGCTAACAAAATAACACTCATAGATTAGGCTTTAAGAGCAGTACTTAAAACAATATTTTAGTTTCTTGTTGACTTACTTGTTCACTACCATCAGTTCTAAGATGCAATGGCAGATATTCCTCCCACCTGCGTAAATCATTGCTTCCCGGCAAAGGGTCATTGAATGAATGCCCTGGCATGCCCAGCCAGGAGCTTGTGCAAGGCTGTGGACAGAGCAGAAACATTCTACGACTTATGCCGGGAAGCAACAATGGACACAGGAGGGAGCAATCTCTGCCCTAGAGTCTTTAGCAACGTCAGGAGCGAACAGTTAACTATTCGTCATGCAACAGCATTCCTGCCAACATCTAGTGAAGAAAATCCAGTAGAATGTGGTATCACAAAGTCATAATTACTTATCTAAGTCACAAAAACACTCTTCAAAATTTTTTGCACATTAAATTTTGCTATCTATTCTATGTATCATTTCTTTAAAATATAATTTGACATGACATGGCACAGTTATGGTTTTTAAAATGAAAAGTTTGCTTTTTATAACAATTTACATTTGAAATTTCAGTCACACATAAGGTTGTGAAATTAAAAATAGAATTCTTTTAACATAGAATGAATAAAACTTTAATGTTTTTTTACTTTCACAAGTTTTTTCTTAACTGTTCGAAATTTGACAAAATATCTGCTTTTTAGACTAAAACAAAAGTATAAAATTTTGACACTTTGAACTGTCACAAAATGTTACAATTAAACGATTTGCCATCTAATTCTGAAATTTTCAAGAATCCTTCACAAATGAGTACTTCAGAACTGGTGGGGAAATAAATGTGTTGATTATTAAAGCTTCAAAATGTTAAGATAACAGACTATCAAATTCTAGTAGTCTCCTGAAAAATCCAGTAGAGTTGGCAGGTATGTAATAGTATGTACGCAAATAAGACAATGTTGGAAAGCGTTTTAAAATCACTGCTCTTGGTATGGCTTCCTTTCCTTTTTTTAAATTAATGTAAAAACTTCATTCAGGGTCCCCCCAAATTCATTTCTGCCAAACCAAACTATGGCAGTGATAGTTTTGTCAAGCACACGTATGGTCAAATATTTTCTTCATTCCAGAGAGAGTATTTTATGACTACATTATAAGTTATGAATATTTTATGAAAATTTAATTACTTGTAACAGAGTCAGGGATGTAACCGTAGCCAGGCGTAGCCAGGGCGGTCCTGTAGCCAGGGGGGGGGCATAGGCAATGGCGTAGCCAGGGGGGGGGGGTTGCGACCCCCCTGAAATGGGACCCTTTACTTAGTTTACAGTTTGATATTTAGCTTACAATTTGATAACCCCCCCCCCCCCCCGAAAAAAAAAAAAAAATACTGACTATGCTTCTGCCCCCAACAAAAATGTGGATTTTTGTTCGCAAAGTTATAATAGACTCCCCCTGCAATTTATTAATATAATACGCTTTATTAATATAAAAACCAGATTGATCATTAATGCATTAATAATGTGAATCCTCTGAAAGTGAACATTTGCAGCTCCCTCTGTACAACTTACAGAGGGAGTATGCTACCTTATGCTACTTCTTATAGCATATATGCTAGTTCTATGTTATGGGTACATTCTGTTCCCAGAAAACTGTCCAATATAGGGAAGTGTCGAACTTGGGAACTGTGAATTGGCAAATCTATTTTTTCATAATAAAAACATATAAAACATTATTTAATACGGCGGATTAATTAGTTACAATTTTTTTTTTTTTTTTTGGGAATACCTTATTCCCCCGTACATGATATATATTTCGGTTACACACATAACCATCTTCAGTCGTTTCTAGATCTCTCACTAATGGCGGCTTCCTTTTTTATCTCTTCGTTCTTCTTCTTGAAAGTTCGATGAATGACGTCATCCCATGATTGGTCGATTGTATGAAGCGCATCGTTGATGCTGCCATCTGTCGTCATTATTTCTAAGCTTTCACGAATGTAGGCATATATACTATTTTTAAAGTTGGTACTTTAATAATAGTATATATGCCTACATTCGTGAGAGCTTAGAAATAATGACGACAGATGGCAGCATCAACGATGCGCTTCATACAATCGACCAATCATGGGATGACGTCATTCATCAAACTTTCAAGAAGAAGAACGAAGAGATAAAAAAGGAAGCCGCCATTAGTGAGAGATCCAGAAACGACTGAAGATGGTTATGTGTGTAACCGAAATATATATCATGTATGGGGGGAATAAGGTATTCCCAAATAAAAAAATTGTAATCTATTTTTTCGGTCGGCAATTTCCCTCTTTTCACTCTCCTAAGATTTCCTTCTGGGATCGGCCCTATGTGGAAAGCAATCATACACTATACAATTTTTGTTTATCCAGATTTCAGATACCTGCAGTTTATACATGAGTTTGTTGCAATTATGGGCATTCATGCTGAGGAGCAGGTGGGGCCATCTCCATTACTATAGTGAACATTTATACAGCATACATAACTTTTTTGTATTATTTCAATACTAAACTTCAAAAGCTTGAAATGAAGCAACCCCCCACCCCTCCTAATAGTGCTTATATGGGCACCTACAGCAATACTTCTTATGACTAGCACAATGCACGTTCAAGTTACCTTTCATCACTCATACTAGACGTATCACTGCCAGCATCAGCATCACAGTTTTCGTAAGAAATGGGCTTCAGAGTAAAATTTTCATTAAAATCCTAAACAAGAAAAATATTCATGATTATCATAAACCATACTTTTATTGAATATTATTAAACCAATAAAAGATTTTTAACATACTAAAGAGAGCAAGTTTAGTATATTAAAGACATACAGCAAAGGTTAATATGATAAGAAAATATTCTAATATGTTTGTTTTAGAAACTAATAAGAGAAAGACAGAAATCTTATATAACATATTTACACACAGTTATGCTTACTTTTATTAGCTGCCTATCAGCTGCTTCCACCCATCTGTAAGTTTCAGCATTGTTTCCTAAAATAGATAAACGACCAGAACCTCTCATGAAAGCAACAGAAGACATCTTTAATTCCCCATTCATTTCTACACTACCAGGTGGTGACGCACAGTGCTCTTCTCTGCCATTTTCCTAAAATAAAAGTAAATTTTAAGGACAAATAAAAAACAAATGAAGATCATCAAAAATGTATAGAAGTAAGGTAGCCCAAAGCTTTAATATACCAATATCACATTGGCTAAGAAAGTCACAATCAGCCAACGCAGGTTAAAAATAAACTTTTTAAAGAATAAAGAGCAAATGGAAAATACACAAACATGAAATGAATTACAAAAACTTACCCCAAAGTGAAACTATAATTACCAATAAAGTAATAGAACTTAAACCTACTACTATCTGAACTAACTTAGGAATATTCATAACCAATCAGTGATTTTTTAAGAACCTTCATTCATAAAATAAATACAAACTTTTTGAAAAAACACACATAAAATGTTACTTATAACACGATACGATCGTTTCGACCAAAAAATGCCCTTTCTTAGTCAATGACCTTTGTCTCACTTTAGTGAAATAAAGGGCACTAATTAATGAAGATTGAAAGAATTTTTGGTCGAGACAATAGTATCATGTTCTAAGTAACATTTTATGTGTGTTTTTTCAAAAAGTTTTTATTTATTTTATCATTTAACACCAGTATTTTGAGTTTTTTTTTCTGTGCTTTCACTCATGGCATTTTAAAGAAATGTTATACATTAAAAAAATTTAAGGTAAACATTTTTATTTAAAACTTTATAAAAATTTAACAGATTAGGGAGATACTGTCGAGAGTGGGTTTCAACCCTCACTCTTTACGAGAGCCAGAGGTTAAATCCTGTGCCCTTGACATCTTGGCACACTTATAAAATAAACTTATTTGTTATTTATAGTATGTATGTACAGTATGGAACCTCTTATCCGGAAACCAGTTATCCGGAAAACCAGTTATCCAGAATCATTTTTCAATTGATTAAATTCCTATTTTTTTCCCGGAAAAAAAAAAAGGGCGAAAAATGAGGTTTTTTTAATATTTATGTTTTCGTTTTTTTATTTTGAGTACTACAGCTAGAATTTATAAAGTAAGCAATATGGTAAGGTATTTTATTTATTTTTTTAGTGTGTAACTAAGTCTTCAAGAAGTTATCATATATTTACTACTTCCTCTCTAAATCATTATTATATATCTTGACCATATTAGAGGTTTTTTATATTATTTTTCTAGTATATTAACAATTAATGTTTAATTCTATCAAAAATAGAGAGTAACATTTATGCTACCAATCAAATCAGTAGATATCATGTTAATCCCCAATCAGTTATCCAGAATACACCCGGTCCCAACCATTCCGGATAACAGGTTCCATACTGTACTATATAGGGCTAAAATTTTAATACTTTATTAGGTTTAAAACAGGAACAGAATCCTAGTTCTTTGCATGGTATTGTACTGTCAACCCAATATATATTGTACATGCTCAATTTTAAAGATGTAACTTGACTGAAAGAGGTAGAAAATTGATCACAAGATTTTGTAAACAGACCGACAACTGTGCAAATAAAAGCTTTTTGAAAGGCACGTGCATATTAGCATGATGACTGAGCCAAATTGGCATCAACCATTTAGGCAGCTAAATCACAATTTAGAGCTGTTCAAATAGTTACAAATGAGTACTTTTCCTTTGTTTGTTAAGTTAATGCCACAGAAATTAGCGTAAATGAAAATCAAAATGCAGGCAGGTAGTTTTACAATGGTCTTTGTTCTTTATAAATAGACACATTGACTGCATTTCTTTATGTTGCATCATCACTTTTAATCTTTCTTTTTTATAGGATCTTGTGCCCAGTAACTGTCTCTAATCTCATAATTCTGAAAAGCTCTCACATTTTCCCCCCTAAAAAAGAAAAATGTTAATGATACATTGTAAAAAAAAATGATATGATAAGTAAAAAGTAAATGGCTGTCTAACATATAGAGTTAGCAAACTATAAAATAAGAATTGCATTATAGATTTCCATTACTATCGCCAAAATGCACAGTTTGGGGAATTTCATGATTGAAAATGGTTGATGAGGTAACATTTAATGCACAGGAATCAAAACAATACAGTAATACCTCGACTTAATGCGAACACCAAGTTATGCGATTTTCAAATCTCCTTGATTCGCCTTTATTCACATTTAAAATAGCTTTGGTTAATGATTTTAATAATATCATTTGCTAAGCATATGTATTATCTAAGAGTTTACTAAGTGTTTTTCCTAAATTGTTTTCTTTAGTCAGCCCAAATTAAAAATAATTCGCATGCACATATTTATGTGAGAAATTATACCGCAACTTACACGAATTCGACTTAAGCAGTTATTGGTCAGTCCCACCTACTGCATAAGTTTGGGGTATTACTGAATATATCCTTATATACTGCTCCCATATAAAAATACTTCTTGTTAGAAAAATCTTTCTAATGACATGCAGTTACTTTTTATACCTTATATTTTATAAGAGGTATATTTTTTAAAAATAAGATAAAGTATTTTTTCAGGATGATCTTGCATGCAAAAAAGGCAAATTATAAAAATGACATCCAACTTTTGAAAAATGATCTGCAAAAAAACAAATTCATTATTTAAGCCTTCTTGGTGAACGTTGTTGTTCTGGCACTTAAAATATCAATTTAAAATCTCGTGAATGGGATGAATGGGATTGTGCACAAATTGAACATATATTTTTACTTTCCGAACATGTACCATGTAAGGAAAGTATTGTAATCATGAAAAAACTCGACTTCGAGATTTTAGTGTTTTTACACGTTTTGAGGGCTTCTGAATCCATTTATGCTATTTTTACGAGATGTATGTATGTGTGTGTGTATGTGTGTGTGTGTGTGTGTGTGTGTATGTGAGTGAACACGATAGCTCTTGAACCGAGCTTTCGATTCAGCTCAAATTGGATATATATGTCATAAACCACCGTCGCGAGACCGGTATTGATTTTGGTGTGTATAGGACTTATAGTTTTTCTACAGGGCTACGACAAAGATTTCTTTTACATTATGGCCTATGGGGGAATTTCTTGAATGTGCGCTAGCGTTTAAACGGTAGATTCGAGTGAGCTCAAATTGGGTATATATGCTATAAACCACTGTCGCAAGACCGGTATTGATTTTGGTGTGTATAGGACTTATAGTTTTTCTACAGGGCTACGAAAAAGATTTCTCTTACATTATGGCCTATGGGGGGAAATTCTTGAAAGTGCGCTAGCGTTTAAACGGTAGATTCGATTGAGCTCAAATTGGGTATATATGTTATAAACCACCGTCGCAAGACCGGTATTGATTTTGGTCTGTATAGGACTTATAGTTTTTCTACAGGGCTACGACAAAGATTTCTCTTGCATTATGGCCTATGGGGGGGAAATTCTTGAAAGTGCACTAGCGTTTAAACGGTAGATTCGATTGGGCTCAAATTGGGTATATATGTTATAATCCGCTATCTTAAGACCGGTAATCCGGTCTTAAGATAGCGGTTTGTGATATCGGTCAATCGTATCGGTTTGTGATATCGGTCAAGATCACTATCACAGCGGTTTGTGATATTGATCTTGATTTTGGTGTGTATAGGACTTATAGTTCTCCTACAGTGCTACGACAAAGATTTCTTTTACATTCTGGCCTATGGGGAGAAATTTTTGAAAGTGCGCTAGCGTTTAAACGGTACCTGCGATTGATCTGAAATTGGGTATATATGTTATAAATCACCATCTTAAGACCGGATTGATTTTGGTGTGTTATAGGACTTATAGTTCTCCTACGGGGCTGCTACAAAGATTTCTTTTACATTCTGGCCTATGGGGGGGAAATTCTTGAAAGTGCACTAGCGTTTAAACGGTACCCTCGATTAAGTTAAATTGGGTATATATGTTATAAATCACCATCTTAAGACCAGTATTGATTTTGGTGTGTATAAGACTTATAGTTTTTCTATAGGGCTACGACAAAAATTTCTTTTATATTATGGCATAATGGCATATGGGGAGAAATTCTTGAAAGTGCGCAAGCGTTTAAACGGTGCATTCGATTGAGTTTCAATTTGGTATATATGTTTGAATTATTCATCGATTAAAATTTATTTAAATGCTTGGTAATGATCTTAATCGTGAGTGTTCGGAAAGTCGAGTGGAGTCACTCCAGATTTTTTATTTTTCTTTAGAACTTGTTCATTTATTTAATTTCTTACTGCCATATACTGCATAATCGAATGTATCTTAAAACCTATGGAAACAGAATCACCTGTCGTGTATTAATTAAACCTTACAAAACATAAGGATACCACTATCACTAATTATATTAAAGAGATTATATAATACTATATAATCTTAAATACAATGACCTCTCACTTATGCAACTCTCAGTTACACTAATCTATCAGTTATATGCAGAATTCACTTGGTTACGTCCATGTCTTATGGGAAATAATGTTAAACTTCTCTCGGTTATAAGACTCTTCTTTCATTTATACAACGTTTTAAACGATTCAGGCAATTTTACATTTCTCACCCAAGAATTCATTTTACAATCTTTTTTACCTTATTCTTACCACTACTGTAAAAGTGTGTAATCAGTAATTAATGAATAACACTTCTCATCATGATGAAATATATGGTGTGAGAATGGTTGTATGTCTATTAAAATGATTGTTCCCAAAATAGCTTACAAGCTTCAAAAGACTTAGAAACACTAGAAAAACAGTAATTTTCTCTTTTCGTCGACTAGTGACAAACCAATACCACTTCATTTTTTGAAAAAATCTCATCTGTAAATCTTTAAAGTAAACATAGTGATAAGTAAACTAAGACTTTGTATACTGTGAATTTATTTTAATATTTTGAATATACTTTACAAGTTTTGTTAAAGGTATTCTTAGTATTCAAAATCTAGTTTTTTAATATAGGTAAAAAAAAAATTAATGCATATACAATTTTAAGCTTGTATAATATGACACAGTCTCTCATTTAAACGACTTTTTTTCTACAGTCCCTTGAAAGTCATAAGTGAGAGGTCACTGCATATATAAGTTGATATTAATACCACTTATTTTTATCATAAATAGATAACAATATTAACTAACAGATAACACTAACTTGAAGTCTGTGAAACTATGAAAAACTATTACTGAAAAGTTCTTGTCACACTGCCAAAATATTCGTTTAAATCTAAACAAAACACAATTTTATCATTCAAATTAAAATGGAATGATACTGATTAAATTTCATTTTTCCATACAATCCTGAATCATGGAAATATTTCCTTCACTTTGAAATTATATTTTTACAATTTAAGAATTGCCCTCAAATAATAGGCAGCAATTGCTAAAAGCTTTAAAGTTGGATAACTGTGTAAATATTACTCTTACACATGAGCTGGTTCTTTCTTTTTTTTTTTTTTTTTTTATTGTTACTACAGGATCACCCTTAAAGTTTTTTTTTTTCCCTGTGCTTTTTCTTTTTTTTTTTTTGTTTCTTTAAATGGCCAAAATATATGATCATTTAAAAAGTTTATGAAATAACGAGTAACTGCATGTCATTAGAAAACTTTTCCCAGCAGGATGTATACTGCAAAAATCATCAGTTCATAAAGGATCACACTAATAAAACAATTTAAAGTGTGCAGTTTGATGCATATGAATGAGATGAAGATAATTACAATGATATCTGGTGAGCTCTCCCTGTTATCAACTGTATTGATGACAACAGCAGTTGACCACCTTTTGTTGGGGTCAGTAGTAGGTGACACAGGAAATAAGCAGTTAAGAGCTGGTTCACTTCCTCTTCTCACCTGCAAAGGCATCACACCTAAAACAAAAGTTAAGGAAAAATTATTTTAAAAATTTATACACACACACATAATACACACACAATCATACACACACATAACTGCAGAGGAAAATCTCACAATAAGACTGCAATGATTCAATAGTGAAAATTCGGATTCAACCTCCCTGGTAGATAGGTGCATTTTTCAGCAGCCAATTAAAAGATCTGCAACTGTGATGTAAAACAATTGTACTATGAACTAAAAACATAATCTGTCTTGACTATAGAACTGAGAAGAACATAAGTATCTTTATTTTATACCGATAAACATGCAACTTAAACATAACACTACAGAAAATAAATAAATGATAACTCAGCTGTTGGAGCCTCGACAGGGGGAGACCCCCCCCCTGCACCCCCCTAATTTTTTAGTTTCATTATTGACATATTAAAACGATATTAATTGACTGTCATTTTATCTCTCATCTTTCGTGCATTTTGCCTGGTAACCCTATGTTGAAATTTTTATGATTGTAACCTATTTATAGAAAAATGCATGTGATGCATATTCCACAGCTTACGAAATATTGTAACAATAGATTAAAGCTGTTGTGAACTAATAGTATTTAAATATATGTAAAATTACGTCGCATTTTTGGGAAAGATTTTTTGGACAATTTTCAATAAAGGGGGTGAGAGATAAAATGACAGACATTAAAATTACAACTACTCAGAAACCCAGATGAAGAGCTTTATTTTTCAAGTTTGTAGAATTTTATTTTTCAATGGTAGATCAATGTAGAATTCAAAAGGTGATACAAAAAAGTTTATATGATTTAATAGAATTAGACAGATATAAAATGGAACTCATTCACAACAGCAATTAAACTTTCAAACATTTTGGACTGCTCTAAAATTATATAGGTATTTCTTACACCTATCGAAATTATATTAGGTTTTTTGATTAATAATTGGTTATTATATTTAAAAATTCAGACAAATTAAACTGTTAATGCTTTGAGTAAAATTTACATAACATAATATCCTAAATATGGATCAGAAAAAGAATTATGCATCATTCACATGTAGGAAAAAACAGTAACTGAATTTTGTGAGATTACTTAAATTTCTGTTCTTCCTAATAAATAATAAATCCATTATTGTCAATGCAAGCAAATACTTTTTGGCGTTGTTTTCTATTTATTTATTCTTGTAAATTGTTTTGCGACTTTACTAACAAGAAATATATACCATGGAATAATTGTCGAAATATGAAACGAAACATTACATTTAGTAAATAATTTTAAAATAACATTTTTAATTAAATGCTTTTGAATGATTTCATATATATTTCAGTTTAAGTTTAACATCATAAATCAAACAGATAAATCCTAAGGTTAAAATGCAACTTTCAAATTTTATGGGTATAAATGAATTTCTTGAAAATAGTTGATTGAAAAAGCAAGTTTAACAAGAAAATAATACAACATGCAAATAAATTAACTTCAGCAAGAAAAGAGGGGGGAGTTCCTTTTAATATTTTATCTACAGATGTGTTTGTACAATGCAAATAAGGAGGTTACAGAAATGATAACTATTTTTTGACTATTTCAGCATTATTCCATTAACTTTTTTCATCAATTTTATTCTGTTCTTTAGCTCAATGACAAAAAATATTTGACTGAAAAAATATTTTCAGTCACCAGATGATGCAGCTCTGTGGTATAACAATACTACTTTATTAAATAGTTTAAGGGATCAGAACGAGAAGTCTGTTATTTTATTAGATGAATTTCTGCAAACTTAAGAGCCTTTTAGTTAAGGCCTGTGTGTATTTCTCCATTTATCATACATTATGCACAGAATGATGGAACAAACAGATTTTAGTACAAAATACATCGACCTATGATCTCTTCTCCTGCTTCTGTCTTGGTAATATCAATGATATTTCACATTTCACTAGATGACAGAGCATCCTTCTATACTCTACATTGAAAAATTCATTTAAAGCTGCATTTTAAAGTAAAGCAATATATTTTTTAATGCTATCACTCAATAGACAAATCTTTTATAGCTAGTACCTGGTTAATAATTACTTGCCACCATCACTTATGATAATTTACAATGAAATGCATACTATTTTAACAGTAAATGCTTGATTTTCTTTTTTAAACAAAGTACAGCACATCTGTACTAAAAAGATTGGTGGGGCTTTTTTTTTTTTAAGACCATATATTCCCAAATAGGATATATTTCAGAGACAGTACAAAAATGAAAATTTCTTTGTCTTTTACAGCCATGAAACTTTTGTTACAAATACAAAAATTAAGAAAATTTTTTAAAACATTCAAATGATGTTCAGATATATACGATTTATTTTTTTACCCAAGGGGTGTGGATCTTCTGTAATTTCTACATCACCAGGATTATATGGAATACTGCAGTGTGATCCAACTTCGACACTGAACAGATCAGGGCTGCCTGTACAAACTGAGCTAGTACTTGTAACATCTCCACAGTTTAATTGAGGTAAAGGAGAGTAATTTTCTTCAAACTCAGCAATTATCTATAAATGAAATTTACAAATGTGAGAGTTTATAAGCAAAGATTTAAAAAAAATCGGCACCAGATATTGAAAAATGAGCCAATACCATTACAAAACAGATCTACAAATTTTCTAATCCAGTTAATCTTAATTTTTAGTCACTTTTTATTGCCTTAAAGTAAGTAGCAACATCAGAAGCTATGTTTGGCTTTAGTTTTTGAAGAGGTAGTACATGCACAGCTATGCTGTTATAAAGTATTTGGGATAAAAACCAGGGCTCGAAAATTATATTGCCTGAGATGCCTGGGGCATGCAAAAATTCAAGTTGAGCATGCATTTTTCCAGCCCGACCAGGCATGTAAATATAACCTAAAGAGTAACAGCATTGATGGTGTTAAAACAAAAAACTTTGATCTATCAGCAATGATTAAACATTGGCTATTTAGTACAAAAAGAACAAGACATGTGGAAGGGAATGCACTTGAATGAAACTAAAAGTAATTTTTTAGTGATATGTAAGTTATATATTATATAATAATTTCAGTATATGTTACTGTTTTTGTAAATATACAATTAAAGATATTTAGGAATGTACAAATTTTAATCGAGCAGGTATTTTTTTGATTAACATGCCCAAAAGGGCATGTAAAATTTTAAGATTTTTCAAGCCCTGGTAAAAATTGAAATTGATTTTGTTTACTAAACATCAATTTATTTTTCTGTATACAGGGATTGATGTCCGTTTTGCAGCCTCTTCAAAAAATTACAATCAATTAAAACGGCCCCTTCACAAAATTACAACTGATTAAAACAGCCCCATCACAAAAATACAATTGATTAAAACGGACCTTCATTGGCCTTTTACCCTATATTTTAATTTGTTTTATCAATTATTTTAACAAAAAAAAAGTGACTTTTATTAAAAATTGGTATGAAAATTCACAAAAATTAATGTTGAAATTCACAAAATTAAGTATATATCTTCACAAAAATGGGACCCTGGAAAAAAAATTCCTGGATCGACCTTGGTATACGTGAGAAAGCTAAATTATTCATCAGATGCAAGTCAAGAAACATTTACAAAAGCTCACCAAAGAGTCAAAGGTCAAAATAAGAGCAATCTTAAATCTGATAGATACCCTGTAGTTTACTATATTTCTTTTATGAGATATTATTTTACAGAAATATTTATTACACTCTCATTAACTATAAATAAATGGGCCAACCAGCTTGTAAGTGAATAAAGCACCGTACTACAGCTTCGGGTTCAACTCCCGGTGGTCGAGGTTTGATCCCGGGCTGGACGTGGATGTCATTGTGTCCATCCCTTCACAGGGGACAATGTTGGTCTATCTATTAGGTGCCACCATAATAAAGTGACCAACAACTACGATCTTAGCTGTGGCCAATACCTTCAAGGCATTGTTAAGGCCCACCATTTGAAAATATATATATATATTCTTCTTGTCTGGTCCACTACCTCGTTGTTTATTTCTAATAGCTACGGTCGCGCCCCCAAATTACAAAATGACTTTAATTTTGGTCAGTTAACTTGCAGAAACCTAGCTATTATTGTTTTTTTTTGATTAAATTGAAATGTGTGTGCGGTGGCACCTGATGATAGAGCACACCATTTCAATTATCCTTTCCATATCCGACTCTGGTGGATACATGTGATTAGGCTTAAAAGCCCACCTTGTCTCATTTGGCACTTTATATCCAATTTATCCACTCTTTCATTGCCTTAGAAGGCTATATATAAACACTTTATTCGGTGTAAGCTTGTTAATTGGCGCCATGTGCTATCTGCTTTTTTTTTTTTCACTTTATCAATGGATTATCTTGGGATTTCACATTACGTAAGTTAGCTATTCTATATTATATATATAAATGGAGTTGCCGAGTTTCATTATTAAATATTTTGCTGTCAAATTTTCAGTTTTTGTAAAAGGACAGTCACAAATATTATAATGAGAAATTGTACTAATGGTCTTTGCTAATAAGTGCAGAATTCTACTTCACAGAATCATGGTTTATTCTGAAATAATTATCTATTTACAAATTTGATAAAATGTGGTGTTTCATCTGTTGGCAGTTACACAAATCTGTTCTATAATCTCATTTTTCTGACAATGACAAAATTTAACTGAGGAACTCCTAAACCTTTTTCTAAAAGCTACTCTAAATGTAGCATATTAGGAACATCCAATATCATAAAATTATGTAATTTTATGATATTGGAAAGTATGACAGTAAATTTGAAACAATAAGCCTACACACTTATTTCTCCAGAGCCACTGAAAAGACATGCTTATGGGGAAATTAAGAATATTTTCTAATCTGACCAAGCAGTAAAGTCAATGGGTAAACTCCAGAAGATAGTTCGGAAATGTTTTGCCACCAACCCCATAAGTAAGCAGTAGTAAACTTTGAGCTAAAGATCAGCTGAATGGCAGAACGTATGAATAGGATATGTATCCCTTCATTGAATCTGTATCATATCTGTAAAGTGCCATGAATACTCAGCATCATCTTTTTTCCCCAGGAGTCTCAAAAATAGGTGTAATTGGAAAACTATATTGCAATGGCAATACAGATAGGGACTTTCTGTAATTAGGACCCCTCCTCGAACAATTCTCAGCATACGTACAGTTTTTCATTCTTCAACAATGAACATACAGTTGCTTAACTTGTTGAAAAGGGAACTGTATTTTCTTACAGAACAAAAATAAAATTAATTAGCAGGATTTTAATTTAATTGATAGGAGAATGGGTTTTTTAAAGGTTTTTACATTGAATGTTACACACAAGACATATCTGCATATTTAAAAGTGGTGTTATTTAATTCATTAAGTATACACAAAACACAAAATAAATATGCTAGAAATCGTCATAATTTTTCAAAAAATAAATGCACCACTAATACCTGTTCCCGATCATCTGCTACATCATTGAGCTGATCATCTGGATATAAAATGCCATCATCTCTTGAGCTTTTTAAATTATGAATAACGACCACAGATGATTGAGACTATAAGGGGAGGAAAAAAACTTAAGATTGAGACATAATAGCAATTATTTTATAACATCAGTCAATCTATATATGTATACATATAATATATACATGCATTAATATCAATGACGAATTTAAAGCAAGCAGGGCTCTAGGCATAACATATATGTGATGTCTTGAGTTGGGTTTCATTTTTCTTATTCAAAATCTGAAGAATAAATTCTGTTTTGCATATCTATTCTGAAGCACCCGTTCTTCGAACAAATGATATAAATTTGTAAAACTAATTTGCCCTTTATATAATTACTAGCTGAAGTACCCGTCGTTGACTGTTTAGTACATAATGCTAATTTTGAAAAAGCCTGAATTTTCATCAACAAAAGATGAAATTAGTATATTAACAATACTGCAGAAATCAAAATTATAACTTCTGTGTATTGTTAAAAGATTCCAGGTTAGAGAGTACCATGATGAGTAAAATTGACTATAGAGAATTTCTTTTTATTTTAAAAATTAAAGTTTTATTCTGGTTGAATGGCCGACTGAGTTGTATGGTGGGGAAAGCACTGTACTCCGGTTTCAGGTTCAACTCCCAGCGGCCAGGATTCAATCCGCGACTGGGCGTGGTTGTCATGTCCGTCCCTTCATAGGGGCGACGTTGGTCCACCTACTAGGTGCCCCCATAATAAAGTGGCCAACACCTTCGGGCCGTTGTAAGGGACAATGCCTAATCAGCAAAGTACCTGCCCGTTACAAAAAAAAAAAAAAAAATTCTGGTTGAATGAGCTTTTTAAGTCAAGAGGTCATTCCTAACCTGTAACTAAATTTTGTTTGATTCACTGTAGATATTTTAACATTATGCCTCAAAAAAAATTTGCAGTTTTCCCAAACTCTAAGGAAGCAAACAAACATTTTTAAAGAGTTTAAAATTTATTCAGAAATTTCAAAAAATTCCAACTTCTTTGTTTCAGTCATTGCTCATTACGTTGACAAACTTCATTGTAATCCATTTTTAAGGGATGCGAGAACAATAATTTATGATTTTCTCAAAATCGCAAAATCTATAAAATATTTAAAACAGTTTTGCCATTTAGAGTTTAAGTTACATCTAACATAATTCTAAATTTCATTCAATCCCACTATCATTTTTCAGGAATGGAACAAAAACGTACTCTGTTTTCCTAAAATCTAAAAAAAAAAAAATTAAAGTACTTTGTTTGATGCCTATAGTTTAATTGAACACCTGTGACAATGCTAAATTTTATTTCATTTGCTTCAGTGGTTTATATGTAATCAAGAAATATTTTGAAATCTTGAAATTTTTTTTTGCAAAATCTCAATTTAATCAAAATATTTTTTAAATTCAACACGTATAGTTTAAATTGAGCAACCACCTATCAAGTCAACATATTTCATATGATTCACTTTAGTCTTTATTACATGATGCTCAAACAAATATGTACGCATTGTGAAAAATTTTTTGTAAAATCACAAAATCAAATGAAAATTTTTTAATAATTCAACGCTTATAGCTCAAGTTGAGAGACCACCTGTCATGCCGCCAAATTTCATTTCATTTGCTTTAGTTGTTATTGTGTGATGGGCGAACATAAATAAACAGTTTGAAATGATTTTTCCAAAATCTCAGCATCTAATAAAAATTTTTAATAAGCGAAAGCCTATAGTTTAAGTTGAGTGAACACCGATCATGTCACCCAATTTCCTTTCTTTCGCTTCAGTCATTTTTACATGATGCGCAAACAAAAGCGTAATGGACAGAATGAAAAAACTTTAGATGGTCGTACTGAATTCCCAGGTGCTTGAAATGAATAGAAATTGCAAAATGTTTGAATTCCAAGTAATGTACAGGCAAAAGTCAAATTTTATTTATATAGATATGCATCAGAGTTTTTTAACCTAATTTAACTACTAATGCAGTTTTAAACATGTAACATAAAAATGACACTGATATCTGTTGCGACTTAAAAAGAATGAGCTTACAATACGATTTTGTAATTCCAATATCTGTGGTTCACACAGAAAATAGACAACTGATGTTCAATTTAAGATAAGACCAACACCCTCTCGCCTCTCCACAGATCGCAGAATTCTATTATATTAGACTAACGAATCCGCGGTGCTGAAAACAATTCAAATGGAACTGGTACATTCTTAAAAATTTGTGCCTTGTTTTTACACCTTTATCATTACATTAAAAAATGGTAAGCATAGGTAAAAAGGCGGGACAGGCACACATCTATTATGACAAATGGGAAATCCGCCACTGATTAATATTTAATTTAAAATGAAGAGGGGAAAATTTAAAATTGCAGTTTTGTCCATAACTTGGGTACAATCCTGAAAATTGCCAAATTTGAGCATGCAATTTGAGTCTGTTATATCGGCCCTTCAGATTATTACAAATGATTAAAATGGCCTTAGCAAAATTACATTTGGCCAAAATGCCGCCTTCACAAAAATAAATTTGAATAAAACAGACCCTCATTGGCCGTCTTTTCTACATTTTGATTTGTTTTGTAAATTATTTTAACAAAATATGTGACTTAACAAAAATGGGATTCAGGAAAAAAAATTCCTGAATCAACCCCTATTAAACAATCCGAGTACAATTGACGCTTGCTTTTACGAACCCATAGGGTAGGACCACTCAAATAGCTTGTAAAATTGTTTAAGGGAGTGTATTTGGAACAACTTGCTAGTTCGTAAATCTGCAAGTTTTCCTAAAAAAGAGGTTCATAAAAACAAGAGTGAACTGTAATAAATCATCTCTTAATTGACATCAGGTCTGCAGGTTTTGCAGAAATATCGCCAAAATTTGGCATCAAAAATACATATGTATCTTACATAACTCAAAAACTGTTTTGTATTAGAATTGTTATAACATCTAGTTAGTTGTGTATCTGCATTTTTGATTGCAATTAACCAGGTAGTTTATTTATAGGATCACCCAAAAAATTTTGAATACATTAAGGTTTATAGTGAATACTTTCAATACCACCATAGATAGACCACACAGAAGAATGTGTGGTCAATCACTATTTGGGCTATAATAGAGAGATAGCAATTAAATCGTTGGGTCCCAAAACATATATATATATTATATATTTTTTTTTAATACAAATGCATGAATTGCTTAAAAACAAGTAAAGTTTGTCCTACTGTGACTCATACTCTTTTCTTTTCTCCAATGATTTATTTTATTTTGACAAGACTTTTACTAGAGTTTATAATTTTTAATTTAAATAAATATGAGAGTATTTTAAAATAAAACGGAAGGAAATGCATCGATAAAAGTGCTCAGGAAATATCCAAAATGTCCAATTTTAAAGACATCCCGGACTTCACTGCTTTATTTTGGAGTAGGGATAATTTTCTTTCTCTCTCTCTAACTTACAACAGAAATCTTGAAGATGTCTCAAGAGACCTTCCCTTTCTGTTTATTTTCATGCATGTCCTTGAATCCGAGCACCCTACAAAGAGGAAAAGGTTTGTCGGTAACGCCCGGCACCTAAAAGCAATAACGTGGCCCGTATTTAAATCTGACCTTAAAAAGAGTTAATGAAGCTCTTTCCAACAGGTGGGCTACATAAATAAGCAACTTTGGTACGCGTTTTAATTGAACGGACTTTTTGCCGCATACTCCGTCAGCATGTGCTAATAAATGTATTTGGGCATTTCTTTTTTCTTTTTGGAAAGAGAGAAAATAACTTCCGTGAGTTTAAGGGAATGTAAGGGCAGAGGAATGTATTTTTCAAAATATATAAAATAGTCATGATTGAAGAAAATACACTTTTTAAAAATATTGCATTTATTTTGATACTTTTACTACATCCCTTCGCGCCACAACTATCCGGCCCTACGTATACAATTATAGAAATCATGCAAATGTGGATGTGCATGTTTCAGATTCTTTTCACAGGCATTTATTTTTTAATTCTTAAGTTATTGTACTGTTGTTCAGTTAATTGAATTTCTCGGCTAACACACCTGCGAACTTAGTTGTAAAACAAATGATTATTTCTTTCAATTGTTTTCTTTGGCGCACACATTAATACTTAGATTTTCATTTTAAATTCTGGAGAACATTCTATTTAACACCAATAATTAAAGAAAGGTATATAACGAAAATAAACAAATGTACGACTCGCCAATTGCTTTCGTCAACAAGGTAGGCGAAACGCGTTTTCAGCCATTCTTTTCCTCGTTCTGGAACGCAGAGAGCAAGAGTGCGATTTCATTAACTTTTTCTAAGATATCGTCTGCGAGGAGCTTCAAAAAAAAAAAACCAAACCTTTAATTTACACCTCAGCTTTTTTTCTCCCCTCACAATTGCAAATAACATAAATCAGAGGAGAGAAAACAGCAAACGAAACGCCCTCAAATCCCACTTCGAAAACAGACACGTACTTTTTTATCTCGCACTACACATGACAGCGAAAAGAGAATTCGAAACCACCTACCGAGTGGCGGAATTTCTGCTCGGCTTTTCGGAAACTGTATTTCCTGGCATGTCCCAGCAATCGTCCCAGGGTGTCGGACATGGTCGGTCCCCTCTCATGTCAGATCCATCCATCAATCCTGGGCGATCCATTGCCCGTCTCCCGACGACTGCATGTCAGTCAAAATGAGAAAAATGCAAAATCGCGGTCATACCGATGCAGTGGGATGAGAAAAAAGGGTTGTCGGGTCGAAACGCAGCCAACCGGCGAAAAACGAACGCCAAATTGCCGTGCAAGAGAAGAGGCTGCATGTTGCTCCGGAGATAAATGCAGTCCTTTACAAGGACGTTCTCTTCCAAGATACGCATTCCTGGACTGGGTCAGTTTATAAAATGTCAAACATGAAAATGGAATGTTATAACTCGCTAAATGATCGGTAGAGGCGAGTTCGGACTTTGAATTTAAAGACCCAAACCCGAGACATTTTACATGAGCCCAGAAAAATATTTTTGGTGGGCGCAGAATATCAAATATGTGAGCAAATAAACTGAATTTTTGCACGAAATGAAGCTTGTGTTAGCCAAACATTCCAAACAGGGGATATATTCCGAGAACTCCCCCTCCTAAGGCCGTAGCCAATTGGGGGGTTCAAACCCATTGCGATACTTTCAAGAAAATGTATTACTATTTGTAAAAGGATATTAAAAACCTGCTACATTGAGATAAAAAACTTGACCGAACCCCCACCGAAATTTTTTCCTAGCTACGGTATTGGCTATACACCTAAAAATTAATAGTCTCTGTTTAGGGGGAAAAACAGCGTCTATATCTATAATAAATAAATAAATAAATAAAAACTAGGCGTAAACTTTTCGGCCTAAGAACAAGATTCAAGTATTTGATGGTAAAAAATGTACATGATTATCTATACATTTATTAACGTTTAGTTGTAAAAATGCCCCTAAAAGTAAACAAATTAGCTATACTAAACATAAAACCTCAAATGTCAATGTTACTACAAAGTAACAAACGAATCTACACGAATCTACACTACAAACTTCTAAAAGGGTAGCCAAAACATCCGTCTCCTTTCTGCTTTTCTTGATAAAGTGGTTAAGGCAGGCCATGGTTTTCCTACTTCAAAAGCAGGTAAATACGCCGATCTGAATAACTGAATTAAAAAAATCTGATGTGTCCAACACATGACTTCCTTGCACGTCTATTAATTCAAAAATGTTTTTTACGCACTTCCTCGAAACTTATTTGTTTGAAAGATATAAAATATCAATAATAGTAAGGTTTAGCGATTTCTAGCCAAATATTTCGATATCGCCAAGCTGAGTTCAATTTGAAAGACTTCCTTCTGACACTTTATTTGGCGATATTTCACCAAAAGCCGACAAACTTGAGATAGTCAGCGAGATTTTGGGGATAGCCAAAGTAGTCATTGACCACAGACTTTCTATGAATTGAATGCATCTATACACCTCAATGTATTTAAAGTCATTTGGCTCACCATGTAAATAAATTCTCAGTCGATTGCTGTCAAAAAAGATATTGAAAACAGTTAGATATTACAATAGTTCTAAATACAAAGTTAAAAAATCTACCGGTTAAAGTTTTAGAGTTATACAAAATAGGAAATAATTTTTGGCGCCAAATTTGGCGATATTTCGGCGAAACTCGTCAATGTCGACGAAATTTTGGCGAGATTTTAAGCATGAACCAAACAATGACAGATTATCGCCAAATTTGGCGATATTTCGCCAAAACTCGCCAGGAACGATGACAAATGGCGATACTTTGGGCATGGACCAAATGACTGACTATCGCCAAATTTGGCGACATTTCGGCAAAACTCGCCAAGGTCGAGGACAGACGGCGAGATTTTGGGCATGTACCAAACAATGGCTGTCTACAATTGTATTATATTTAAGATGTCCATAGACATTAAAGTACTGAAATTCTTTTCGGTGGTCCTGTAAATAAACTCTCCAGTAGATTTTAACCAAAAATCGAGATGCACAACTAGATGTTACAACAATCTTATATATGAAATTTCATAATAGTTTTTGAGATTTGAGAGTTAAATATGCACACACGTACATAAAAAAGTCGCCAAGCTTGGCGACTTTTGGCATAGTACTTGAGGGAGGCACGTGACCGTGGTCGGACCATTACCTAACTTATGTGGTAGGACGGTATTGTGCTTGAAATGGATGAATCTCCTAAAATTGCCATTGACCGTAATGTATTGGAAATCTTTTGAGTGTTCCTGTAGCAGAACTGTAAATGATAAAGACACTTTTTATAATGGAGAAATTCATTTTCTAACTCTTTACAGCATATATCACTTCCGAGTCGTTTGAAATAGCCCAATACCTCTAAAAAACGCTTTGATGAATTTCGGCCCATAGAGCGTAATGTATTTCGAATCTTTTATGCGGTTCTGTAGATAAACTATCCAGTCGAATGGAACCGAAAGGGGAGGTGCACAACTAGATGTTACAACAATCCTAAATATAAAGTTTCAACATTCTACGCCTAATAGTTTTTGAGATATGCGAGTTTAATGAATTTCGGCCCATTGAGCGTAATGTATTTCGAATGTTTTGGGCGGTCCTGTAGATAAACTATCCAATCGAATGGAACCAAAAGGGGAGGTGCACAACTAGATGTTACAACTATCCAAAATATGAAGTTTCGACATTCTACGCCTAATAGTTTTTGAGATATGCGAGTTTAATGATTTTCGGCCCATAGAGCGTAATGTATTTCGAATCTTTTGGGCGGTCCTGTACATAAACTATTCATTCGATTGCGACCAAAAGGGGAGGTGCACAACTAGATCATAGAACAATCCTAAATATCAAATCTCAACATTCTACGACCCATAGTTTTTGAGATATGCGAGTTACATACATACGTACGTACGTACGTACAGACGGCATGGAAAAACTAACCACAATAAACTCGCCGCTGGTCAAAATGAGTTGCAGACGCGTTAATATGATCGTGCATGCTAGCCTACGATGAGATGCATCGAAAAAAATTTTAAAATTCAATTTAGAGGTAGTCAAAATCGGTTTTTTTTGTCGAAATTTGGCCCCCAAAATTTTTCGGGATCACATTACTTCCTTATACTACGTACAAGGAAGTAAAAAAAACTCATTTAAAAAAATTGAAAGGTTACGTAGAGTTCCGGGAGCCACCACGAAACATAGCGTGGCTCTTATACTAACACCGCGGGGCTGTATTTACGACGGAAATATTTATTTTCCCACTTCAATAAACGTATCAAGATTACTCCCAATGTTGTTTATTCGATTCTATTGTGCAATCCAAATGAATAAAAAACGTTTGTATATTACATCTTTATCTATCTATATCTATATAAAATTAAGTTACTTTGTAAAAGTAAATAAGATATTCGTATGGTTAAAATTCTACCAAAAAAAAAAAAAAAAAAAAAAAACTTTCTTCAATTTTATTTTTTAAATTTTAATGTAATTATTTACATTCTAAATACAAATTTAAAAATAATATTAAGGCCGAGCATTACTAAATTTTATAGTAAAATAATTTATATTGTGTTCGACCAGCAACATCCTAAAAAGAGGCATTCTAAATATCTTGAATGACCACTGTAACATAAGTACATAAAACTAATTATGTCAAGCACTTTAAAATTTTTAGAATTTTCTTTACAAGCTGTACAATACACTGAAATAAACAATAACCCTGTATCAGGGGAAAAATCAAAAATGGAAAAATTTTCAGAATGTGTCACCGAGAAAATTTGTTGTGCAATCCCCTGTTTAAAGGAAGGTTCATAAAAGGCAGCGTTTTTTAATTTGTTTCAGTGTCTAGTGCAGCTTATAAAAAAATCATCCTGATCTTTTTTTTTTTTTTTTTTTGAGTCTCTGGATAAACCGTTTACTTTGTGTACGAAGGCCGTGTGGCACAGATTTTGTTTCTTCAAACAACAGTCTTAAGAAGCTTGACTTAGTGCCATCTCTTATGAACCCCATATCTCAAATACCAAACTCTGCATTTCCTAACCGAAACATTCTTCATGGATGGGGAGAGAAGACTACTATACCATATAAATCATACCTTGGGGCTCCGCTCCGCTACTTGGTTGCGGAATTTTAACAGCACCACAGGAAACCACACTCTTTATTATGTACAGGTACACTTATTTAGTTTGAAAAGATTAGTCATCGGAATCACATGTCAACTGTTACCAGCTTCATAGAACATAGGTGGGTTAAGAAATTATTATAAAGGGCTAAAATTATTAAATGTTTACGGTTATGTAGAGCTAAAATAGGGTTTCAAACTAATAGAGAATCGAATTGTTCACATATATTGATTGTAGGGCTAAAATACAACATTATGCACATTTAACTCCATTGAAGATTGAGAAGTCAGCCAAAAATTGATTTTATACTGGCAAATTATTTTAACAAAAAAGTGGCTTTTACAAACAATGCTATGAAAATTGAGAAAAATTACTGATATTGAAATGCACAAAAATGGTATCCTGGAAACAAGTGCTGATTTCAAGTAAGGCATTCAGGGCAAGCGCTCGGAAACCCAAAGAAAACGGGCCCCCCAAATCACCCTTTAAAAATTTGCAAATTTTGATTTTAATTTAAAATAAGACACATGAAACTAATTTTAAGAAAAATAATAGTAATAATATTACTCTGTTATTATTTCATAGCGTTAGCATTATATTCACAACTTTTTTTAGTTAAACGGCAATTATTCGGCGCAAACTTATAATTTAGGCGTGGCCTATAATAGAGGTGTATGCTGACCGTGATAAAACCACAGAGCTGATTTTCAATCGGAACATATAAAAGAAAACAGATTCCTCAGTTGAGCAAAGTGAAGATCTATCCCACTATAAATAAATGTTCTGATAATTGGACATTGGGAAAAAAGTTACTGCTATATTTATTACAAAATTTAACCTTGAGCACACAGAGCGAGTTTATTTATGTTTTATTTTAACGCCTAATCGACGCAGCAGAGAAAGTAAGGCAATATAACATCTAAATATTTTGTTTTCACCGGTCTTTAACCACATCTATTTATTTTTGATACAGAGACTCAAGAGTCCGAAAACAAAAACAAAAACCAGACGCTATCCCTTGTAAGCATGGTCGCTTCACTAACTCTGGACCGAGAACAAAACAATTGCAAAGCTTAGAGAGAGAAAAAGAAAACAAAATCTGTTACACTCGCACGCAATGAAAGCTGCATTGGGCGCTGGCTTCACACTAAACTGAGTGTAAAAATTGCCCCCCCCCCTTTTCCTCCATTCCACGGACGGAAACGCAATAAAATGAACTTGTTGCAGAAAAGTAGGCCGATTCAGCGTGTATAGTATGGGGGGGGGGGAGGCATGTTTGCGACATGTTCTCTCTACGACTGGCCAACTTGCATAAGTGGAGAAAATTGTGAATTTAATAAATGAAAGAATAAACAGTAGAAAGGAAAAATGTGCAAGCAATTCTAGTTATACTGTAACAATATTCCTCTACTTTTTTTTCATGACCTCCAATTGCAAATTACGCGATTCAATGATAATTCCGTAAGCAGATTGAGTGGAGAAGTACACTTCTAAAACAGCGGTTCAACCTTTAATTCTTTCATGTACCCCATGATTAGATCTTTCCTGTACAGTATCCCCACACAGTAAGCTGTGTCAAAGAAGCTTTGTGCCACACAATCGGGAATTCAATCGACTCCCATGATGCTGGTAGTTAAATCGAGCGATCGCAACTACTGCACTTTTTCAGGGCTGGGCAGTATATCCAGTTGTTCTTTTACATCAGTAGTTCCCAACATTTTTCTCTCTAAGAACCCCTTGGTAAATCCGAAAGAAATCGGCAAAAATTTTTTTAGTCGCTGTGTACTAGAATATTATTTCGCAAACTCCTTTATATAACTTGAAAATTCCTGGGGGTTCGCAAACCACCGGTTAGGAATCAACGTTCTATATTGATGTAAAATGTTTGCGCTTCACAAGATTAAAGCTTTGATAGTACCTAAATTGCAGGGGAAAATAAAAAATAAAAATAGTAATAATAATGAGCTAATCTTTTACATTTTAAGAGTTGAATATTAATATTTCTTTATTTTAAAATGTCAGAATTTGAAAGTGTGTATGTAAAAGTAACTATAAAAATACATTACTGAATATACTAAACTAAACTAATTCATGCCTTCGCGACTATGGGCTCTGGGGGGCGAAATCATATACCACTGGTGGTCAACCTCAGTGGCGGATCCAGAAATTTTTTTTCGGGAGGGGCTAAATTAAAAAAAAAAGTTTATTTCGCCTAATTAAAATGTACTATAAATTAAAATTTTAGTCTAAACCAATGTACATGCTTTTGGGAGGGGCTAAGTTATAAAATATGATCATTTTAGCTATTTAAAGTGTATAATAAAGCAGAATGTTACCCTTTAGCAATATCTTTGGGGGGGGGTGAAGCCCCCCCCAGCCTCTCCCCTAAATCCGCTATTGGTCAGCCTGACGCCGCAGACACCAAGCAAGCTTTCCTCATTTTATCGACCCACTCAAGGATGAAAGACAGAGTCAACCTTGCCATGTCCGGAAATCAAACCCAGACTTGTCGCACTGAAGCACGATGTGCTAACCATTACACTACATGGCTTCTTAATGATAAATGATAATAAAAAATAATACGTTAAAAAAACTGCAAAGATCACATTAAAGGAAAAAATTTAAATATTAATTTTTTTTAATATGACTTTCGTGTAAAAATAAACAAACAGTGCTAATTTTTTAAACCTTTTAATTTACAATCCATGAAAATTTCCAAATATGCTTCTGTTGTAAAATTTGTAACTAATACGTAAAACAGGGGTTGATCCAGGAATTTTTTTCCAGAATACCATTTTTGTGAAAGCTGTTTATTTTTGTTAATTCGAACATCTCCTTTTGTGAATTTTCATACAAATTTTTGTAAAAGTCACTTTTTTCTTAAACAATTCTGGAACCTGGAAACATTCTGGAAACAATTTACAAAACAAAGTAAAATATACGGTGAAATGAAAATGAAGAGTTGTTTTCATAGATTTTATTTTTGTGAAGGGGCCGTAAAACGGACCCAAATTTCGTCTGCATCGATCCCAGTAAAATAAACCTAGGCCACCACCACCCCTCACACACACACACACGCACGATTAGTAATACTATCCAGGTAAATAAATTTGGTTGTATTCTCGTGTAAAAGAGACTACACTAACTACCACCCCAACAGGGGAAAAGAAGAATATCCAGAACGCAGAAAATATTACATTTAAAATTTCTCTTTTAAATCTAAATTTCTTCAAATTTTACCCATGAACCAGTTGCAAGAGTCAATTTTCTTTCTTTTCTTTTCAGCAAAGTTAACAAGAATGACCTAGAGACCTTGAATGAACATGTACAGGAGCAAGAAAAAGTCTCGTGTCTGCTCAATAACTCCCAAAACTCAACAGCTTAACTCTTATCTTCTTTTAAAGTCACAGGTGAGTAGCAATTGCGTTGATGACATATTTAGCGTGATCTGTGTAAAACTAATCCGATGAATGATGGATTCACTCGAGATTCAATGATGGGAATCGATGTGTCACCCGACACGAGTATTTATAAAAAGCTAACGTTTAAAGATGTGCGACGTTTTTAAAAGCAAGGTAAATCATGCTAAATGTATCGATATGAAACTCCCCCACCGCTTAAATGCTTTACACTACACTAATTGAATTGCCCGTTCTTCGCAGAGGAAGAGGAATGTTTACAGGATAGATTCAAATGATATTTAGTTTATTTATGTATTTGTATATCCACATTTATGCAAAATTTCAGTCAATGGCTCTGTTTGCTCTCAAAACTGAAAATTGACAAAAAATCGTGGCAGGGAAATTTTCAAGATTTTTAAAGTAATCTTTATCCCTATACTTTTCAGAATATCTTTAAGAAATTTCAAACCAGATGGCGGAATAATAATGGCTAACTTAAAGTCAAACATTGGCGCAACAGCCCATCGACGGGCCAAGGCCTGCGCTGCCCAACCGCGCCTTCGCGATCATGGGCTCTGGGGTACGGATGCATATGCCTCGCCCAGGTGGTCAGCCTGATGCGAAGCCCCCAGTGTTTGACCCTAAGTAAGCTTGGTCCTCATTTTATCGAGCCACACAAGGGATGAAAGGCTGAGTCGACCTTGTCCAGCCCGGGATTTGAACCCCAAACCTGTGGGATGACAGCGCGGTGCGCTAATGATTACACAACTGGGCTTCTATGGCTAACTCAACTATTATAAAATTTTAAGCGCAAGGCATAAAAATTACATAGATCTTACAATGGGGAAAAAAAAAAGAGCTTGAACGCCCCAAGGGAGCCCCCCCTTAGATAGATAGCCTTCATGTAGCTTTGCCTTAACCACTAAACTAAAATCTCGTCAGATTTAAGTACAATACAGCTGAAGTGAGAAGGTCCAGTGTTCGGGCCTAATCGATCTAACGGTCTGGAGTTTTGATCGGTTTCCTCCAGATGTAAAGTAAATACGCGTTAGAGCCCCTTAAAAAGTCCTCCGACCAGGGCAATCCCCCTCTCCCCCCCCGTAGACAGATGCCCTTCGTGTAGGCTTGCCATAACAAACAAACAGTTAAGTACAAGGCATCGACAATTTGGCCGAAAACTATTGTGTTGGAAAGTGTTTTATAATCGATGCGTTTGACATGATTTATCTTTCTTCGTTTATATATTAAAAAAGGTGAGGTTTTTTTTTTTTTTTTAAACGGGACGATTTTCTTGATTTCTAAGTATAGCTGATCTCCTCTGCTTCCCCCTCCCCTCCCCTCCCACACACACACACCAGAGACGGACGTCCATTTTACAGAAGTAAAATAGGATCTCTTAGTTTTTTATTTAATTTCTTTTTTCTCAGAGGGGCGCCCCCCCCCCCCACCCTCACTGGCTACACACGTCTGCTTTTTTTTTTTTTTTTTTTCGTGTTTCTAGAAGAGTTCAAGCCGATCGGTATAAAAGTGTGGCTTTGAATACGAAACGAACAGGTTTTCCTATTTTACTTATAAGACGAAATACTGCAGTATGCTCGAACTCGAAATAAATCGCTACAATAAATAGTTTACTCATCAAATTTTAAACTTCTGAATTTAAGAGATGGATTTCCTAATTCTTTGTGCTTAAAAAGACGGTTTGGTCCCAGGGAGGCATTCAAAAGGCATATACAGCCCAGACAGCAACGTTGGTCATAGAACAGGATTCCTCAACGTTGCATTTTATATCAAAAATTGGGGATTGAACAGGTTCAATCAACCTGAGTTTGATGGTGAATTCAACTCACCCTCCCATTTCACTCACCCACTACTCCCCCAATGCAACCTTTCCTCAGAGCACAACTACCTTGCGTTGTTGTGCTAAAAGCTCTCATGGAATTTGGATTTTTGTTCATTGGGTGTCACTAGTGAAGCCTAGTTGCAATAATTTTTTTTCCCTGTCCGAAATATTATTCTTGCTAATTGTCGGGTCTCTGGAAATTTCGCCCAATTGCCAAGACACTGGAAGTTAATCGCCAACCGACAAAATAAAACAATCGCCAAGAATGGCGCGAGACAAAAAAAATAAATAAATAAATAAGAAGCAATTCGAGCTTGTTTATTCTTGGGACTATCATTATCTTAAAAGGACCTGCGTCCCTTTTAACCTGGCGTGTGCCTCCGGACGGCCTACACATTCCATATCTGGACAATGCACCTTTTGCACTCGCTAACAGAGACTGCGCAATTAGATTCCCCTATTGTGTGTGAATAGCGCGTACACATAATCAAACACAACCCAAAAAAAAAAAAAAAGGTCCACCTACTCGCAACAAAGAATCGCTTTCTATTTCCAAGGACAAATTTTTCTTAATGAGAAACAGAAAAAAAAAAAAAAAACCGCTTAACAATCGTGTCAACGTTCATGTATTACAACAGACTACCGGCTAACGAGCGTTTTTACCTGCCACGTGAGGAAGCCGGCTTATAAATTTACATATTTGCCGTAATAAATGAAAAGAATGTGCAATCATTTAGTGTATTTAGAAGGTTGCACTGGTCGTTGCAAAGAAACAACGGCGAAGATTCCCTCGTACGTGGCATGGCGGTTTCATGAGGTTGGAGGAGGAAAAAGGAGGCGCAATCATAATTCTCTTATCAAGCGCGCGAAGTTTACAAAATCAAAAAGTCTGAAATCTGTGAAATTTCTTATGCATATATTTTCAGAATAAAGTGGACACATAATGAATACAGATATTTCATTTCAGCATGACTCCGTAGCAATTCATTTTTTACCAACAACCTGCCTCGAGGATTGCTTAGAACTTGTTCGTGGACTACCAATGATCCGCGGTCCACCAGTTGGGAACCACTGGGTCTCATCATTGAAAAGACACAGCATAGAAAACTCTCCCCCAGTGAGTATTGCTTCAAATGGCCTTTAAATGCTCCGCCGAAACTCATCGGAAGCTAGAATGGTTTTAGAACCGTAGTTCTCAACTGGTGGTCCGCGAACAAGTTCTAAGTGGTCCGGAGAGTCAGTGGGTGTTTCATAAATATTGTTTCTTCACAACTTCATGAGGTAAAAGGCAAAAAACGTAATTGTTTACGGTCGTTTTTAAAGAATTAAACTTTTCTTTCACAATTCTTGGAAAATAAGGAAAAATCCTAGTCTACAACTAGTCAAAGAAGCTCGTGCTATTAATTCCCATTAACGTCGGAATGGCAGAAATAGAACGCGCAACACTTAAAACTCATTTCCTAATTCATTTTTTTTTTTTAATGTATGCATTTCTAATTTTATTCAAGGATCTTTTTTGAATTTTTCATTTTATCATTACATTTTGTGAACTTTTTTAAAATTCTTTGCGCCCCCCTCTCCGAGAATTCTTTTAAGTGGTCCGTGGGTGAATTTAGAGATGTGCAAAAGTGGTCCACGATTTTGAGTTGGGAAGCACTGTTTTAGAAGGAGTGCCTTCGCCGCTGCGATTTTTCAATGATGGGACGAAGATGTTAAATGTGGGGAATCTCAGGCAAGGGCTCAAGATCTAAACCGATACATTCGACTATGAGAGCTGCCCTCTTTCATCAAAACATTATTCAGACTAATACCTTTGTAGATAAAAACATCATCTCGAGGAAAAACAAGTTCTCAAAAGCAACTACTAAATGAAACTGGTGGTATCAGATAACGATACCGTTTTTCATAAGTACAGTTTGTAACGGTAAAAACTGGCGATTAAAACAAAGAAACGTTATAGGTAGTTATCGATGCCAATGCAACATGGGACATTAGAAACTGATAAACGATCGATTTGCCAAAGTGGCAACTACGCAATAGTCGTCGAATCTGGATTCCGCGGGTCACAAAAACAACCTTTGGCGATTTATCGAGGAAGTCAATACGCAAAAGAAATTAACGAGCAAAAGCGGTTTTTGGGACTCGTTTTCCCCCGAATTTTCGATGTAAATTGAAAAGAATATATATATCTATTAAAAAAGAATATAATAGTAGCGATTTTCTTCCGTGGCAGTAATAAAATGTTAACAGAAATCGACCATGACTGATGAATCTCTGGAGAAGCATTCCGCGGTCCATTATTCCGGGCATCTACATCTCATAGATCACTGCTAAGTGGCGCTAACGGTTTCGAAGACCATGGCAAGGTAGTACAAATTTAAGGGCGGTAAGTTCAAAAACTATATTTGAGTCAGGTAGTGAATTTTCTTATAGCCGAAGAGAATCCATTTATAACTAACTTTTATAGCCATTAGCGTAGCGTGATCGAAATGTTTGGGGGGAAGCACATATCTAAAAATGTAGAGGAGGAAAAATTTTTTTTTTCCTTATATAGTATACATATATCTATATATCACACCTGCCAACCTCCTTAAGCCAAAAACAGGAAGACTCGGGTTGAAAAAACAGAAGATTTCACAAAAAATCAGAAGATAAAAATAAAATTTAAAAAATATTTTAAGAACAGAAGCCTGTTTTCCCCAGTGTATATCACCATTTATTATTATTTTTTTTATATTAGTATTGTATAGAAATAAAAACAATATTAAATAATAATAGAAAAGAGCTTACCGGAATTTTTTTTTTTTTTTTTTATATAAGATGAAAAAAGATGGAGTATTTTCACAAAAATAAAAAACAAATAAATGTAAATTTGACTTTATTTTTAACGAAACTATGTTGAAAAATAAACAGATTAAGATTTTTTTATCTCGTTCAATGTAGCTTTTTCTAATAGTTCATCAGAAAAATTATTTTCAAGCTTTAGTTTTCAATACTAACAAATTTTCTAATGATGAATCACAGAGGGAAGAACGAAATGAAGTTCTGTTAACTAGCAATGAAAGATTTGCTTATAAATGCTTTGACCTCACTCATACTACAGCATTGTGCTGTTAGCTGTTGAAATGATTACCTTAATAAATTATTTTGAAATAGAATTATTAATTTACAATCTTTTCGCACAGTTTGTAGTACAATTTAATATATTGACTAAAAATTTTAAAAAGACTGAAGATTTCATCTTTTGGCAGAAGACCAGAAGATAGCTTAAAAAAAACAGATATATATATATGTTACAGTTAAAACCCGAAATCAGTCAAAACCCGAATTAACTAGGGAAAACGCGTTCTAACTGAGTGCGTTAGGGTAGGGAAAACCCGAATTAACTAGGCAAAACGCGTTCTGACTGACAGCGCTAGGCAAAACTCGATTTATTCGAGTACCGGTAGCACGTTTTCGAGGGGCCCCTACAGCGGAGGCATATTTTCCAGTGGGCCCCTAAAACGATGGCCAGACCCACTGATTTTTTTCAGGTCTCGCAAAGAGCCAGCGTTAGCATATTTTCGAGGGTGGCCCAATACAGTGTTGGCCGGACTCCATGTTTTCCCATGTGAATTCAGGAACGTTAATGCTTAATCCACAAAAATAGGATCTTGCTCCCCCTTCGAAAATATGCTATTGCTGGCCCTTTGCGAGACCCAAAAAAACACCACTGTGTCCGGCCACTGCTGTAGGGCCCCCCCCCCTCGAAAATATGCTAACGCTGGCCCTCTGCGAGACCCAAAGAAACATCAGTGGGTCTGGCCATCGCTTTAGTGGGCTCCTCCAAAATATGCTAAAGCTGGCCCTTTGCGAGACCCAAAAAGATATCAGTGGGTCCGGCCATAACTGTAGGGGGCCCCCTGAAAATATGCCTCCGCTGTAGTGGCCCCTCGAAAACGTGCTACCGCTACTCGAATAAAACGGGTTTTCCCTAGTTAATTCGGGTTTTGCCTATCGCTGTCAGTCAGAACGCGTTTTGACTAGTTAATTCGGGTTTTGCCTAACGCTCTCAGTTAGAACGCGTTTTCCCTAGTTAATTCGGGTTTTGACTGATTTCGGGTTTTCACTGTAACATATATATATTACTCAGACACAAATGTTTTAAATAAAAAGATTTTGTGACTAAGTTGGGGGAACACATGTTTCCCCTATCCGACGATACACCTATGAATATTTCTTCATAAACTGTACTATATACTGTTGAGGGTCGTCGTAAATCAATTACGGCGAGGTTAAGAGAGGTGTTAAATGTGAAAAAAAGTGGATAGGTAAATGTCGATGTTGACCTGCGCCAGCGTCGACGTGACTATGCGTGTAAGGGGGGTTTTTAAAGGTCAATTTTTACTTGATGGGCATTCTTATCGCGAAATTTATTACATTTTAATGGCCAGTCGGAATACAACCAACAAAAGCTAATGCGTGAAAACCACAAAACCGCGCCCCACACACAATGGTGAGAGCAACGGCAGATCCCCCCCCCCCTTCAGTTGCTATTCCAATACATTGATTACTCCAGTAGTCCCGGCAATCGCCTCCAAGCCAGCAAGAGCCTTAAAGGTTTATTTTACTGACCCCCCTCTCCCAAATAATAATAATTGAAGTTTACAAAATCTAATAAAATGAGTGCGAAGCTGTTAAACCTGCTTGCCCTCATTGTTAAGTTAAAAAGGCGCAGCGACAGCGATTACACCTTCTGCTCCCAACGCTGCTTCCGCGCGGGGGTCTTTGAATGACCTTGATGAGGTCCCGTGTGTTGTGTTTAAGCGACAACGTAAAGTTGAGCCATTGCCCATATAAATTCTGTACACGCTGCTTATTTTCATGGGCCAAGAATTAAATAGGATTTTAAATATTCCATGGTTAAAGCTGGATTTGCCAGGTTTATAAAGAAATATAAAATTTCGGTAACATAAATACCCCGAGTTTTAAATTTAATCTCCCGAATTTTCCCAGGTTTCACTGAGGACGTATGAACCCTGACTAATACTGATTTCTGGCAAACTTTAATAATATAAAAAAGAATCGAATTCCCAGATATTTTCACGTTTTCGCCGCTGTTCTAACTTAGAATATGTAAGATCGTGAATAGCTTGCTGCGTTGACATCCGGAAGAGGAGACTGGCTATTTTCTGGCATCGATCTTTTACCTTTCGTTCACATTTGCAGCTGCAAAAATGCAAAGTTCAATTACATTTTAGACAGGAGGTTTCGAGATTTTCTTTCTTCTGATCGTTTCTTAATGCTATTCCCTCCGCGGTTTTGGAATGATGTATAACTGTTCCTACTTTCTATCTAGTAAAGGCGGTTCTTAAAAAAAAAAAATAAATAAATAAATAAAATCACAACCTTTTGAATAATTTTTAAAAGAACGAAAGAATTTCTTAGTTCTTTTTATGAAGATTTTTTTTCTGAAAGTTTCACTACTCAGTCCCATATAACTATTTGAACGGTTTTCTTCCCAAACTCATAAGGGAATGATGAACGGAGAAACTAAGACATTGAGGATGGTGTATGTAGCATTAAAACAAGGGCGAACTGAAAAACTGTTGTGCATTTAAGATCTATGGGCACACATTCAAAACAAATACTTTAATGGCTTCAAGGTGTTTGCTCATTTATCGTTGCAAAGACGCGACGACAGTGATTCCACCTTCTTCGCGCTCATCGTTGCTTCTCGGCTTGGGAATATGAATGCTCCAACCGTGACATAACGTGTTAGCACAAATCTTCATCGTTGAGTCTTTCCAATGACGTAAACGTATTGGTTACATCAAGGTTTAAAAGCGGTTTAAATCCCGTAGCGAGAGACCTCAACAACCTGTAATTTACGCAATCGTCTGAACTCGTTGTAGGGTGAAAAGAATTTCACACTTTTTGACCTTTTAAAAGACATAAAGAGGCGGCTCATATTCCTGCCAAAACGATTTTAAGTGGTCATTATGAGAAATAATAACTGCAGATAAAGAGAGAGCGTATCTTTTATGTCATTTTATGGGTTCACAAGTTCCGAAAGGCCAAAGTAGAATTTTGTTAAAAACTCAACAACGCAAATCCCATGACAAAGAAATGAACTAAAACTAAGATTTTTATTTTGAAATGCGAACAATCCTCAGGTATTGTATAACCATTTTCATAAGCGATAAGAGAGACATTGAGCTAGCACTAATAAGCTGGGAGAGGGGCCGTTACGTTCGGATTTATGACATCACTGCGGTTCTATCAGTTCCCGAAAAGGTAAATATACCTTTCCACGCCAACAGAGATAGGGTGTCGCTGTTTTTTTACGGCGTACCCAAGTATGAATCACAGCAAAGAAGTTTTTGCGGTGGCAGAAATAGTGTAATATCGAGGCAGAGGCGTACGTGTCAAAGTCAACTGCGATTTTTTCTCGATACGATGCACGCGTTAAAGACTGTTCTTTAAGGAAATCATGCAACTTTTGAACAACTTTTTAAAGAATTTAATTGCGCTAGACTGAAAAATTTAGGTCTCTTTTTACTAGGGATCAGTAGCGTAGCCAGGATTTTATTTCGGGGGGGGGGGGGGGCTGGGTATCAAATTGTAAGCTAAAGTTCAATTGTAAGCTAAATATCAAATTGTAATCTAAGTAAAGTGTCTCATTTCGGGGGGGGGGGGCTGCAGCTCCCTCAGCCTACGCCCTGCAAGGATGTAACGGATAGAGATTTTGCCGGATACCGGATATAGGATATCCGAAGCTTTTTTGGTTGCCGGATAGGGATATCCGATGGGATATCAGGCATTGAACATGTATTTACTTATCAAGAGTGTTTTTTCATTTTTTTATATACGTCTGCTAGTGGCCGAAATTCGACCATAAAGCATTAATTTTTGTTAATTTGAGTGTGAATAAAGTTTTTCTGTCAAAGAATATGTCTCACCATTCCATATACACTGGAACCTACTAAAGTGATTTACTTGGCTAAGAGACTATATGTCTTTAGTGACCACTTTTGTACAATTTCACTTTACAACCACCACACTTTTCTGTGAAGACGGTGTTTTTGTAAAAACTCTATCATATTTTCCTAAATACAAAGGCAGCTCCAGCGAATGGGTCATAGGGTCATCTCCCTCTACCGAGCTGGGATTTCACGCATTCAGTTTGCATTTTGAACAATTTAAGCTAATCTAAAAAGTCTAGTGTCCCCCTCCGAAAATTGAACCTGGAACTATCCTCTACTAAAGGCCCATTATGTTTGGAGTTATAAAATCTTAAAAAGTGTAATGATTCAAGTCTATTGGCAGAGGCGTACCACAGACCATGTATGAAACCTTGCTGCCTCAATAAATTTGCCCTTTTTTCGAATGATTGTCCTAGACATTTATTTAGCATCGCAAATGCAGGTATATTTGGAAAATGAGTTTTTTGAAGGGATATGGTAAAATAGTACCAGAATATTTTCTAAGTGGAATTAAAATTATTTTATTGCCAGCGGTTCCAGTTCAAAATTCTCAATCAATAGCATTACGATGTATAAACTTAATGCGCATTAATGTTCCATGAACTAATGCTTCCTTTGTATTTAAGTTTCTTATTAGTATAATGATGGAATTTACTAACTTATGTGGTGGCAAACTCTGTTATTTTTTTTTTAGCCAGGCGCAAATCCCGCCAACTGTTTTTTCTGGGAAACGTTAAAAGACTACTTCTGAAACACTGTCTCCCCCCCCCCCCAAAAAAAAAGGCGGAAATTTTAATCCGGATACAAAATAGTACTTACATACAGAATTAAATAAATACAAAAATATCAATCTCTCTATTCTAAAAAAAAGTAAAGGCCGCTGTCGCCGTCAAAGCTTGTTGGCCTATCTCTTCCTAAACCGTGGGGATTTGAGTTTCGACTAAGGTGCCCACAGATTCGAAAAAATCCGAGGAACCTGCTAAGCTGACTTAAATTTCGAAAATCGAATTATTTTATCCCGATATCGTCCCTTCCAGCTACGTCCCTGATTGTCACAAATTCATGCAGATGAGGAAAACAATCAAAGATCAAGCAAGTTTCCCAAAATTCATTTCAGATCAATGGCTCGATGCGGTGTGGCTGCTCAATTGCTCACACACAACAAATTTAAAATTCATTTTTTCTCTTTTCTCGTATGCTTTGGATCCAGTTGCTTTAATTTTTAAATTAAATTTAAAAAACTTTCATATAGTAACATGAATGAATTCGAGATAGAAGAATGAGGGGGAAAAACAGTGGAATAAAGTTCGTCATTTCGACAAATTGTACCCTAATGTTGACGGACGACTGCTGGAAACTGGTTCGGATTCCAGCAGTCGTCCGTCAAGAATATGGATTCTTCGTCCGTCAAGAATATGGATCTTATGAAAGTCAGGCGCAAGGCCGCCTGACTTTCATCATTATCAAATTATGTATCCCTCCCCAAGTAAAAGTTCGCTCTCTTTAGAATTTTAATCTGGAAGCAAGACAGAAACCTCTAATTAATCAGCGAGAAAGACTGCAGGCTAATACACATTTTGATCCCGGCCCTGTTTAAAAAAAAAGGGGGGTGGGGGCTGTTGCGTTTTGATTAAATGCTTGGAATGTTTTGAAGCTACAACTACGAAAAAAAGACAGAACGTTCAAGTAGTCTCTTCTGTTGAAGCAACCGCGGGGTTTATTTACGTAGAATTACTTATCGTTGCTTACCTCTTTTTTTCTCTTTTACAACATCTTGTATTATCTAACTGCTCAAAATCGCTGCACTAGTCAAACCAGCCACGTTATTCTTTCGCAAAATTCTAAAATTAGGTATACTTTGTTGCAATAAATCCCTACTCTTTTACCTAAAACAACTAATTCACTCTCTGTGTTCGTATGCAGACGATATTTAAAAACAAGAAAGAGATAAATCATGCCAAACGCATCGATTATAAAACCCTTTCCAGCATAACAGTATTTTTGAGCCAAATTTGGCGATTTATTGTCCTTAAATCTGGCGAGATTTTGGGGATACTGTAATAAACATTTTTATACTTATTGTAGTGAGCTTGAAATAGATTAATGTCTCTTAACTGCTACAGATCGTAATGCACTGGAATTCTTTTCAGTGTCCGAGTAGGACTATTTATTACACAGACACTATCTTCAATGGATAACATTATTTTAGGAGCCTTAACATATAAGTCAACTTTGCTTTCGTTGAAAATAAACAAATATCTCTAAAATATGCTTTTAAGAATGATTGAACATAGAGCGTCATGTATTGGATTTTTTTTTTCTTTTGGCTCCTGTAAAAGAACTATAAATGCTATATACATCATTTTCCGTACGATACATGGCACTTATACAAAATAACGGTATCGCACGAACACGGAGAACGAGAAATTTATTCTTTCAAGGGTTAGCACTCTAAAATTATTGTTCCATAGTCTATAAAATCAGTGTTTGCAATTTTGTTGCATATAAATCGGTTAATGCATTAGAAACCTTAAAAATTCCTCCTACCAACGCAACCCTCTTCCTAAGCAGATAGCCATTGCTTCCGTAGCTTTGTCCTAACGCAACACAACACACTGAATCACTTGATTCGAGCACAGTAACGAATTTTCAAAATTCCCATTAAAATCGTCATAGCTTACTCTCACATCAGGTATATTTTTGATTTCCTACCAATAATGAAAAAAATCGTCAAGCTAGGGTTCATTTTTCGAAAAAAAAAAAAAAAAAAAAAATTGTGCACCCTGTTTGGCAATTTATCGTAAACGATCGCAATATTGACGACTTTTGGCGCAACTTTTGAGGGAACGTGCAATCGTCGTTAGATCATTAACTAATCATGTATAGTGCTGTGCTTTATATAAATGCCTGTCTCTAAACTGCCATTGAACGTAATGCATGGGAATTATTTTGAGTGCTCCTGTAGAAGAACTATGAATGATACAGACATTATTTTCGATGAAGAGCTTTATCTTTAATTCCTTATTAACATGCATCAATTTTGTTTCATTTGAAATAGCCGAATCTCTTAAATACACTTTAAAGAATGACGGCCTATAGAGTGTAATAATGTATTGGAAATCTTTTGAGCTCTCCTGTAGAACTCTATAAATGCTAAATACATCATTTTCAATAAGATACGCGGTACAGTACCTAGGAACAACACGTACCAATTTCGTAGAAATCGATGCATGTTTACGCAAGTTAGGGCAAGGACGGACGGGCAGACAGACAAACGGAAATCATATACAATTTTCAACTTAGTTGAAAAGTGTTAACAAAGATTCAAGATTATTCAGTTTTTGTGGAAATCTAAAATAATTCTTCGAAAAGAGCTCGCTAATTGGCATCCCTCAATTTATCCAGATTCTTATTTTATTTATTTACATTTTTTAAAAATATTTATGACGCGTTTGCATCTGGTCAAGTTCCTGAGTAAATCAAGTAAAAACAACACTTTGAAATATAACTCATAATGGCGTTGAAAAAAAGTTATTTTCCTTTGCATAGGACCGCTATGGAGGAACGTAATTCTACGTTAAGAGCAAAAATTAATATGCCAAAAACAAAGACGGACAACGAACCACACAAAACATACCAGTTACTAATGTTTTATCTCTTTTTATTAATATTATTATTACTATTATTATCATCTTAGCTTTAATGTGAATTTCCTGAAATTCTTTTTCATTTCTGTCGATATTTTGGAAGAAACGGGTTTTACAAATATCGGTTGACTTTTTTAAAAACAGAGCAGGGAATGTATCCAAATTTCAGGAAATGCATATTATGAGTCATGCCAGTATCTAGACAGAGTTCGCACTCTAGTCATTCAGAGGCCCGTGTAATTTAACGTTCTATTAAGGGCATGTTGTGTTTGGAGGTTGTTGTTGTTTTTCTCAATGTTTTTTAAGGATTGTAAATCGTTTCGGGGCCACAATTATTCCAAGATATATATCTTGGAATAATTGTCGAACCATCAAACTAATTATTACTTCCCACTAATAATTTTAAAACTTTTTAAATTTAGTAATTTTGAATATATACAATATACATATTTTATTTTTAACTCCACACTTTATATCAGAAAGATAATTTTTACTATTTTTTAAATATTAATTTTAAGATATACCTTTAAATCCTGAATGTTTACTTATCAATCTTCAAAAGGAAAAAAAAAAAAAAAAAAGACTAAGAAGAAAATAATCCATGGAAAGAAACAGCAAGAAATACAGAGAAGTCATTCGATATTTTATTTATTAAGGTTTACAATTCCAATCAGAAAGGAGACACAAAATGCTGTAATTACCACTACTTTTTAACTCTTGGAACATTCATTAATTCTCCCCCCTCCCCCATTCATTTCTATTTCCTGTACTACAGTTGGACGGCGAAAATCATCTGATTGAAAAACATATTTAAGCCATTTTATGATTCAGCTCTGTGCGATAATGAGACTATATCTTTTAAAGGCCAATAGAAGAGAAAGGGGCCATTTGCAGGAACAACGTTGGAGGGGAAAGAGTCATTTGCAACGTTGTCAACGCGACTACGCTAATTTCTTCTTGATTTCAGAAGAGGTTCGCAAAAACAAAAAGGTTGAGAACCACTGCCACAGGACAACAAGGAACTTCCCAGCTTTCTTCCTTCCGATGACAATCTAGGGATATAAATGTTAGTCGCTGGAGTGAATCGTCGCACACGAATCCAAACAAATATTTTAACAACGTCGCCCGTGTCGCATGACTTCACAATTGAACAAGATGCAGGGCTGTTTGGGAGATGAGGCTTCTCTCGTACATGCATGTTTGCGCACTGTCTTGCCAGCATTCGAACAGCAATAATTACTTTTCTTTCTCGGAGACTCAGAGGAGAGAGAATCGTTAATTGCTCGGCATCGTATACTATTAAACGCTGACCGACCTACTAACATATCGAGCATAACACACACACGTTAACTTTGCGATAGATACAGAACGGAATGCCCCGGGGATCTGACCAGACGAGACATAAAGCTAAGTTCATTAAGTGTTCAAGTACAGTAAAATCTTGGTATAACGAATTTTGAGTAACAGAAGATCTTATCCAATTCGTAACACGGTAAAATCTGTTAAGGTGACATTTTGTTGGGACTGAATTTGCATCATACTTTCTACGATATTTCTAACACAGAATGAACGCGACAAATCTGGCAGCAGGGGGAAGAGATAAATTACGCCGGAAGCTTTGAATAGAAGACTTATTTTTTATAAGCACTTACACTAAACTACTGCTTAAAGGCCAATGTTCTTTTGAGTCCGATCTCATACGCTAGAATGCCAATTCAATGTATTTTTCAGTATCTCCTTGCCGGAATGCGGGAAAAGTTTTTCCTATTGTGTTCGGGCGTGGTTTTGGAGTTTCACGGGTTAGCCTTTGTCGCGGATTCCGATTGGTCATTAAATTCCCATAAATAATTTGACCCACAAAAGCTGCACGTGCAAATTGACCAATAAAAAACTTCCCTCACACGCTCGAGCATCTGACAAACGGACTGAAATGCGCTTTGGTCTTTAGGCTGGAACTCATGCTGCGGGCAAAGTCGGGAGCTCCAATGGTAAATCAATGCATTCTTCAGTCGCGTCTCCCAGAAATTTTCCGCCCCATCACTCCCTTGTGTAAGGGGCGTAGTTTTGTGGTTTCACGGGTTAGCTTTTGTCGGTGGATACCGACTGGTCATTAAAATCCCATAAATATTCCGATTACAAGGCCCTGCACGTGAAAATTGACCATTAAAAAACTCCCCTCCCCCCCTGGAGTGGCGACCGTTGCCCACACCATGAGCGCCACCTTTACATGGTGCGAGCAAATGTCGGAGCTCCAGGTGGTAGGGGAGCTTTATAATGGTCAATTTTTCTCTAGCAGGGGATTGTACTTGAAAAATTTATGGCATTTTAACATCCAGTCGGGATCACCGACAAAAGCTAACCCGTGAAGCCACAAAACCATGCCCCACACAATGGAGAAACGTGACTGGAGATTTCTTCCCGTCTACTTCAATACATTGATTTATCCCTGGAGTTCGCGACATCGTCCGCACAACTAAACGGGCCGTAAGGCAGAGTTAGGGATGTAGTTCGACAAAACAAAACTTACTGTTCCAGCCCTTCAACAAAAATGTAAATACAGTAATACGCCAAATTTACGTCATAGCTGGGAGCGATGGACCCAGCGATAACAGCGTTTTTCGAATTTGCGTAAGTCGAGGTATAATGCGCATCAGCGCCTGTGCTGTCATTTCTTGTTGGCCATACCACTTATAATAAGATACCAGTATTTCTTCGAAATGTCATGCATAAGAGAGTGAAATACTTTAAACTCTCTCCAGTACAAAAACTTTAACTTAAAAGTTCACAAGTTTTTAGCTGTTAATGTAGAGGTTATGCTTCAGAATCAAATGACGTCACGTCAATGAATACTCCATGGTGGAATTCTTGAGATCTTAACATGACGTTTCATCCTTGAATATAGTGTAAACAAACAATTTTGCTCAGCGTTATGTGCTGTCAAAGTGCATCTCTTTACCTATTTATCATTACTGTTAAAAATTTAGCATAGCTCCTTTCTTTCATGGTGGAATTCTTTAAGAGCTTAACATGTTTTATCCTTAGATATAGTGTAAACAAACAATTTTGCTCAGGGTTGTGTTGTCAAATTTAGCATAACTCATTTCTTTCAGGAATAGAAAACTATTTTAATAACTCTAGAGCCCCCTAAAACTCGGGGTCCTAGGCCGTAGCCTAATTGGCCTGTGCGGTAATCAGGCCCTGATGCACTTATAAATTTATACAAACAAAATATTTTTAACTAAAGAAAACAGTTATTTCGAAAAAAATGTTGAATAAAATCTAAAATAATACATATCAAAATGTACATGTACTAAAAGAGTTTGTGTGTGTCTGATTGTCTCTCGTTCGCGTGGCGGACTAACCATCCAGCAAAATTGCACCAAGCTTTGCATGGGGGCTCCCAGGAAGTCGGAAATGTGCACCTCACACGTATTTTTTAATTATCTCCTTAATTATTTTATATTTTACGTCATTTTCGATTGTTTTTTCTATTTGTCCTCCGAAAAAGAGGGCTTCCGATCGTCCGAAAGAAAAAAATAATTACATAATCGGAAAGAGGAAACAGTTTTCTTTTTAACAAGCCCATCATTTTCCAATTAATTGCATTTCCCGATACAAAAAAAAAAAAACTAAAAAGATTCTGGCGTTTTTATAAGATTCTCGCCGATCGCAGCTCGCATCGAGAAAGCGATGGATTATTTCGATTAAAAAAAATATACGTTTACGGACAAACTCTTCAGCTTTCGTTAAAAAACAATCAAGCATCTAGCATAACTTTTTGGTCAGCTACAAAATTAATTAGTAAAATCCGTAAAATAATTTCATCGTGTTTCGGAAAGGAAGATCCATTTCTTCCCCAGCACCATGTGACGTTCGAAGATCCATTAATTATCCCGAGTCGTGCAATATTTGGCAAACTGTCAGGTCAATCGAGAGGCGACCCTCGAAGCGGGCAAAATTTTAGCCTGTCGCAGCTCTCATCGAAAAAGCTATGGATTATTCAGACTAAAAAAATAAACAATTACGGACAAACTAATAAGATTTCTTTCAGCTGCTCGCCGAAGGCGAGTTGCCCATAGATTGCACATTTCTTTTCCGAAGCGGCCCGTAGGTTGCACTTTTTGGTTGCGAAGCGCAGCTGGTCGCTGGAGGCGGCCGCTCATTATTAAAATCGTCAATCGAACTTTATTTTGAAAATAAACAAAATACGAATCGACAAGATTTTAAAATCGCATAACTCTGGGTTCGCGTAAGTCAAGGTATTACTGTACACTCATTGAGACAAGGACTCTGGAAACTTCAAAAAGTCTCTTTAAGACTGCATTTATATAACAACGTCTTGCTTGTCTCGCTCTCGTTAGGTGCGTTCAACTGACGCACGGCTAAGCTTCAATATCCGCCTCTTTCGGGAAAAGAACAAATTTTATGGATGACAATCTATTCGCAGAGCCGATCTTAGGGTGGAGCGCACGATGCGACCGCGCCGGGCGCCATCTCTATGTGGGCGCCAAAATACCTTATTTTACAATATGTATATTTGAATATCCATATTTTGTTGAAATTTTCGGTTTAACCTTTGAAAACTATTCTAGCTGCATGTACGTGTCTCTGTGTGTGTGTGTGAATGGGGGGGGGGGGGGAGCATATTTGTATTTTGCACTTCTTAGAAAAATAGCTAGGACCAGCACTGTCTATTCGATTAATAATAGAAGAATAGAAGTTTCCCCCCATATTTCATTGACATGGCACAGAACTTGCACATCTAGAGAAAACGTCACTGGTAATAAGGCAATTCCAACGTAACTGAAGTAACACTTGGCAAACAATTATTGTTTTCGAATTTGCGTAGAAAATTTACTAATACAGCTAGAACAATTTTTACATTTTATATTTCTTACTTACGTGCTTAATACTCGCGTACCTGCATATTGTTGCGGAATTACTCTGCTACTCCTGGGGTTCGTCGTTCTAAAGTCAAGTGGTGTAAAAAGTTCAAGTAAAAAGTCACTTGTCAGGATGGAACACAAACTTTATTTCTTCTAGAACTTCATAGAACAATCAGCTGCACACAATTCACAAGCACATTCTAGCAGTAACGTGCTTTTAACAATCCGCTTGGATCAGAAGCTCTCACAAATGCTGTATTTCTCACACAAAATAAGTCACTTTTACAGGCAAAAATTCCGTGGAAATATTCAAGGGATATAGTACACTATCCCTTAAGACACAGCAATGAAGAATTTACACACAGCACTTTAAAAACAGCTTCACAAAGCAAGCTAAAACACAGCTTCTATAGCACTATCAGTTCACACAAAACAAGCGTACTCAGAGCTCTTCACACATTGAATGTTCAACTCGGAACTGACTGACTCCGAGGCGATGCCCGGAGTCAGTCAACCGGACCGGAGCGCCGGGCGATGCCCGGCGCTTCTATAAATAGCCGACGCAGGAGGTACAAGAGGTTTCCAGAAAAGTCAATTTCTCGAGGGTTCTACATAAAGCGTGAATTTCGATTACGTCATAGAAGAGAAATGTTAGGTTATTGTGCGTTTTTAATGCAGGAAAAACAACTTCCAGGCCCCATTGGGAAAATCGCGCCAAATGACCAAAAAGTCGCCAAGCTTGGCGACTTTTGGCGAAATATGGCCAAATTTGGCGCCAAAAATAAGTCCTCAAAAGTGAAGAGATCTAAGCTCTAGGACTAATATTTCTCGAGTTTTCTAGAAGCCCATAGAAAAACATCTGGGAAAGCGAAACCTCCGTATCTCCGGTTCTAATTGGCCGATTTTGATGCAACAAAAAGCAAAATTTATCTATTTGAAGCGTAGAATACGAATTTTAAACCATTTTAAGCCCCAGAGCAGCGGGTTGCCCCGAAAATTCGTAACAATATTGTTTTAACACTTTCCAACAAGCTTGAAAAGTGTTTATGATTTCGGTTTGCCTGTCTGTCGTCCGTGCTCTAACTCCCGTAAATATGCATCGATTTCTACGAAATCATATATTATTCTATACATATTATTCTTATGTACCCTATTGAAAACGGTCTATGTAGCATTTATAGTTTTTTTACAGGCGCACTCAAAATACCTGCATTACGCTCTATGAGAAGTTATTCTTTAAAGCGTATCATCGTACTACATAGTTACGTTGATCCCTGACTCCAAGATAAAACTCATTTCCGATATTATATTATTACTACAAAGAGATTACGAAATTAAGCACTAAAAATCTGATGTGGACAACACATGACTTCCTTGCACGTCTATTAAATCAAAAATATTTTCGGCGCACTTCATCTAAACTTACTTTGTATGAAAGAGATAAAATATCAGTAATAGTAAGGTTTAACGATTTTTAGCCAAACATTTCGATATCACCAAGCTGAGTTCAATTTGAAAGATTTCCTTCTGACACTTTATTTGGCGATATTTCACCAAAAGCCGATAAGCTTGACATAGCTTGCGAGATTTCGGGGATAGCCAAAGTAGTTATTGACCACAGACTTTCAATGAATTGAATGCATCCATACACCTTAATGTATTTAAAGTCCTTTAGCTGACCCTGTAAATAAATTACCCAGTCGATTGCGGTAAAAAAAGATATTGAAAACAGATATTACAATAGTTCTAAATACAAAAGTTCAAAATTCTACGGGTTCAAGTTTTAGCGTTATACAAAATACGAAATTATTTTTGGCGCCAAATTTGGCGAGATTTTAGGCATGGACCAAATGACTAACTATCGCCAAATTTGAGGATATTTTGGAAAAACTCGCCACGGTCGACGACAGACGGCGAGATTTTGGGCATGAACCAAACAATGACTGTCTACAGTTAAATTATATTGAAGATGTCCATAGACATTAAAGTATTGAAATTTTTTACGGTGGTCCTGTAAATAAACTCTCAGTAGATTGGAACCAAAAATCCAGATGCACAACAACATGTTACAACAATCTTATGTATGAAATTTCAACATTCTACGACTAAAATTTTTTGAGATTTGAGAGTTAAATACATACATACGTACAACAAAAGTCCCCAAGCTTGGTGACTTTTGGCGTAGTTCTTGAGGGAGGCACGTAACCGTGGTCGGACCATTACCTAACTTATATGGTAGGACGGTATTGTGCTTGAAATGGATAAATGCCCCTAAAATTGCCATTGACCGTAATGTATTGGAAATATTTTGAGTGTTCCTGTAGCAAAACTATAAATGATAAAGCCACTTCTTTTAATGGAGAAATTCATTTTGTAACTCTTAACAGCATATATCACTTCTGAGTCGTTTGAAATAGCCCACTACCTCTAAAAAACGCTTTGATGAATTTCGGTTCATAGAGCGCAATGTATTACGAATCTTTTGGGCGGTCCTGCAGATAAAATATCCAGTCGAATGGAACCGAAAGGGGAGGTGCACAACTAGATGTTACAACAATCCTAAATATGAAGTTTCGACATTCTACGCCTAGTAGTTTTTGGGATATGCGAGTTTAATGAATTTCGGCCCATAGAGCGTAATGTATTTCGAATCTTTTGCGCGGTCCTGTACATAAACTATCCAGTCGATTGAGACCAAAAGGGGAGGTGCACAACTAGACCATAGAACAATCATATATATAAAATTTCAACACTCTACGACCAATAGTTTTTGAGATATGCGAGTTACATACACATACATATATATATATACATATACATACATACGTACGTACAGACGGTATGGAAAAACTGGCAAAATTGACTGGCCGCTGGTCAAAATGAGTTGCAGACGCGTTTATATGATCGTGCATGCTAGTTTACGATGAGATGCATCGAAAAAAATTTTTAAAGTAAATTTAGAAGTAGTCAAAATCGGTTTTTTCGTTGAAATTTGGCCCCCGAAATTTTTCGGGATCACATTACTTCCTTATACTCCGTACAAGGAAGTAAAAAGCCTAATACCATCTACACCGTTTGTACGATCCACCTGAAATTTTTCAGAATTAGGTATAAAAATATAGAAAACAGTCTGCGGTCCTTTAAACATCTGAAAATTCACCCGTTCCTTAATTTTAAGGATTTTTCGCTCTGCTCAGCTCCATTTTATATCGGAGAGTAAATAAAGTTAATCGTTTGCGTGACAAAATTAGCTATTGCAAGTGAAAGTGACTTCATTAATTGGATGCGGGAGTGAAATATTTTTCCCTATTCCATCAGTGCTGTACCATATATACAGTCCGAGTCCTTTCCCCGAAAATGAGACATTTCTGTGGAACTGACTAACAGTTGTAGTTCGCCTGTTGAAGACGGGAGTGACCTGCTAGAAGACACAACAAAGATTTGAAAATTAACGTTCTAAGGCCTTAAAAACGAAATGAATATTAATTAGGAAAAGAAATGGAGAATTAGACTGGATGCAGCAGAGATTAATATTAAAGATTGGTATCATGTAAGGTGCTAAAGCTTTTAAAACGGTTCTGATTTTTCGGCACGGATTTGGATGATCAGCCGGCGTTACTCTGCAAGTAGCCGGCTTCAGGAAAATATTGCCACCTGCGAAGTAAACAAAATGCAAAATAGCAAGATTAGCACTAAAAATCCAAATACTTTTGAAGGGTCATTAAGTTAATGTTCTATTTGCTCCATGTCTACGTACTTTCATTTACTAAGAACTTAAGAAATGACTTCAGTTTCGTCGGATTATTGAACTGAACAACATCTGAGGCGATAGTGGATGCTGAAATACTGTCACTATGGTAATTGCAATGCTAAAAATGCACCCTAAAATTATTTACTATTTATTTTATTGAAGAAGGATGAAGTGTATTGGGTGTTGTTTTCACAATAATACTAGAGATTTTGCAGCTAGAAAATTGTTCTTTATATAAATAGATCATAAATTTCGATCATCCGGAGCAACACATGCGTTAGACTCCTAGTAGAGAAAGTGTTCGCTCGTGTCTGATTATTTGGGACCACTTTCCCCGTAAAATAACTACAGTAAAGTCTCGCTATAACGAACTTCAGTATTACGATTATTTCTGGTTAATGTATAAGTATTTGTATTAAAAAAGAATCATGAAGTATAAATTCAGTCACTGTGAAATTTCTTTTTAACGATTTTGATCTTCGTCCCTTGAAAATCGTTATATTGAGATTTTATTAGTATTATTGCTGCTATATATGTATATCCTTTCCACTTCAGAGAAAAGCAGTTCTTTTCATAACTGCAAAAAAACGGACCTTAAAAAAAAGAGAGAAAAGAAACTAGACTGACCGGATTTTAATAATTAAAACAGGTTTTATTTTTTACTTTTAAATTTGCTCTCATCGACTCTCTTAATCGCATTTAATAACGAATAAATAATTTTAATAGGGCTCTTTTGTACAAAGTAAAACAAAAATCCCTTTTATGTCGTTAATTTAAGTATTTTATTTGCGATACCCATCAGCATAAGGGGCACACCTGAAAAGCTTGCACTACCATAGGTAACGAATGAGGTCAGAGAAAGATTTAACTATACATAGAATAAGTTCCCTTTTTTATAGTGTACGGGAGAGGCGAGAATTTTTAGTAAAATATTTCTTTCTTTTATTTCTTTTTTAATGACATCATTCTTTGTGCCCCCCATAGGGGCACATGTGAACATGTTGGGGCATATATGAACATGACTTAAAAGAACGAAACAATCATCATATTGAGAAGGGGAAAATCTAATTCGACCAATATAATGCACTTATTTTTTTAAGAAAATTCTATTAAAACAAAATCATTAATTTCTAAAACAATAGGAAATCGAATACTAGGAATTCCCCCCCTCTTCATTCAAACATTCAGAATCTGACTAGATGCATAAAAATTTGGTTTTTCACAAAATATTCCTGTTCTTCGGGAGTTGTATTAGGCCTTTTTCTTTCCTATTTAGTGCTCTGTTTTGGTTTTTCTTTAATTTTTCTGCCTTTACGTTTCTTTTGTGTTTCTCTTTTTTCAGGTCTATCGGTTAGAATGTGAATTCCCATTCTTTCGTTTCTTTAAATTACTTACTTGGGCTTTTGCAAATGGTCGGATTGATTCTGGTGCGGAACAAGTTTAGGGATGGACGCGAGACGGAAAATAGGAGTCTCGCGAAACAGCCAAAAACTTTGTCTCGTCTCGCAAAATCCCTATATCGTAATGTTAAAAAATGTTTGTCTCGTCTGGCAAAAAAGCTGTAAATCTCTGTATCGTCTCGCATCAATCCCTACAAGTACTGATAGCATTACTGTTAAGATCATATTATGCTTGAGTTTCAGTATAATGGTCAGCAAGTACCTGGAATATCTTCTGTTTTTTAGTCTGTAAAAATATAAGCAAGGAAATCATCCCCAGCAAAAGCATTTCTGGAGAAGGGTCAAATTCCTGGTTTAGAAAACCCTAATCTTGTGTTTCGAATAGTAAAAGCTTGATAATATGCTGTAAGAGAGTTCAAGGATTTTATAAATTAAAATTCTTTTTCTTACATTAGTTGTTAACCAGTCATTAAATGTAATTTTTAGAGCTGCTTTGAAGGGACTATAAACACGTACATCTAGTGACTGCAACTTATGTGAACAATGGGAAGGAAAGAATAATAATGCTATTCCATTTTCATGACAGAATAAGATAACTTCCAGTTTTGCATCGCTCTTTATGATTATCAATAATTAACAAAACAGGGTTTTATTTCTTGCAATGAGAACATTTTTGGTAATATTTCATTGTTTCCATATCAATTCTGTAGTGTGTACCAGGATTGAACTTTGTGAAGGTGTTCCTTTTAAAAAACGCAGGAGATAGATTACAAAATAACGAATGTGCGAAAAAGTAAAATCTTTCGTATCTTTTCACAGCGCGTTTATCGCACATTAAGAAAAAGATCTCCTGGCTGCGTATTAAATAATGCAACCGTACTATAAAACACCAGGTTGCTAACTTTGGCAAATTAATAACGCAGTTGCTGCAACTAAGAATTTCTGTAGGAATTTGTTCAACACGTTATCATCCAATACAGTATTTTTAATTTTATAAATGGAAATGTCACCAATTACATCTTTTCATACATCGTGTAATGTTAGTACTTGGCTTTGTCCACATTAGCTTTTATCTTGACACCCAAAATGTGCAGCAACCCTAACCTAAATAAACTGAATGACAAATACTGTTAAAAGAAAGAAACATGATTTTCGTTGAAATGAGTTCTATGATTTGGCCAACACTGCACTGAGTATGTAAAACAGTAAGGTATGGGGAGGCGAAGCTGGCCGCCTTGGCGGCTAGTCTTAGTATAAAGATGTTCATCCGTACCCTAAAGAATTTTTTTTATATTTTAATCGGTCAACCTTAGTAAACTAATTTAAAAAGGGGAGGGGGCTGCTGAAACTAACACTTTTTAATAATTTGAACTCATCTTACAAGTGGGTTGAGTAAATTCTAAACATTATCTGCTGTAAAGGGCAAAATTGAGGAAATCCAACAGTCACCAGTAGTAAAAGTTTAATGAGAGGTCACTTTTTTTTCAGGTAGTTAATGTAGATAATCTGCAAACTATTCATATTTTAAAAACTTCAGACCATTAAAAAAAAAAATCGCACTACGATTGAGATGCCCATCATTACAGCATTCAAAGCAATTATAATTGCCGCCAAAAGTGGTGATTAAAAATTAAAAATATAAAGCAATTAAATAAATAAGCAGATCATGCTTATTTATTTAATTGCTCTTGCTTTGTGAACGGTAGTTACCACTGATTTTGTCCTTTAGTCACAGTTTTTCCCAGTTCCATTTACAACTCCACTGAGTTACACAGTGATGAGTCTTCTCTCCTACCTCAAATATCAATGTCATGTCATAGAAGAGACATCAGAAATTCTAAAATATTCAATTTAAAAAACAGGATTATTTCTCGTCATTTCACCAGGAACATCAGAATTTTTTCCACATGGCCAAACAAGCTGCCGGAATTTCTTTTTCCGAATGCCACAGGCTTATAGTTTTTTGTTGTTTTTTTACCCAATCTTTACATTTTCCCATTCACTACTCATCGTGCAATGAACTTAATGGGCTTTTGTTACGTTCATTCAAACAGTTTCCAACAGTAGCAATCCCAAAGAGTCGGATGCTGTAGTATGAAGACATAAACACAGCACATGGGAGCTGTTTTGTATTTGCCAGCAGACAAATGCCGTGTGTTGCTGATGGTAATAAGCTGAAGGCCACTTTCTACGGCTTAATGATGCTAAAGGAGCACACTAAAGGCCCTTGCAAATATCCAGAGACATGTCGCGGCTACAATGTATTTGAACGGGGAAATTCGACATGGTTAGGAAGCTGCGACACTTGGGGTGTCCTCTACCGAACAATAGATGAGGGATGTGCGAAACCGCAATATTATTCACGGTCCTCAATTATCTTTTGTTGGTTAATACCGGAGTATCACCACCTTTTTAAAGGAAATGGTTACACTATTGAAGAATTGGTTCCGCTATTGGCACCCTACTGCTAGCGTCCCGCGACATGTCTCTGGATATTTGCAAGGGCCTTAATAGCTCGATAAAAAATTCATGACGTCAAGAAAACTCACTGTGGCCGCAGTAACTAATGATGCCAGTTTTTCTAACACTTCCCAACGAAGTTGAAGAGTTTTTATCCTTCGGTTTACCTGTCGATTTTTTTAACCAAAAAATAATTAGTTAAAAGTTCAAATTCAGTTCTAGTTTAGTACTTTAATTTCATTGCTAAAATTATTACTAATAATCAGTCTAAAAGTAAACAATAATTGGTTATTATTATGGATGTATACATTTCTTCATGTATAATTGATTAATTATTATTATTATCATTGTTATCATTTTCTCAACTATAATTGTTTTTTGTAATCAGTTGCTTTAAGTTGTATTTAATAATAAGTAAAATTTTTCAAACATTCTCAACCCCTAACCCATCCCTTAAAAAAACTAAAAAACCCAGATAAAACCCGAAAACCCATCCACAAACCTGAAAAAACCCCAGTGGATTCAATTTTTTTCTGAAAAAAAAAAAAAAAAAAAAAAAAAAAACGGGTTTTTAACAACCCTGCTTTAACACACCTAACACCCCACCCTCCACCCCCGGGAAAAAAAAAAAAAAAATAGAAACACTTGCTTTGGTAATGTTTTTGTACAGCATAAAAGCTACATTTTAGCATCTTAAAACGTTTGGAGAATATTTTGCATTTACACTGCCAGCTGGAGTTAGCTTTGAATAGATCAAGTATTTGTGGACAATATTTCAAATATATATATATATACATATTCAGTGTATAATAAACAGAGACACTTTTTTTATTTCAGGTAGATACGGGCCCAATAGTACCGGGTTTTAGAATTTTAAGGAGGACGTAAGGGGAATTTTCCAAAATAATAACTTATCAAACATTTTTTTTACCATCTTAATATTATATTTTACTCTGAAAATTTATATCTTGAAAAAAAAAAAAAAAAAAAAAAAATCTTGAAGAATAACTTTATTCATCCCTGAATGAGTTCAAATGCAGATACAGAAATTTATTATGAAAGGAGGCTAATTTTTTTTTTTTTTTTCCCCAAAGAAAGATTAAAAAAAGAAGCTAATTTGACCTAAACAAAATTAATGTAATGCAATGTAATTTTGTGAAGGAGCCATAAAAAAACAGACCCAAATTTCATCTGCATCGATCCCTGCTCATTATCAAATGTAAATGAAGCCAAAAGAGGAAACAGCATGTTTTAGTATTATTTATTCAATTTGTCCAAATGAATTTATAAACAATTAGAACTGAGTTACTAAATTACAGATAAATAAGACAGCATTTCTCCATCAACCAATCTTTTAGTCAGTCTAGATCATTTAAAACCCGTCGCAAAATTCTTAGAATTATTTTTTCCATATTTTGTCCGCGGACAAAAATGAAAAAGTTCAGGCACCTCCTATGCAAACTGAAAACTTTAATAATAAAAGGAGCATTTCAAACATTCGAATCCCGTTTTAGCGAAGTCCGTTACAGCGAAAATCGCGCTATAGCGAAAACTTTGGAAATGCCCAAATCATATGGATATATATACAATATCGATATAAAGAAATTTTGCTAGTGCGAAATGATTCCTCTATTCCCTTGCACTTCATTAAAATGGGATTCAACTGTATCACATATTTTTAAATTCCCATAAATGAAAAACAACTTTTATTATAAATTTGCCTAAGCTGAGAACCTATGCTCAAATGTTTAACTGAATTCATTAAGTAATATAGCTATAAATGTGCACGTAGAGAATATATAATAATTTTTAACCTGTTTTTTTTTTAAGTGAAGGCACTTTTTTCCCCAATTATTAATGAACTACTAAACTAAATTCAATTTTGAAATGTGACAACAGCCCAACAACATGGGGATAAGACTTGTGCTTCTCAGCATATTATCGTTGTCATACCAATATCTGCTATGTGCACTTTTTGGAGATTTCGACAATTGTGTCTATCTTATGACTAGTTTACTAACCAAATTTTCATATAAAAAAACTGCTATGTCACTCTAAGCATTATACAGTGTAAACATTATTCGGTACTTATACTTCATATAAAATTTTACAGGAGAATGTTTTTATTCAATATCTCAAAGTTATACTTTTTGCACATAGCATATACCAGTTTGAAGACGACGATGTGCATTAATTGATTAGATTAAAACACATTTTTAAAAATTCAGCCTAATTGAATCGTTAAGAATCCGAGTACCTATTATTTACACATCATTCCATGATGACTAAATTTAAATCAGAGAAAGAATTATATTTTATTCACATGTAGGAAAATCAATAATAAGAGTTTTGTATGATAAACCTTAAAATTACTTAAAACCTGATTAAAATTTTGAATGTCAAAAAATTTATGACATTTTGGCAATTTTCAATTAAATTCATAATAACTGGGAATTTTTGAATTTTGGGTCAGTAATCCCTTGTATTTTCTTGCCATATTCTCTCCATTATCATGTGATTTTTCATTTATATTTTGAATATTTAGGCCATTTAACTTGTTTTTGATGTCATTCACAAATGCTTCATCAGCTGTTTCATGTATCACAATAAAGTCTAGCCATGTGTTTGTAAACTCTCAATCAGTGGCACTCATGCTACAGTAGACTGTCGATTAATTAGATGGTCCGGAAATGCCTCATCCCAGATAAGCAAACATATCAGCTAACCCAATTTTTTCAAATTCTGTGGGGAATTTTTGAAAAAATTATAGAAACAATTTTTTTATACAGTAGGGCATTAATAATTTAATTAATACAAAATTAAGAGAATGAATCTAAATTCTAATGTTATTTTGATTTACAAGTAGTACAGTACCAAAAGAAAAAGTATTTTTCCTCGCTGTTTCGTGAAGAATGAAATGGTACAGAAATGTGTTTTCTTTTTTCATTTGCTCTTTGACAAATTTTACTATGCGAAATTCTCAGCCTCATTTTTTTAGCAGGCTCCAAATAACTAAGTAGAATATATTATATACTGATGCATCATGATGATTCAATTTTTTGATCAATTGCATGATTTCCTTCATCTTTTAACCTGCCATGGCTGAATGGATAAGACACTGAAAATTTTGGTGCTCAGTGTTTCATCCTGATTTTATTCCATACTTCACCCTACATTACCCAAGTGAATAAGACAATTAATACGGTACGTGGCTGAAGTGTATGAAGGTCCTGAGTTATGGCCTACTACATAGCAGTTGATCTAATGATCTGGTATTTTTGGGGGGTTTCTCCAAATATAGCGCAAATACGCATTAGAATCCCCTGAAAAGTCCTCCGCCCCAAAACACTACATAGTTCTTCATCTCAAAGGACATTCTATAAATCCCTTGATTCTTCTGAACTCAAGCTTTGTAGCATTTCCATTTCGAATTTTCATTAGTTCATTGTTACACTTTAGTTTTCAGAACAGTCTCACTTTCTTAAATCTTCTAAGAGTTTTCTTTGCAGTTCAGTATTATGATTGTGTTCTGTAAGAACTTCATTTAATAAAATCGACCTTCATAATTTTTTTAATGATGGTGCTTTATACTAATTTCCATGCATTATCAACATAATAAATAGGGATCATCCTGGATAATTCGATCCGGTTAATCGAGAGTCTATATTAGTCTGTATTAATTCTAGTATGGCAATTTTAAACTCTTAGTTTTTAAACCTAAACCAGATAAATATCGTTCTGACAACAAGTGCAGTTAATAAATCAACTGTGACAGCACTGAGAGCAAACTGACTCAGTTTTCAACAGTTTGTTGTGAAATAATGATGGCAGCAAGCAGCAATTTTTTGCACGTGTAGAAATTGTTGGAAATTTTATTTGGTGGAAAAAATATTTATAAACTTAAATCACACAGGAGTATAACAATCCTGTAGGGGCAAGGCTTGTGCTGCCGATGTACACCTTCATGACAATGATCTCTTGGGTGTAGAAACATGCCACAGCCAGATAGTCAACTGACATGGAGCCCTGTGTGTTCTCCAAGAAAACTTGGTCTTCTCCTCATTTTATTGAGCCAAACTTAAGGGATGAAGCAACCTTTCCTAGTGAAGCTATAGTAGCCCAATAGTTAAGACATTGGATTCGTAGCTTGAAGTTTGCATGTTCACTTCAGATGTACCACTTTACAGAAGACAACCTTGTACACACGGTGTAAGTGCATCTTAAAAATCTATGGTTTCAAAAGTCCTTTCAGCAGTCGTTTGCAGTTTCTGAAGGGTTCCAATATTCAAGAGTCTCCAGGAAGAATACCTGCACTCCAGGAAGAATACCTGCATGTATCTCTAAACAACGCGTTTGGTTACATGAGCAATTCTTTCCTGGCAAACAACAACCTTTCACAGCCTGGGAACTGAGCCCTGGACCTGTAGCAAGATAGCACAGTTTGCTGATCATTACGCCACTGGTCTTCAGAGATATTTATACATACTAAAAACTAATGCAGTGGTTGATGTAGACATAGGTAGTTTTATTTTTTTTTATTCTTTTATTTTTAATATGCATTCATATTGCGTTAGAGTTGGTATCAATCAGAGACCAGTAAATTTTAATTTTACTAAATGTAGAGTGTATATGAATTTCATAACTAAAATCCACCCGTTACTTTCTGAAGTATTTTTTACAATCTTTATTCAAAAAAGAACTTGAAATATGCTTTGATGCTTATCTGCCTATCTCAGCAAATTTTTGTTTTGTAAATAAATAATATATATATCTTTGCTTCTATTTCCATATTTCATGTTTGTGAAACTAACTTGATTATGATATAACTTTTTTCTTCAAAGTTTGTTAGCATTTAACTTTATTAAAATGCACTTTTTAAAACAGCATATGACATATATTGTTCTATTTTAATCCATGGAATAACCGATTTCAATTTCTACTTTCAACAGTATACTTAGCATAAAAAGAACATGTTTGTTGCCACCCAATGCTAAATTCAACAATTAAACAAAAAAGATTAGTACCCAATGTTCTTGGACCAATTATTTTGAATTAAATAGGCGGCATACCAATCCAAAAATGAAAGTACACAACTGTCTAACAGAAAAGCATCTACCTGGGGCTTTAAAAACATCCAGGCTTTAATTTTATTACTGCTTAACATTTTATTTATCATGCACAACAATTCATTCAAACTAGCACTTCTATCCTAACTTATTATTTGTGAAAATATCTTGCTTGTGATGTCATTTATTGTCAAAGCTTTTCAGCATGTAGCTAATCAAATTTATATGAATGAAGTAAAAATTATGTGAATTACACTTGAAGTTGAAAAGCAGTTCACTTGGAATAGGGCTACTAAACTGCTCAATATATTAAATCCTTGTGGGCTATTCCCAACAAATCAGAATCTGATTAATTCTAGCATCCAGTATGCTGTTCTGTTCTGCTTACGATTGTGGCTGTTATTAGGCAAAAGCATGGAGCAATAAATGGTGTCAGCAGAATGCTGTCGGAAAATGCTCATTACAACCAGGGTCCGCCCAACTACAGGTATACAATGCAACAGTCTAGAGCAATAAACTGAGGGAAGCAGCAATAGCCAGGTAGCAAACTTTATATTAGTTCTATCTGCAGGGGAGGAATTGTTCCCACTGCCCAGCTCATCCTTCAGTCCATCTCATTCTCCAAGTAGCAAACTGGACATGTAGAAAATTGCACATAGGCTACATACAATTTCAACTGGTTTTCAAAATCTTTCCCCGCTTTCTGCGTAATTTTTGTTATTATTATTTATGCATTGGGCTGTTAATAAAGTTTCCCTAAAATTTTAGTGCCAGTATGCCCAAATTAAGAGGCTTTAACCAACAAGACAGTGTGACCTAACTGGTGGTGTTCTGCTTAGGACAGCAATAACAATCATGCCTCTATAGCAATAGATGCACTAGGGAGTATGATGCTGACATTGCTAGGCTAGCCTTTAGTATCGCCCACCGAAATTTGCTGCCAAAAAACATCACCAAGTCTGGTGATAAATTGTCAATCGTGGCAACCCAAACCACTTTATGAATCCACCTTTATGCCACTAGGTTGAACTAGGAGTGATCTATCAGCCAATCAGCGAGCATTGATTACAGAGCCTCACTAAAATTTCAAAACTCACGTTCTTTGCTATGACTTATTGAAAACTAGAGTTAGTGTTGTGACACAAAAGTAAGTGGATTTTAAAGGAAAATTAAGAGCAGCAGTTTTGATTTTTCAAATTAGTGGAGAAGTTTGGGAAAGCCAAGAATTACAAATAGATATCTCATGTATGAATTTATGAAGAATTGTGTTTAACTATGTTGTTATTGTCGACAATTTTGTGTCCTGAAACAGGATGGCCACTGTTTTGAGATTAGGCCTTGCATCGAGAATTTAAAGGTAAGCTTGATTAGGCATTTTGCATTTGAGTTTTCCAGTTTTAACAGAAAACTTTGGGCTAGTGAGGAGTTGCAAATAGATATTTTATGTATGAGTTTATGAAGAATTACGTTTTAAATATGTTGTTACTGTCAACGATTTTGTGTCTAGAAACAAGATGACTGCCATTTTGAAACCCAATGTTGCTTCGAGAATTTAAGACGTAGTTTGTTGAATACGCCTTTTACGTAGGAATATTTATTTGTGCAATGACTTTTGAGATAAGGGATACCAATTCATAGAATTTTTATTATAAGATTTAGTAAGTTTTGCATTAAAGCTCCAGTGACTGCCGCCATGTTTACATAGGGCGCACACTGTCTTTATCGATTTTACTGAAATCATTTTACTTGTGAAAAAAGTTAGGTAAAATTGACCAGACAGTGCGAGCCCCATGAAACAAGGTGACAGTCGCTGGAGCTTGGCGGTCACCAAGGAGTACAAGTGGTCTTAAAAGGAGTATATCATAAAAGTCATAATTTAAACATGAATTTTAACTACTTTAGAAAAACAAGAAACATCCAAAAAGAATATTTTTTCCTAAGAAATTCCTAAGGGACTAGCTCTAGGATATCCCAGGAAATGTTTCACCTGGTAAAGTATCAATATTGACTATTTTAAAATGAAATTAACAGTAAAGTATTAGCGTCTGTGAATTCTACAAGCTACAGTACATGCAGCAGAGTTTCTTCATAAATATTTGTTCATTCATACAAAATTCTTACCCACTCCCCCCCCAAAAAAAACTTTTCCACATTATCTTTTTATCATTAGTTTGACAAATAATTTTAAAAACTTTCAAACAAGCAAAGTAAAAATTGCTTTTATTTCAGTGTTATGAAAAAATTTTACAAACATGACCTATTTTCCAGAGCAAAATTCAGAATTTTGAGTTTTGGACAAATTTTTAAAAATTTGTCCCAAATTTTTATGTAAAACTAAAATTTCCTGATGATAATTCCTAGTATACTTTGAGGAAAAAAAAGAAACAGTGTAAAGATGTCAATGATGTCTAAGAGCTACAGCGGGAAATGTACAGAATATCAACAGTTAGTGGTGGGTGTGGCTCCCAATTGTAGTATAATTTTTTATTGAATAGATATTTAATGAATTAAACACATTAACAGATAACGCATGACATAAGAAACTCTGCATGACAAAATAGGTTACAAAAGCAAAAATTTTAAATAGGAAAACTTCTGATTAAGAAAATGACGGGTATACTTGCGTATTATCTCAGAGGTCAACCAAGACGAACAATTTTTCGCAAAGATAAATGGCAGACACATGAAATTACTGATGGTTTGGAATACGGTTGGCAATAGTTTGTCAGCACATTTGACAAAAAATAGTTTGGTGGGAATAACCGCCAGGATAATACGTAAGTACCGAATTACATATACTGTATGAGAGATTAAAAGTTTCATTTAAAACTATCCTCTGTGGTAGTTTCATGCACTTAAAACTATCTTCTGTACTACTTTACATTAGACTAATTTACCATTTTAATGAGTATTAATGATAGCAAAAACATTGGGGCAAGTTTTAACACTCTGATGTCCCTGTCAATCCAGGCAACATAAGAACCAAATGACAGTTTGGTGAACTTCTGAGTATACTTTTAGAGATTAGGAAAGAACAAAGGATGTTTTTCATAACTAAACAAAAAAGACCATATGAAGAGAGTATCTAAAGGCAAAAACATGAACATTCAAATCAATCAATCTTGGTTTCAGAAATCTCTTGGATAAACTGGAACTTAAATGAGTGTGTTTGATAACTCAAAAAGTGAAACTTAAAGATTTTTTGAACCTACATAAAAAAACATAATAGTTAGTATAAGGCAAAGTTATGGGTCTTACCTTCCCTGTAGCCTTCTTATACCTAGTAATGGCCAAGTCCATTAACTCACGCACTAAAATGTCCCCTTTCCCACAAGGCACAATCACACGCACATTTCCAAAATAAACAGTGACTTTCATTTTCTTTGGAGGACTTAACTCTGGGGTTGGTCCGTCTTTAGGTCATCCAACACTTGTTCCAGAAAAATTATTCATTTCAAAATACTAAACGTCACAGTCATTATAACTTGGAGCTACATAAAAGCATAGCATATGAAGCTCAACATATGAATTGCATGGACGGATCACGAATTAAAATCTAACTCTAAGGCACAAAATGAGCTTTTCTGCTCTAGTATTTGTTTCTCACCCATTTTTAAAAACTAGAAAACAAACAGATGAAATGATAAACGAAATTAAAACATGAACATATCACAATTGGCATGCGCTAACTTTATAGAAAATCATAGATGAATTTATTTCTACACAAATATGAAAACTTGGGCAATTCAAATATCACTAACTGTAAAATTTTTGGTGAGATAATATGTTTAAAAAATTCTTTTGAGCAACGTAATCACAGATAATTATAACGATAAGTTTTCCTTGTTTTATTCCAATTTTTAGAACATAATAACACCTGTTTATTTCATAGAATCATTTTTCACACACACATCAGAAGTTAAATAGCAGTTATAATCCACTTCCATAGCGTTTTTCGCAGCTTGTCACACTTGTTATTGTTGTCTTCTTCCTTCAGGAATGTGGAGGTTCCACAGCGGGAAGAAAAAAAGAAGAAGAAAATGCCGACTATATGAAAATTTAGATGTTTACTGAATTAATATATTTTAATTAAATAAATCGACGTAATTTACAGTCGAGGTGTTTTTTTTTTTTTTTTTTTTTTTTTTTTCAATAATCAAAAGTTTTGATCGACTGCTTTGATCTGAAAACGCCACCTGTTGGTCAACCTTTTGTGATTCAAGTTTTTAATGTCTTTCTTTTAGCAACTGGCATGGCGGCCAATCTAAGTCCATGACAACTGGCCGGGGCCGTCGTTATTAGCAACCGGCCCTACTTATTCTTTGCCACCAGAAAAAATGGTTGAATCATTGAGGCCTAATGTTTGCATTTGCGCTGTTCGATTGTATGCGATTTGCTATTATAAACGTTATTTTATTTTATAATTAAAAAACAATTTTGTTATAGTTTTGTCATAGTGATTTAATAACAAGGTGATTTAGATATAGGTAATGATTTTTTGAAGATTGCGCCTTTATTTATGGAAATAAATCAATAAAAGATTCGAACTTTCAGTTCTGAATGTAACGGTAAATGTACACCTGTATAGCTTATTTAGAAATTCTACAAATTTATAGGATATAAACCATGTTTTATTAATTAATATTCATGTGTTATTTATAAATTATTTTTCATTTAAATACCAAGGACAAGCAGTGCACGGGTTGTACTTATAATTATAGCAAACATTCTTCTGATACCTACGCCTTACAAAAGATTAAAAATTAAATAATATAGCAATACTTAAATTTTTTATACGTGAATTGTAAATATCAAATATTTTAAATTCTATTTCATCTCCTCGTCACATATTCTGTTAATATATTAATTGAACAATATTTAATAAATGAAAATTTAATAACTATTAGTTAAATTTATTTTTAAAAAAATAATGGTTGTAACTGCTTTGAAAATGTGTGAACTTAAACATTCAGTATAAAGATATGCATAAAAATGCCTGTACCCAGACAGCACACTTGCCCAATTTATGTCCATATCTGGACAAACTTGTCCAAAACATGTCTATGTCTATGATAAGATATCTCCTGGACATCATTTTAGGATTCAACTTTGGGAAAATCCATTATATGTCTAGAATAAGACATGATTGGGACATGTAACACCCCAATTAAGTCTTATTACGACAAAAACCGGAAAACCCATATTATATCTGTAATATGACATGAATTGGACATCTAAACACCCCAATCATGTCTATTTTATGACATAAATGGGAAAATCTATCGGCGACAAACTCTGATTGGCTTAGTTTGTTTGATCATGCTCAGTAACATTTTTGTATGCACGTTGCTTTTAATAATCTGTGGTGGTTGTGGTAGATAGTACCCATATATTTGAAGTTTCCTTGTCAGCTAATTATAGCATTTTTATGCGCACTTCTTGCATATTGCTTGCCCATATCACTGTTCTTTACAATACGGGGTAATGTACAACTTTTTGACTTAATGTGTATTTTAATAAAAAAATTAAGTCGACTCGTCAGGAATGGCGAAATGTTGAATAAGAAGTTAATGATGAATTATTCCTTATTGAAGCTGAATGTAATGTGAATGAAATTGAATCGAAGCCTATTAATGCGCACGATTATAATTATTTTCATAATGAATTTGAAAATAGGATCGATGAAAATATTTTTGAAGATTCAAATATGTGTGATCCCACAAGCAGTTCTTGTAATAGCTCCATTTCAGAAATTACTGATGAAACAGATACTTCTGTTCCTTTATGGTAGTAACTTATCCATAGCATAAAAATAAACTGTGGATATGAGATAAATATCCACAGAATGTCTTTTTATGGACATATTCTAGTTGTCTATAACATGTCCATATGGACAAGTTATGGATGTCCATAACATGTCCATATGGATGTCCATAACATGTCCATATAGATAAGTTCTGGATGTCCATAACATGTCCATATGGATGTCTATATTTTGTCCAGAGGATATCATTATGGACACCGTATTGTGCCATATGGACAAGTTTGGGGCGTATTATGGACAAGATATAGACAAATTTGGGGATGTCAGTCATGTCCCGAACTTGTCCATGATATCATATGGACATGTTCTGGACAAGTTTGTGCTGTCTAAACACCCCAATCATGTCTATTTTATGACATAAATGGGAAAATCTATCGGCGACAAACTCTGATTGGCTCAATTTGTTTGATCATGCTCAGTAACATTTTTGTATGCACGTTGCTTTTAATAATCAGTGGTGGTTGTGGTAGATAGTACCCATATATTTGAAGTTTCCTTGTCAGCTAATTATAACATTTTTATGCGCACTTCTTGCATATTGCTTGCCCATATCACTGTTCTTTACAATACGGGGTAATGTACAACTTTTTGACTTAATGTGTATTTTAATAAAAAAATTAAGTCGACTCGTCAGGAATGGCGAAATGTTGAATAAGAAGTTAATGATGAATTATTCCTTATTGAAGCTGAATGTAATGTGAATGATATTGAATTAAAGCCTATTAAGACGCACGATTATAATTATTTTCATAATGAATTTGAAAATGGGATCGATGAAAATATTTTTGAAGATTCAAATATGTGTGATCCTACAGGCCGTTGCTATCCGGACCGACCGGTGCGGATAGCTTACAGGCTATTCGGCCCGTTCTGTAGTGCTGCCATCTATATTTAAATGTCCGTACTAATAATTCACCAATAATTTATTTAAAATTGTATGTTTATTTAGACCAAAGAAAACGAATTTCGTCCGCAATTTCTATTTTTAAAATTTATATTAAAACTGACTGAAAACTGACGCCAACACCGTAGGTAAAGTGGTATAAGTCATCATTTTCAAAATTAATTTTCTCGCTAACTGTTTCACTTAGAGACACGGGATTTGTTTCATTAATTTTCTTAGACAAAGAGCAACATTCTTCTAAATATAAAGGGTAAGAAAGAGGGACCGTATAAAAACTAAATTTCGTATTTTAAATGTACACCACCCCTAGTAAAAATATGCCATATCTGAAAGCTAGTCTTAATTTGACGAACTTTTCTAATTAGAAGTATGTTTCGATCACTTACGGTTTAAAAAATAATCTCCTTAACATCTATTTTGAATCACCCGGTAACGGTATACTTATAAATCCTTTATTTTTAAGAATTATTATTTAAAACCAAAGAGTTAAATGATAAATTACCATGAATCAGAGTAAACTCTTGCACTTATAAAAAGAAAACCAGTAATAATAATCCATAACTGATTACGAATCAGACTAAAGGTGGTAATATATTACAGAGAACGTGCATGTTAAATCTGTAGAGTCTTATATTCTTTTTTTAGGATTGCCTGTTAGGTGAGAGATGGTATTTAAAATTTTCGAAAATTTTATAATTTGTTACCGAATGACTAGGACTTTGTCCTAAGAATACACACAAATTGAACAATCAGTTAATTAAATTAATAATTCAGTAATTAAATCTATTTCTTTATTTTATTATTTTCAAGAGAATATATCATATTACCTTTAAGATTTTAGTTAATATGAGGCACATGGCTTCTGAATATTTTGATATTAGTTTGAATGTTTTATTGTCATTTATATATAATTCATCACTATTTAGAAGTTCCAATAAACTAGGAAATAAAAATGATTTAAATATTTTAGAGAAAAAAAATGAAATTATTATGATTTTAAGTTTCATTAAAATTTAAATAAATCGTTTGAAGTCAATTCAGTTTCTATTCAGCTTTTAAAAATTTTCATTTATATAATTTTGAATATTTTGTTTTAAAAAAATCTCAATAAAAGGAGGTATCTTTCTAGATAGAATAGCTGATATAAAAAATGTGATAAAATATTTATTATCACATAGCTTTTAAACGTTTTTACTGGGTATAATATTCTTAAATGTAAAATGTTTGTACAGTACATGTATTTTGTGAGTTGAACAGGAATCAACCTCAAAGAAATTGCTTGACCGTACACTATTTCCGACGGTCATAGTATCTTTTGTTGGAGGAATCTGTCCTTTTTTCCAGGAAAAAGAAGGGAAGATTTCCCTCCCCTCCTTTCCTCCCTTTTATGACCTTCATGATCTTGACATGTGGCTTGGTTTTAAATTTTTGTGATTAATATGATAATAGATTAAAATTGAATGCTCTGAAATTACAAAAGCACCTCCTTTACTCAAAAACAAAAGAATTTGGGGGCAAGCGAATATTTGATTAAATATATTATCATATTTACTGAACAACGAAATAAGTTCATGTACAATATTTAAGTAAAAATTATTGGTTTAAAGGGGGGGTGAAGGGAGGATTAGTTTTTCTTTCTGGTTGGCGTTTTTACCGTTAGAGTTTTTCCTACATTCTTTGTGTTTTTAATGTGAAGCTGGAAAAAGCGCCTTCACCCCACTCTTCTACAAATTTGATTTGAAACCAGGATTTAAGTGAAAATACTAATGTTTCTACTGGGGGGGGGGCTTTCAGAGTATGAAACACTTTACTGCAAAACGGATACAAAAAAAATTCAAATGCTTAAAAAAAATTCACTTCACCAAAACCTAGGGGGCAATGGGGCTACTGTGCATACTGTGCACTTATAAATCAGACAACTGTCCTTGGAAAATCACCTGAATGTCAATATTCAATGGAGATAAATACAACATACATGTAAGTACTTCTGTTTGCGCCCTTTCGTGTGCCCACTCCTGCCTTACATTTTTTTATTTCACGCCCCCCCCCCTGCTCATCTAAAAAAATAACCCCTTCAATATTGTGCGTTTTTTCCCGACTTCCTATGGTTACATATTTACATTTTAATAAAATTTAAACTTTCAATTCATTAGAACTCATTTAATGTTGATTTACTGTCATATGGAAGATAAGAGATGGTACTCAAAAGTGTAGGGTACTATTTCGAAACGACTTGCCTTTTATTTTATTGTATTGCAATATGATCAGCGACCCTTGTTCTTGTCGTATGAGTTTAGTAAAACAATATAGTTAATTTGATATATTGGTAATTGTATAGTACCTTTTTTTTCTGAAGAAGTATATGTGCTTGGAAAATGGAGAAGGATACCTTAGTCCGTTCTTATAATGGCTGAAATCTACTAGTACATAACCGATAACATTTATGCAAAACAGATCATACAGTACTTTTATGAATATTTCGCAGTGCCATATTCTCTTTGGTCATTTGATAGTAAAATGAATGGATACATTGTATTGCATTGTGTATTTAAGGCAAACACTACACTTGGGATAATCTGTCTAAGGGATGTCTCAGGCGGCAAACTTTCTAAGGGGTTCAAACGCTTATTCACGTGACATCTAGAGAAAACCGACCAAAGCTCCAGATCGACAGCCGCACGGTAGGTCAGAATCCTTGAATGACTGGTGACAATACTGATGATACTGAATTCTGAGAACCAATTTTCGATGTTTTAAATGTATGAATAGAACCAATGAAATGCTAATTACTTAAATATAAGTGCTGCAAAATATATAAAATAACGTCATTGTTTATTTAGTATTTTGCTTAATATTCTTTAAATATGAAAATTTATCTATAAGAATACTTACTCATTTTACCATTTCACGCCATAGGACAAAGTGCTCATAAAACTTAAAAAAGAAAAATGTTATGAGAATGTGTTGTATTAGGGGAAACATTTTTAAAATTTACTTAAATGTGTGCAACTGTACTTGTAACTAGCGCAATGCAAAGTGAAAATTTAAAATCTTAAATGTACTATGCTTATAACTATTTAAAATTAAAAATCATTCATTTTATGACCTGAGAGTTTTTACTTTCCGAACATGTACCATATAAGGAAAGTATTGTAATCATGAAAAAATCTGGAGTGACTCCACTCAATTTTCCGAACACTTATGATTAAGATCATTACCAAGCATTTAAATAAATTTTAATTGATGAATAATTCAAACATACATACCAAATGGAAGCTCAATCGAATGCACCGTTTAAACGCTAAGCGCGCTTTCAAGAATTTCTCCCCATAGGCCATAATGTAAAAGAAATCTTTGTCGTAGCCCTGTAGAAAAACTAAGTCCTATACACACCAAAATCAATACCGGTCTTACGATAGTGGTTTAAAACATGTATCCCAATTTGAGCTCAATCGAATGTACCGTTTAAACGCTAGCGCACTTTCTAGAATTTCCTCCCATAATGTAAAAGAAATCTTTGTCGTAGTCCTGTAGAAAAACTAAAAGTCCTATACACGCCAAAATCAATACCGGTCTTGCGACGGTGGTTTATAACATATACACCGAATTTGAGCTCAATCGAATACCCCGTTCAGGAGCTATCGTGTTCACTCACATACACACAAACAGGGCGCCGGCAGCATAGGGCAAGGGGGGTAAATGCCCCCCCCTGGATTTTTGTATGCAGTGTTTTCCCCTGCTCTTTGCTCTTTTCAACATGGTAACCATACGTTGAAGTAGTCTTTACCCCCCCCCCTTGAGTAGTCTTTGCTTCCCCCTGGAGTAGTCTTTGCCCCCCCTGGGAAATATTCTGACGGCGCCCACACACACATCTCGTAAAAATAGCATAAATGAATTCAGAAGACCTCAAAACGTGTAAATACACCAAAATCTCGAATTCGATTTTTTTCATGATTACAATACTTTCCTTACATGGTACACCCTCCAAAAAAGGTATTCGAGCAAGAGAGAAATTTCCTATATTAGATTTACGTATCATAATTGAGTTTTTGAAAAATGCACAACTTTACGGAAATACGAAATGTCGCATTTATACATAGTCTAATTCATATTCTATGATAAATAATTTTTAATATACGAAACCAACGTAGGAAATTTCTCTCTTGCTCGAATACTTTTTTTGGAGGGGTACATGTTCGGAAAGTAAAAATTCGACTTCGAGATTTTGGTGACACGTTTTGAGGTCTTCTGAATTCATTTATGCTATTTTTACGAGGTGTATGTATGTATGTGTGTGTGTATGTGAGTGAACACGATAGCTCCTAAACGGGGCATTGGATTGAGCTCTAATTGGGTATATATGTTGCAAACCACCGTCGCAAGACCGGTATTGAGTTTGGTACGCATAGGACTTACAGTTTTTCTACAGGGCTACGACGAAGATTTCTTTTACATTATGGCCTATGGAGGGAAATTCTTGAAAGTGCGCTAGCGTTTAAACGGCGCATTCCATTGAGCTTCAATTTGGTATATATGTTTGAATTATTCATCGATTAAAATTTATAAAAATGCTTGGTAATGATCTTAATCGTATGTGTTTGGAAAGTCGAGTGGAGTCACTCCAGATTTTTTTATATTGTTAAACCTGACACTAGTTTGTTCAATTAAATAAGTGCAAAAATATTATCTGCTTAGCACACAAAAGGTCACTGTGAAAATTATATTTGAGCTATGTTACAGCACTCCAAAAACATTTATACATGGACATGGTTACAAAAAATTAAATGAAATACCTATTAATAAATAAACTAATTTATATTGCCTTCATTTTAGAATTTCTCTTTCCAATGTTTCGCGTAAAGAAGGGGGGGGGGGAATAATAAATAAAATAAAAGAATTATTCTTCGAAAAGCTAAACCTGTTTAATTGCATGATTGGTTTAAAAAGTTGAATATATGGAGCAGAATATAATATTTCTGTGTTTTTTATTGACTTTATTATATTTATGTTACTTTCGTGCAGGGCTTTATTATCGAATGGGCAAATAGGGTCTTTGCCCAGGGCCCCAATTTCAAATGTTGTTCTGAAATATTCTTTTTTATATCAAAATTTTATGTAAAGTAAAACAAATTTCATAGATGGGGCTCCCAAATCCATCAATGCCCCAGGCCCCTGATGCTCATAATCGGGCCCTGCTTTCGTCAGATACTACATCGATACTACATCGATTGCCTTTATTGTAAAGCTTACACTGAATTTCATTAACGGGAATTTAAATTTTTGTAGTTTTATACCTCATATTAAAAGCTTACTCATTTCAGACCAAAGCTTAAATATAAATTTTAAATATAGAAATTGCGGACGAAATTCGTTTTCTTTGGTCTAAGTAAACATACAATTTTAAATAAATTATTGGTGAATTATTAGTACGAACATTTAAATATAGATGGCAGCACTACAGAACGGGCCGAATAGCCTGTAAGCTATCCGCACAGGCCGGTCCGAATAGCCACTCTGAAATTTGTCTATATCTTGTCCATAATACCCCCCCAAACTTGTCCATATGGCACAATACGGCGTCCATAATGATATCCTCTGGACAAAATATAGACATCCATATGGACATGTTATGGACATACAAAACTTATCTATATGGGCATGTTATGGACATGTTATGGACATCCGTAATTTGTCCATAAAAAGACATTCTGTTTATATTTATCTCATATCCACAGTTTATTTTTATGCTATGGATAAGTTACTACCATAAAGGAATAGAAGTATCTGTTTCATCAGTAATTTCTGAAATGAAGCTATTACAAGAAGTGCTTGTAGGATCCAGAGTGGCTATTCGGACCGGCCGGTGCGGATAGCTTACAGGCTATTCGGCCCGTTCTGTAGTGCTGCCATCTATATTTAAATGTTCGTACTAATAATTCACCAATAATTTATTTAAAATTGTATGTTTACTTAGACCAAAGAAAACGAATTTCGTCCGCAATTTCTATATTTAAAATTTATATTTAAGCTTTGGTCTGAAATGAGTAAGCTTTTAATATGAGGTATAAAACTACAAAAATTTAAATTCCCGTTAATGAAATTCAGTGTAAGCTTTACAATAAAGGCAATCGTAAGTTTCCGAAAGGTTTGACGACTGGAAATAGAATTGCATGAAAATTCTTTTATACATATTTAATGTATTCATGACGTTATTTTATACGTATGTAAAATTATCAAATGAAATAAACAATTTTGCAAATTTTTATACAATTCCAATTTTAACGATCATTAAATTCATCGGAAATAATCCTCGCTTGTTAACTTTGCTTATTATTTTTTTAATGAATTTTACATATATTTTTATGTAAACTATTATTTTTTTAAACATACTTCAAGTTTGCAATATATATAAAGCTTTGGTTTAATAAAATTTAATTAACTTTTACATAAGGGATGAGGGCTCCTCACGTCGTGTTCGTTTTCTTAAAATAAATTTAATGAGGCAAACAAATACAATTCTAAAGATGTAGTATCTCACGAAAGCAGGGCCCGATTATGAGCATCAGGGGCCTGGGGCATTGATGGATTTGGGAGCCCCATCTATGAAATTTGTTTTACTTTACATAAAATTTTGATATAAAAAAGAATATTTCAGAACAACATTTGAAATTGGGGCCCTGGGCAAAGTCCCTATTTGCCCATTCGATAATAAAGCCCTGCACGAAAGTAACATAAATATAATAAAGTCAATAAAAAACACAGAAATATTATATTCTGCTCCATATATTCAACTTTTTAAACCAATCATGCAATTAAACAGGTTTAGCTTTTCGAAGAATAATTCTTTTATTTTATTTATTATTCCCCCCCCCCTTCTTTACGCGAAACATTGGAAAGAGAAATTCTAAAATGAAGGCAATATAAATTAGTTTATTTATTAATAGGTATTTCATTTAATTTTTTGTAACCATGTCCATGTATAAATGTTTTTGGAGTGCTGTAACATAGCTCAAATATAATTTTCACAGTGACCTTTTGTGTGCTAAGCAGATAATATTTTTGCACTTATTTAATTGAACAAACTAGTGTCAGGTTTAACAATATAAAAAAATCTGGAGTGACTCCACTCGACTTTCCAAACACTTACGATTAAGATCATTACCAAGCATTTTTATAAATTTTAATCGATGAATAATTCAAACATATATACCAAATTGAAGCTCAATGGAATGCGCCGTTTAAACGCTAGCGCACTTTCAAGAATTTCCCTCCATAGGCCATAATGTAAAAGAAATCTTCGTCGTAGCCCTGTAGAAAAACTGTAAGTCCTATGCGTACCAAACTCAATACCGGTCTTGCGACGGTGGTTTGCAACATATATACCCAATTAGAGCTCAATCCAATGCCCCGTTTAGGAGCTATCGTGTTCACTCACATACACACACACATACATACATACACCTCGTAAAAATAGCATAAATGAATTCAGAAGACCTCAAAACGTGTCACCAAAATCTCGAAGTCGAATTTTTACTTTCCGAACATGTACCCCTCCAAAAAAAGTATTCGAGCAAGAGAGAAATTTCCTACGTTGGTTTCGTATATTAAAAATTATTTATCATAGAATATGAATTAGGCTATGTATAAATGCGACATTTCGTATTTCCGTAAAGTTGTGCATTTTTCAAAAACTCAATTATTATTCGTAAATCTAATATAGGAAATTTCTCTCTTGCTCGAATACCTTTTTTGGAGGGTGTACCATGTAAGGAAAGTATTGTAATCATGAAAAAAATCGAATTCGAGATTTTGGTGTATTTACACGTTTTGAGGTCTTCTGAATTCATTTATGCTATTTTTACGAGATGTGTGTGTGTGTGTGTGGGCGCCGGCAGAATATTTCCCAGGGGGGGCAAAGACTACTCCAGGGGGAAGCAAAGACTACTCAAGGGGGGGGGTAAAGACTACTTCAACGTATGGTTACCATGTTGGAAAGAGCAAAAAGCAGGGGAAAACACTGCATACAAAAATCCAGGGGGGGGCATTTACCCCCCTTGCCCTATGCTGCCGGCGCCCTGTTTGTGTGTATGTGAGTGAACACGATAGCTCCTGAACGGGGTATTCGATTGAGCTCAAATTCGGTGTATATGTTATAAACCACCGTCGCAAGACCGGTATTGATTTTGGCGTGTATAGGACTTTTAGTTTTTCTACAGGACTACGACAAAGATTTCTTTTACATTATGGGAGGAAATTCTTGAAAGTGCGCTAGCGTTTAAACGGTACATTCGATTGAGCTCAAATTGGGATACATGTTATAAACCACTATCGTAAGACCGGTATTGATTTTGGTGTGTATAGGACTTAGTTTTTCTACAGGGCTACGACAAAGATTTCTTTTACATTATGGCCTATGGGGAGAAATTCTTGAAAGCGCGCTTAGCGTTTAAACGGTGCATTCGATTGAGCTTCCATTTGGTATGTATGTTTGAATTATTCATCAATTAAAATTTATTTAAATGCTTGGTAATGATCTTAATCATAAGTGTTCGGAAAATTGAGTGGAGTCACTCCAGATTTTTTCATGATTACAATACTTTCCTTATATGGTACATGTTCGGAAAGTAAAAACTCTCAGGTCATAAAATGAATGATTTTTAATTTTAAATAGTTATAAGCATAGTACATTTAAGATTTTAAATTTTCACTTTGCATTGCGCTAGTTACAAGTACAGTTGCACACATTTAAGTAAATTTTAAAAATGTTTCCCCTAATACAACACATTCTCATAACATTTTTCTTTTTTAAGTTTTATGAGCACTTTGTCCTATGGCGTGAAATGGTAAAATGAGTAAGTATTCTTATAGATAAATTGTCATATTTAAAGAATATTAAGCAAAATACTAAATAAACAATGACGTTATTTTATATATTTTGCAGCACTTATATTTAAGTAATTAGCATTTCATTGGTTCTATTCATACATTTAAAACATCGAAAATTGGTTCTCAGAATTCAGTATCATCAGTATTGTCACCAGTCATTCAAGGATTCTGACCTACCGTGCGGCTGTCGATCTGGAGCTTTGGTCGGTTTTCTCTAGATGTCACGTGAATAAGCGTTTGAACCCCTTAGAAAGTTTGCCGCCTGAGACATCCCTTAGACAGATTATCCCAAGTGTAGTGTTTGCCTTAAATACACAATGCAATACAATGTATCCATTCATTTTACTATCAAATGACCAAAGAGAATATGGCACTGCGAAATATTCATAAAAGTACTGTATGATCTGTTTTGCATAAATGTTATCGGTTATGTACTAGTAGAGTTCAGCCATTATAAGAACGGACTAAGGTATCCTCCTCCATTTTTCCAAGCACATATACTTCTTCAGAAAAAAAAGGTACTATACAATTACCAATATATCAAATTAACTATATTGTTTTACTAAACAAGAACAAGGGTCGCTGATCATACTGCAATACAATAAAATAAAAGGCAAGTCGTTTCGAAATAGTACCCTACACTTTTGAGTACCATCTCTTATCTTCCATATGACAGTAAATCAACATTAAATGAGTACTAATGAATTGAAAGTTTAAATTTTATTAAAATGTAAATATGTAACCATAGGAAGTCGGGAAAAAACGCACAATATTGAAGGGGTTATTTTTTTAGATGAGCAGGGGGGGGGGCGTGAAATAAAAAAATGTAAGGCAGGAGTGGGCACACGAAAGGGCGCAAACAGAAGTACTTTCATGTATTTTGTATTTATCTCCATTGAAAATTGACATTCAGGTAATTTTCCAAGGACAGTTGTCTGATTTATAAGTGCACAGTATGCACAGTAGCCCCATTGCCCCCTAGGTTTTGGTGAAGTGAAATTTTTTTAAGCATTTGAATTTTTTTTGTATCCGTTTTGCAGTAAAATGTTTCATACTCTGAAAGCCCCCCCCCCCCAGTAGAAACATTAGTATTTTCACTTAAATCCTGGTTTCAAATCAAATTTGTAGAAGAGTGGGGTGAAGGCGCTTTTTCCAGCTTCACATTAAAAACATAAAGAATGTAGGAAAAACTCTAACGGAAAAAACGCCAACCAGAAAAAAAAACTAATCCTCCCTTCACCCCCCCCTTTAAACCAATAATTTTTACTTAAATATTGTACATGAACTTATTTCGTTGTTCAGTAAATATGATAATATATTTAATCAAATATTGGCTTGCCCCCAAATTCTTTTGTTTTTGAGTAAAGGAGGTGCTTTTGTAATTTCAGAGCATTCAATTTTAATCTATTATCATATTAATCACAAAAATTTAAAACCAAGCCACATGTCAAGATCATGAAGGTCATAAAAGGGAGGAAAGGAGGGGAGGGAATTCTTCCCTTCTTTTTCCTGGAAAAAAGGAAAGATTCCTCCAACAAAAGATACTATGACCGTCGGAAATAGTGTACGGTCAAGCAATTTCTTTGAGGTTGATTCCTGTTCAACTCACAAAATACATGTACTGTACAAACATTTTACATTTAAGAATATTATACCCAGTAAAAACGTTTAAAAGCTATGTGATAATAAATATTTTATCACATTTTTTATATCAGCTATTCTATCTAGAAAGATACCTCCTTTTATTGAGATTTTTTTAAACAAAATATTCAAAATTATATAAATGAAAATTTTTAAAAGCTGAATAGAAACTGAATTGACTTCAAACGATTTATTTAAATTTTAATGAAACTTAAAATCATAATAATTTCATTTTTTTTCTCTAAAATATTTAAATCATTTTTATTTCCTAGTTTTGTGGAACTTCTAAATAGTGATGAATTATATATAAATGACAATAAAACATTCAAACTAATATCAAAATATTCAGAAGCCATGTGCCTCATATTAACTAAAATCTTAAAGGTAATATGATATATTCTCTTGAAAATAATAAAATAAAGAAATAATTTAATTACTGAATTATTAATTTAATTAACTGATTGTTCAATTTGTGTGTATTCTTAGGACAAAGTCCTAGTCATTCGGTAACAAATTATAACATTTTCGAAAATTTTAAATACCATCTCTCACCTAACAGGCAATCCTAAAAAAAGAATATAAGACTCTACAGATTTAACATGAACGTTCTCTGTAATATATTACCACCTTTAGTCTGATTCGTAATCAGTTATGGATTATTATTACTGGTTTTCTTTTTATAAGTGCAAGAGTTTACTCTGATTCATGGTAATTTATCATTTAACTCTTTGGTTTTAAATAATAATTCTTAAAAATAAAGGATTTATAAGTATACCGTTACCGGGTGATTCAAAATAGATGTTAAGGCAATTATTTTTTAAACCGTAAGTGATCGAAACATACTTCTAATTAGAAAAGTTCGTCAAATTAAGACTAGCTTTCAGATATGGCATATTTTTACTAGGGGTGGTGTACATTTAAAATACGAAATTTAGTTTTTATACGGTCCCTCTTTCTTACCCTTTATATTTAGAAGAATGTTGCTCTTTGTCTAAGAAAATTAATGAAACAAATCCCGTGTCTCTAAGTGAAAAAGTTAGCGAGAAAATTAATTTTGAAAATGATGACTTATACCACTTTACCTACGGTGTTGGCGTCAGTTTTCAGTCAGTTTTAATATAAATTTTAAAAATAGAAATTGCGGACGAAATTCGTTTTCTTTGGTCTAAATAAACATACAATTTTAAATAAATTATTGGTGAATTATTAGTACGGACATTTAAATATAGATGGCAGCACTACAGAACGGGCCGAATAGCCTGTAAGCTATCCGCACCGGTCGGTCCGGATAGCAACGGCCTGTAGGATCACACATATTTGAATCTTCAAAAATATTTTCATCGATCCCATTTTCAAATTCATTATGAAAATAATTATAATCGTGCGCCTTAATAGGCTTTAATTCAATATCATTCACATTACATTCAGCTTCAATAAGGAATAATTCATCATTAACTTCTTATTCAACATTTCGCCATTCCTGACGAGCCGACTTAATTTTTTTATTAAAATACACATTAAGTCAAAAAGTTGTACATTACCCCGTATTGTAAAGAACAGTGATATGGGCAAGCAATATGCGAGAAGTGCGCATAAAAATGTTATAATTAACTGACAAGGAAACTTCAAATATATGGGTACTATCTACCACAACCACCACAGATTATTAAAAGCAACGTGCATACAAAAATGTTACAGAGCATGATCAAACAAATTGAGCCAATCAGAGTTTGTCGCCGATAGATTTTCCCATTTATGTCATAAAATAGACATGATTGGGGTGTTTAGACAGCACAAACTTGTCCAGAACATGTCCATATGATATCATGGACAAGTTCGGGACATGACTGACATCCCCAAATTTGTCTATATCTTGTCCATAATACGCCCCAAACTTGTCCATATGGCACAATACGGCGTCCATAATGATATCCTCTGGACAAAATATAGACATCCATATGGACATGTTATGGACATCCATAACTTGTCCATATGGACATGTTATAGACAACTAGAATATGTCCATAAAAAGACATTCTGTGGATATTTATCTCATATCCACAGTTTATTTTTATGCTATGGATAAGTTACTACCATAAAGGAACAGAAGTATCTGTTTCATCAGTAATTTCTGAAATGGAGCTATTACAAGAACTGCTTGTGGGATCACACATATTTGAATCTTCAAAAATATTTTCATCGATCCTATTTTCAAATTCATTATGAAAATAATTATAATCGTGCGCATTAATAGGCTTCGATTCAATATCATTCACATTACATTCAGCTTCAATCAGGAATAATTCATCATTAACTTCTTGTTCAACATTTCGCCATTCCTGACGAGTCGATTCAATTTTTTTATTAAAATACATATTAAGTCAAAAAGTTGTACATTACCTCGTATTGTAAAGAACAGAACAGTGATATAAGCAAGCAAAATGCAAGAAGTGCGCATAAAAATGTTATAATTGTCAACAAGGAAACTTCAAATATGTGGGTACTATCTACCACAACCACCACAGATTATTAAAAACAACGTGTATACAAAAATGCTACTGCTAATAATTCTTAAAAATAAAGGATTTATAAGTATACCGTTACCGGGTGATTCAAAATAGATGTTAAGGCAATTATTTTTTAAACCGTAAGTGATCGAAACATACTTCTAATTAGAAAAGTTCGTCAAATTAAGACTAGCTTTCAGATATGGCATTTTTTTACTAGGGGTGGTGTACATTTAAAATACGAAATTTAGTTTTTATACGGTCCCTCTTTCTTACCCTTTATATTTAGAAGAATGTTGCTCTTTGTCTAAGAAAATTAATGAAACAAATCCCGTGTCTCTAAGTGAAATAGTTAGCGAGAAAATTAATTTTGAAAATGATGACTTATACCACTTTACCTACGGTGTTGGCGTCATTTTCAGTCAGTTTTAATATAAATTTTAAAAATAGAAATTGCGGACGAAATACGTTTTCTTTGGTCTAAATAAACATACAATTTTAAATAAATAATTGGTGAATTATTAGTACGGACATTTAAATATAGATGGCAGCACTACAGAACGGGCCGAATAGCCTGTAAGCTATCCGCACCGGTCGGTCCGGATAGCAACGGCCGAAATTCGCAGTTAGTGCAAGGCCAACGCGCATATAAAATATGACGTCATTGCGGGATTCGTGTGTTCCTCTTTGCAAGTGAAATCGTTCTTGAATAAGGAACCGCTAGAGGGATGCAACAGTTTTGTTTGTTGCGATTTGCGATTGATTTCGTTACACAAGAATCCGGCCAGCTTGTAAAGAATAAATAAAATAAATAATTTTTGTAATTTTGCAAAGTGATATCACTCTTATTTAGTGCGAATTATTCGCACGGGTACCGCTAGTTAACATTTATATTTTATACTAGCGGCTACCCGCGACTTCGTCCGCGTCGGCTTTAGAATTAGGTCCTGAGAGAAACGAAGCATGTGTGAATAACAAATATGTTTGCGACTAAAGAAACTGCATTTAAATATTATTTGCTTTTTACTTATTTTAAATGAAGTATAATACATGGTAGTATACTTCATTTAAAATAAGAGAGTATGCAGAATTACTAAATTTAGATTTTTTTCAGGCATTTGGCGAATAGAGACAGTTACGACAGTATTTGCGAACTGTTTTGAGTGTTCTTGTAAAAGAAATATTTGCGCTACATGCATGAATTTTAGCGTACAATACTCAAGAATAGTGTAGCTTACTATCAGTGAAAAAAGTTTTGGAATCGGTTCAGTACTTACAGAGATACACATAGAACGTAATGTAATTCTTATGAGTATCCCTGTAAAAGAACTATTTGTGATATATGCATAAAAGGTAGCTTATAACACTCAGGGTCCCCCCAGTGTCTAAGAAGTTCTGCTCTCGAAACTGGAAGGCGGGAGGTGCCAGGATCAAACTCGGTCGCGCCTGTCAACCTAGCCGCTCGCAGTTTTCCGTGTTTATTTCCAAAACCTCTCGAAAATACGGGCTAGGATCCCTTAGAAAATTCCACACAGAGGAATTCCCCATATAGGCCTAGGACCCTATAGGCCTAGGACCATATGGCCTAGGACTTTCAATCAGTGAAAAAAGTTTTAAAATCGGTTTAGTAAATACGGGCTAGGATCCCTTAGAAAATTCCACACAGAGAAATTCCCCATATAGGCCTAGGACCCTATAGGCCTAGGACTTTCAATCAGTGAAAAAAGTTTTAAACTCGGTTTAGTAGCTACAAAATTTCCATAGAGCGCGATGCATTAGCATTATTTTGAGTGTCTTTGTAAAAGAATTATTTATGCTATATGCTTAAAAGGTTGCCTGTATGTTAATCCAGGGCATAAGCTATATTCATTACAAATTTTTCTAACCATTTTTGTGTGATTCAGTCAAAAACATCCAAACACATAAACGTACACATTTATATTATTGGTAGGATTTGGAAATTTACGAACTTTAAGAAACACATCTGGACTTTTCTTGGTACTTACGTATTATCCCGGCGGTCATTCCCGCCAAACTGTTTTTTCGTCAAATGAGTTGCCAAACTGTTGCCAATCGTATTCAAAATCATTAATAATTTCATGTGCCCGGCATTTATCTCGACAAAAAATCGCTCGTCTTGGCGGACCGCCGGGATAATACGTAAGTACACTTTTCTTTATTTATGCTTTTTAATTCGGCGTAAAATCAACATAATTTCCATATTTATTTATGTTTTCCAAATGCATGTGATTTTGCAAATAGAATTTCTGCTTTATTTCAAAAGCATAAATCATTTTGTGCGGGCGATAAAACGGTTTTTAATTAATAGTTAGAAAAGTAATTAAAATTTCTGAGCCTCAGGTACACTTTACCGAAGTCATGGGCCCAGTCATGCTCAAATTTTCAAATCTCTGCTTTCTGTAGATTTGTCTGGAGAACATTCATTTTCATTATTAGAGATAGATAGATTTGGCATAAAACTGGCATAATTTCCGTATTATTTAACGTTTTTTAGATGCACGTGCTTCTTCATTGAAGTAATAGCATTCTTGTTAGCTCAAAACATGAATCACTTGATACGGGCAAAACTCGCCAAGCATGGCAACGTAAAAACGGTTTTTAATTAATAATTAAAGGAGTAATTAAAAATCTAAAATTCTAAGTAGCCTATAACCTACTCCAGGGTCCCATCTATATCTAAAACCAAAATTCATCATAATTTATTCAGTGGTTTAGGCGTGAAAGCTTCATAAACAAACAAACAAACAAACAAACTCACTTTCGCATCTATAATAATAAAAATGAATGTTTGTAAATCTGTCTGTCAGTATGTGTGCGGTCTCCAGACAAACCTACTGCACGCAGAACTCTGAAAATTTGAATATATAAGCCCATGAGTCCGATAACGTGCACCTGAGAATCAGGACTTTAAAATTTTAATTACTTTTTTAATTATTAATTAAAAACCGTTTTCAGGATGCCATGCTCGGCGAGTTTCGCCAGCATGATACTGTGAAACAAAATCGCATGCATTGGAAAACATGAAATGGCACGGAAATTTAGTCAGTTTTGCGCCAATCTATATCAATAAAAATGAATGTCTGAAAATCTGCATGCGTGCGATGTCCAGAAAAAACTACTGGACGCAGAACTCTGAAAATTCGAACATATGAGCCCATTCCTTCAGTAATGTACACCTGAGGCTCAGAATTTTGAAATTTTAATTACTTTTTAAATTATTAATTAAAAACCGATTTTAGATCGTCATGTTTGGCGAACTTTGGCCTCATGAAAAGATTTATGCTTGAAGTGAGTGGTAACCGCAAAAGTAAAAAACCGTTTTTTACGTTGCTATGCTTGGCGAGTTTCGCCCGAATGCTACTATAAAACAAATCGTTTGTATTTGAGAAGCATGAAATGGCACGAAAATTTCATCAGGTTTACGCCAAATCTATCTATCTCTATAATAATAAAAATGAATGTTTGTAAATCTGTCTGTGTGCGGTCTCCAGACAAATCTACTGCACACAGAACTCTGAAAATTTGAATATATAAGCCCATGAATGCCGATAATGTGCACCTGAGAATCAGAATTTTAAAATTTTAATTACTTTTTTTAATCATTAATTAAAAACCGTTCTAAAACGGAAATTTTCTTACCCTGTGTTACGAATTTTGGGAGCAACCCTCTGTTCTGGGGTTTAAAATAGTTTAAAATTCGTATTCTATGCGTTAAATAGTCAAATTTTGCTTTTTGTTGCATTGATATGTAATGTTCTGGAAATCTCGGATTCTATGGGTCGTAGGTCTTCGAAAACCTAATTTTGGGGACTTATTTTTAGCGCCAAATTTGGCGATATTTCTTTATTTGGCGCGTTTTTCCTAATGGGGCCTTTTCATGAAATTTTTTTATGGTATTTAATACGTTTAATGACCTAATTTTCAGAAATTTAAATCGAAAATCCTGGATTTTACAAGCTAATTTGATTAATTGATTGAAATACTTAATAACTCCAGCAATTTTAAAGCAAATTATATGTTTATTTTTCTTCATCTATATCTATTCCTTTTACAATACCTGGCCAATTTTTTAAAAAAATTACTTAAAAAGTGTGGTTTAAAAAATTATTTTGTGAAAAATTGTTCTGCCATTGGAATACTATGCGAAACTCCCCTTCCGTTTTTTCAAATGGGAGAAATGTGTGACGTCACAGCAGTGAGTCGTTTTTAGTGGTGCGTTTGTAAGTACGTACCTGAAACTCTGGAACCATTATCTGCACATTCTGTTATATAATTGCGGCCTAGAGTACTAATCTGGAGTTGCAGTTTACATGTCAGATTTTGTAAATCGCATAATTTAAGGGGTTCACGGGCAACGCCGTGTGGGTCTGCTAGTTTATAATATTAGTTAGGATAAATCAAACAAAGTCGGGCTAGTTACACCATTTGTAACACAAGAACGGCTGGACCGACTTTAATGATCTCTGATTTGTTGGATTCGACTTCGCCCGGAATAGCAGAATAACTATTAAAATAACTGGTTACCATAATACCTGGTTACCTAATAACTGGTTACTAATACCGTATGCTGGAGATAGACATAGCTGTAAAGAAAATGTGATATCATAAATGAAATCCATGTCATTTTGATGTCACAAGTTTAAAAATGCATTATAAACACTAATTAGGTTACCAAGCTTAGACAAAATACTACACAACGAGCGAAATAATAATAAACTTCTAGATTATCAGGTGCTGTAGAAAAGTAAAATAAGATGAGGTTTTTTTCCCCCTTCTTTCACTAATTCATTGTAGACATCGCAACTGACAATGATGCAATTTTGACGTCATGAGTTTAAAAATGAGTTAGAATCTACATAAAAATTTACTATTATAAATATTTTAAAGTATTTTGTTTAATGCATGAGCAACCCTTGGTGATTTTTGAGGACTGTGATTTTTCAGCAAACATAATAACGAAAGAAGACTTGCAATTTTTAAAATCGTGGGAAATTCAAAAGGTGCCACTAGGGGGAAAATACTAATTGATATAATATATAGTATTCGTTATCGGCTTGACGACGGCAGTCGTATGTATTCCCGACAATCGCGCAAAATGTCACCAAATTTTGACGACTTTTGGCGGTATATATATATATATATATATATATATATATATATAATATATAATAGCTTACTTACGTAAAGTGAAATCCCAAGATAATCCAATGATAAAGTGAAAAAAATATAAAAAAATAAAAAAGTAGATAGCACATGGTGCCAATTAACGAGCTTATTCCGGATAAGTGTTTAAATATAGCCTTTTAAGGCAATGAAAGAGTGGAAAAATTGAATATAAAGCGCCAAATTAGAACTGGTGTGCTTTTAAGCCTAATCACATGTAATCAGAAATAGTCCGAAAATGGAATTAATATTGAAATGGTGTGCTCTATCATCAGGCGCCACCGCACACACATTTCAATTTAATCGAAAAAAACAATAATAGCTAGGTTTCTGCAAGTTACCTGACCAAAATTAGGGTCCTTTTGTAACTTGGGGGCGCGACCGTAGCTATTAGAAAAAAACAACGAGGAAGTGGACCGACACGAAGATCAAAGCTCAGTAATGGAGGCAGTATTAGTGCATGTTGCCATCAGAGAAGGCTTAATGCAATCAATAGACAAGTAATGCCATGGAGTGTGAATAAAAAATGATATATTAATAATACTTTGGAAGTATGGAAAGGAAAAGAATAAATAAATAAAAAAAAAGTAATAATTAAATGAATAAATAAAAAGAATAAAAATGGTAATAATTAAATGAATAAATAATAAAATAAATATTACACTAGTATAGCTAGCCTATGTTTTACGTAGTACTAGCTGCAGTAGCTAAGAAGTACTTAGTTGAGGTTGTGGAAATGGAGAAAAACTGTAGCAATAATATTAACAATAATGATATTGATAATAATTATATTCATTTATTATTGATATTTATGCTAATATAATTGTAAAATATTTATGTAGAACAGTACTCTGTTTGGCTTCATTGGTTACAGACTCACATAAAAAGGAAAAAGTACCAGTAATCAACCATTCTTAAAAATAGATTTTTTTTTTTTTTTTTTTAAATAAAATATATAGATATATATTTTATGTTTTTTTTTTTTTTTTTTTTATATATATATATATATATATATACATTTGATACCTTTTTTTATGGCTGAATTCTTGCAAGTTAACACGTTCTTGCACAAAAGTCACGTCATTAGCAAAATAGCTCCGAAAAATACTTGCTAGGCATAACCCCAGCATCTCAAAATTAACTTTAATAACCTCCGTTGCAAGCATGGGCGCCGGCAAAGACTACTCAAGGGGGGGGCAAAGACTACTTTAACGTATAGTTACCATGTTGGAAAGAGCAAAAAAGCAAGGGAAAACACTGCTTACAAAAATCCACGGGGGACATTGCCCCCCCCCTTGCCCTATGCTGCCGGCGCCCATGGTTGCAAGTGCGTTTTTCAATGTCGTAAGTTTCAAAATTACTCCGTTTGAAAACTATACTGTGAGAAATAACCAAACCAAGGGAGGATTAAAGGGTTAGGGCGAAGGAGACAACCGCCTCCCCCCCTCGAGAAAAGAGAAATGAATGTACACCCTCCAAAAAGAGTATTCGAGCAAGAGAGAAATTTCCTATTTTAGATTTGCGAATAATAATTGAGTTTTTGAAAAACGCACAACTTGATAGAAATATGGAAAGTCATATTTTTACGTAGCCTAATTCGTAATCTATGATAAATAATTTTTAATATACGAAACCAATTTAGGAAATTTCTCTCTTGCTCGAATACTTTTTTTGGAGGGTGTAAAAGATCCTATTTACTTCCATAAAATGGATGTATATACTTCATCTATCTTCTATACATAGTATAAAACAAAGTTGCTTTCCGTGTCTGTCTGTATATCCGCCAACTCCTCCTAGACCACGCAACGGATTTTGATGCGGTTTTCATCAGTTAGATAATTTTTCCCGGAAGATTTATATATATATAACATCATGGTATGACAATAATATGCACGCGTATAGAAGAAAAAGAAATTTACGCCTTCGCAATAAGGTTTTCAGGTTAAACCACACGAATCCTAACTAATATTATAAATGCGAAAGTGAGTTTGTTTGTTTGTTTGTTTGTTTGTTTATGACGCTTTCACGCCTAAACCGCTGAATCGATTAGGATGCATTTTGGTTTAGATATAGAGGGGACCCTGGAGTTGGTTATAGGCTAATTAGAATTTTAGATTTTTAATTACTTTTTTAATTATTAATTAAACACCGTTTTTACATTGCCATGGTTGGCGAGTTTCGACCGTATCAAATGATTCATGTTTTGAGCTAACAAGAATGCTATTACTTCAATAAATAAGCGCGCGTGTATCTGAAAAACATTAAATACCACGGAAATTAAGCCAGTTTTATGCCAAATATATCTGTAATAATAAAAATGAATGTTCTCCAGACAAATCTACAGAAAGCAGAGCTTTGAAAATTTGAGCATGATTGAGCCCATAACTTCGGTAAAGTGTACCTGAGGCTCAAAATTTTGAAATTTTAACTACTTTTCAAACTATTAATTAAAAGCCGTTTTATCGCCCGCACAAAATGATTTATGCTTTTGAAATAAAGCAGAAATTCTATTTTCAAAATCACATGCATTTGAAAAACATGGAAATTATGTTGATTTTACGCCAAATTAAAAAGTATAAGTAAAGAAAAGGGTACTTACGTATTATCCCGGCGGTCCGCCAAGACAAGCGATTTTTTGCCGAAATAAATGCCGGGCACATGAAATTATTAATGGTTTTGAATACGATTGGCAACAGTTTAGCAACCCATTTGACGATAAAACAGTTTGGCGGGAATGACCGCTGGGATAATACGTAAGTACCAAGAAAAATCCAGATGTGTTTCTTAAAGTTCATAAATTTCCAAATCCTACCAATAATATAAATGTGTACGTTTGTGTGTTTGGATGTTTTTGACTGAATCACACAAAAATGGTTGAACGGATTTGAAAAAATTTGTAATGAAAATAGCTTATGCCCTGGATTAACATACAGGCAGTCTTTCAAGCATATAGCATAAATAATTCTTTTACAAAGACACTCAAAATAATTCTAATGGATTGCGCTCTATGGAAATTTTGTAGCTACTAAACCGAATCTAAAACTTTTTTCACTGATTAAAAGTTACATTATTCCTGAGTATCATTGTTTGTTTTTGGATTAAGACCGATTGACTGCACTAGGGTCCTAGGCCTATATGGAAAATTCCTCTGTGGGGGATTTTCTAAGGGATCTTAGCCCGTATTTACGTGAGGTTTTTTAGAAAACCACGGAAAACTGAGAGCGGCTAGGTCGACAGGCGCGACCGGGGTTTGAATCTGGCACCCCCCCCCCCTTGCAGTTTTGAGAGCAGAACTTCTTAGACACTGGTGGCATCTTAAGTGTTATCGGCTACATTTAATGCATATATCACAGATAGTTCTTTTACAGGGATGCTAATAAGAATTACATTACGCTCTATGTGCATCTCTGTAAGTACTGAACCGATTCCTAAACCTTTTTTACTGATAGTAAGCTACACTATTCTTGAGTATTATAGGCTAAAATTCATGCATGTAGCGCAAATAGTTCCTTTCCAGGAACACACAAAATAATTCTAATACATTACGCTCTCTGGGTATCTCTGTAACTACAGAACCGATTCTCTAACTTTTTCACTAATAGAAAGCTGCTCTATTCCTGATTAACATAGACTAAAATTCATGCATATAGCATAAATATTTCTTTTACAAAACAGTTCGCAAATACTGTCATAACTGTCTCTATTCGCCAAATGCCTGAAAAAAATCTAAATTTAGTAACTCTGTGCATATTCTCTTATTTTAAATGAAGTATATTAACATGCATTATACTTCATTTGAAACAAGTAAAAAGCAAATAATATTTAAATGCCGTTCCTCTTGTCGCCACAATATTTGTTATTCACACATGCTACATTTCTGTCGGGACCTAATTCTAAAGCCGACGCGGACGAAGTCGCGGGTAGCAGCTAGTTTGTAAATAATTGTAATCAGGGCCGGCGGAAGCGGGCCTGCAAGGCCTTCTTTGCAGGCGGGCGCCAAACACAGAAGGGCACCAAATTGTCCCCAAAGCAAAAATTTCCAAAAAAATTTGAAAAATGGACAGATTTTAGGAAGATATGTTTTATATTAATAATGATTGCAGGTAAGAAGCATTTTTGAAATATGTGTTCTTTAGAAGAAATGATTAGATTTTTAACATCTCCTCATACGGAATGAACGTTTTCGTCTTTCTGAACACTTTATTTTTTTAAAATAGTGATTATATTTTTATTTTTTAAAACGAGATGCATGAATAGGTGCAGTTATATATATATATATATATATATATATATATATATATATATATATTACGAATCAATGTAGCATCCACTAAAATATACAATATTCTAATATATATATATATATATATATATACATATATGTGTGTGGTGTGTGTGTGTGTACAATAAAACCTCAATTACCCGAGTACATAAAAGCCGCTGACACGTTGGATATCAGAAATCTGGCTTAGTAGAAACTGTATAATAATTCGCCGTGCTCGCGAATTTAGCGTATGCTAAATAGAACAATTTTAAACAAAAAATAAAAAATGTATCATAAATTATGTTTCACAGATCAAATATTTAAGAAGGAAATCAACTACTTGTCGTAAATTTTGAACAGCAAGTGGAAACTTTTTAACTGCACTAAATTAAATATTGAAAGACGCATTTTCAAAAATTTTAATAAATAAAATCTAAGTTGAGGGATTTTTGACGCAGAGAGACTGTTTTACTGCCACTGAACTAAAAATTGTGATGTGTTCGCAGGGTTTAAGCTGAGTTGAAATATTCTTTAGCAAAAAAGCTAAAATAAGGGCTTTATCAAATTGCTATAAAGGTAATTCCATTTTTCTCACCGAGAGATATTGTCCGATCTCTTTTTCTTATGTTGTTTTTGCAGTGGTCTTGAAAATCTTTGCAGTTAGACGCACAATTTATATATTTAAATTCATCAATATTGAAAATAAAAGATTATCCACACTACCATTCTATAACAATTCCCTATCAGGAAATTTTTACTTTTATCCCTGTTTCTCTTCAATATTTCAGCTCCAAATTTTCTCTGAATGCTTTAGCAAAAAAGAGAAACCCATTAATTTCATTTCAGCATTCTGATAAGTCTTTTAGCATTATGCAAAAAATGCGGCCGTATCTTAAACCTTGGTTTCTGTTTCAGGGCTCATTTACAAACAAAACTATTTTTTATTTATTTCTTATTTTTTTTTTTTTTTAATTTTGGATACAGCTTGGGAATCATTAAATGAAAGATTTGACGCAATGAAAAATCACTGCGATAATTTTAGTTTCTTGTGTAATTTATCGGAAATCGATAATGCAGATTTGAAAATAAAATGCAGTAATTGATAATTTTTTTTACAATATGGTGATAGTGAAGATATTAACGCAGAAGAACTTTTTGACAAAATAGTAGCTTCTAAAGACATTTTTACAGCCGGTATGAATGACCCATTCGATATTCTGAACTTAATTGTGTCAAATAAATTGTGCTTCCCGAACTTGAATATCATATTGAGAATACTACTCAGCATTCCTGTTAGTGTTGCCAGTAGCGAAAGATCGTTCTCAAAATTAAAATTGATCGAGACGTATTTACGGTCAAGTATATCTCAGGAAAGACTGATAAATCTAGCTTTGATTGCTATTGAAAATGAAATCTGTCAAGAGATAGATAGAAAAGAAATTATAGAAAAGCTTGTAAATATGAAATGTAGAAAAATTAATTTTCCCGATAAATAAATTTATTATTTTTACTTCCTTGTACGTAGTATAAGGAAGTAATGTGATCCCGAAAAATTTTGGGGGCCAAATTTCGACAAAAAAACCGATTTTGAGTACCTCTAAATTTAATTTTAAGAATTTTTTCGATGCATCTCATCGTAGGCTAGCATGCACGATCATATTAAGGCGTCTGCAACTCATTTTGACCAGCGGCGAGTCTATTGTGGTCAGTTTTTCCATGCCGTCTGTACGTACGTACGTACGTATGTATGTAACTCGCATATCTCAAAAACTATTGGTCGTAGAAAGTTGAGATTTGATATTTAGGATTGTTCTATGATCTAGTTGTGCACCTCCCCTTTTGGTCACAATCGAATGTATAGTTTATGTACAGGACCGCCCAAAAGATTCGAAATACATTACGCTCTATGGGCCGAAATTCATTGAACTCGCCTAACTCAAAAACTATTAGGCGTAGAATGTCGAAACTTCATATTTTGTATAGTTGTAACATCTAGTTGTGCACCTCCCCTTTTGGTTCCATTCGACTGGATAGTTAATCTACAGGACCGCCCAAAACATTCGAAATACATTACGCTCAATGGGCCGAAATTCATTAAACTCGCATATCTCAAAAACTATTAGGCGTAGAATGTTGAAACTTTATATTTAGGATTGTTGTAACATCTAGTTGTGCACCTCCCCTTTCGGTTCCATTCGATTGTATAGTTTATCTACAGAACCGCCCAAAAGATTCGAAATACATTACGCTCTATGGGCCGAAATTCATCAAAGCGTTTTTTAGAGGTATTGGGCTATTTCAAACGACTCAGAAGTGATATATGCTGTAAAGAGTTAGAAAATGAATTTCTCCATTTAAAAAAGTGTCTTTATCATTTACAGTTCTGCTACAGGAACACTCAAAAGATTTCCAATACATTACGGTCAATGGCAATTTTAGGGGCATTCATCCATTTCAAGCACAATACCGTCCTACCACATAAGTTAGGTAATGGCCCGACCACAGTCACGTGCCTCCCTCAAGAACTATGCCAAAAGTCGCCAAGCTTGGCGACTTTTGGTGTACGTGTGTGCATATTTAACTCTCAAATCTCAAAAACTATTATGAAATTTCATATATAAGATTGTTGTAACATCTACTTGTGCATCTCGATTTTTGGTTCCAATCTACTGGAGAGTTTATTTACAGGACCACCGAAAAGAATTTCAGTACTTTAATGTCTATGGACATCTTCAATATAATACAATTGTAGACAGTCATTGTTTGGTCCATGCCCAAAATCTCGCCGTCTGTCCTCTACCTTGGCGAGTTTTTCCGAAATGTCGCCAAATTTGGCGATAGTTAGTCATTTGGTCCATGCCCAAAGTATCGCCATTTGTCATCGTTCTTGGCGAGTTTTGGCGAAATATCGCCAAATTTGGCGATAATCTGTCATTGTTGGCCCATGCTTAAAATCTCGCCAAATGTCGTCGACATTGACGCGTTTCGCCGAAATATCGCCAAATTTGGCGCCAAAAATTATTTCGTATTTTGTATAACTCTAAAACTTTAACCCGTAGAATTTTGAACTTTTGTATTTAGAGCTATATTATAATATCTAACTGTTTTCAATATCTTTTTTGACAGCAATCGACTGGGAATTTATTTACAGAGCCAAATGACTTTAAATACATTAAGGTGTATGGATGCATTCAATTCATTGAAAGTCTGTGGTCAATGACTACTTTGGCTATCCCCAAAATCTCGCAAACTATCTCAAGTTTGTCGGCTTTTGGTGAAATATTGCGAAATAAAGTGTCAGAAGGAAATCTTTCAAATTGAACTCAGCTTGGCGATATCGAAGTATTTGGCTAGAAATCGCTAAACTTTACTATTATTGATATTTTATCTCTATCAAACAAATAAGTTTAGAGGAAGTGCGTAGAAAATATTTTTGATTTAATAGACGTGCAAGGAAGTCATGTGTTGGACACATCAGATTTTTTTTTTCAACAAATGCTTTCTTCAACAAATGCTTTCTTCAACTTATTTCTCCTGGGAAAAAAAAATGGAGAGGGGGGCGATTTTAGGTTTTTTTGCAGGCTGGCGCCGGATAACCTTGCGCCGGCGCTGATTGTAATAAGCGGTTTCATTTCACGTGATCAGATTATCAAATCTTTGCAATTTAAAGAGTCACGTGACTCACCATATACTTATGAAAGTGTTTATATCCGTTAAAAGTAGATCAGTGTAAAACATGAAAATAACTACTTTCCTTTCAATAATTTAAGTTAGATTTCTCGAGCGAAACTGACGTCATTTTAATGTCACGACTTTAAAAATGCATTAGGAACCCGTTTAGGTTAAAAGTCTTAGGCATAAAATTTGCTCTACGAGCGAAATAATAAACTTCCACAATCTATCTATTCTATACATAGTATCTCTGACGGAAACATTACGTCACGTGCAAAATTATTTCGTAACTTATCCGATTTCGGTTAGTTTGGAATATTACTTTAAATTAACAAAATTGATTTATCCCCTTTTTTGTGAGACCTGATTGGTTATTCATAGCAAATCTGAATCCAGAAATTCGCGCAATTTTGTCAATATTAAGCGAGTGATTGGTTAGTTTATTTAAGGTTTCCTCTTTTGTTATTTGCAGTGACGCAGTGACATTTTCACAAAATATTGTTGCGGAATTACTCTGCTACTCCTGGGGTTCGTCGTTCTAAAGTCCAGTTGGTGTAAAAAGTTTAAGTAAAAAGTCACTCTTCAGGATGGAACGCAAACTTTATTGCTTCTAGAACTTCGTGGAACAATCAGCTGTACAAAATTCACAAGCACAATTAAACAGTAATGTGCTTTTAACAGTTCTCTTAGATCAGAAGCTCTCACAAATGCTGTATTTCTCACACAAAATAAGTTACTTTCACAGGCAAAAATTCAGTGAAAATATTCAAGAGATATCGTACACAATCCCTTAAGACACAGCAATGAAGAATTTACACACAGCACTTTGAAAACAGCTTCGTAAAGCAAGCTAAAACACGGCTTCTATAGCACTATCAATTCACAAAGCAAGCGTACTCTCACTGACAGCTCTTCACACATTGAGCGTTCAACTCGCTCTGAACTGTCGGGGCAGCGCGCTGATGGAATTTATAGAGGAGGCAGAAGCTGCGAGCAGTTTCTAGAAAAGTATATTCCTCGAAGATTCCAGATAAAGCGGGACTTCTGATTACGTCATAGAAGAGAAATGTTAGGTTATTATGCGTTTTCATGCAGGAAAAACAACTTCCAGGCCCCATTGGCAAAATCGCGCCAAATGACCAAAAAGTCGCCAAGCTTGGCGACTTTTGGCGAAATATCGCCAAATTTGGAGTCAAAAATAAGTCCTCAAACGTGAAGAGATCGAAGCCCTAGGACTAATATTTCTCGAGATTTCTAGAACCTCCATTGAAAAACAATGGCAAACCGAAACCTCCATATTTCCGGTTCTAATTGACAGATTTTGATGCAACAAAAAGCAAAATTTATCTATTTGAAGCGTAGAATACGAATTTTAAACCATTTTAAGCCCCAGAGAAGCGGGTTGCCCCGAAAATTCGTAACATTGCCCCCTTCCCAAGGACTGCACGTTCCGGGCAGTACAATCCCCAGTTAGGAGGTCACACAAATATATACAGTGTCCAACCGTTAACCAGATCTTAACAATATAATTTAAGCAAATAATCAATAAACACAGTAAGCAAATACACTCTAATAAATAAATAATAGACATAATAAACAATTACACTAATAAGTAATAAATGTAATAAACAAATACACATTAATAAAAACCAATATATTACAAATATGTACACTAAACATGGCGTAAGTAATGAGTGAAAGAGAGTTGACGAAAGAGGAAGAGAAGAGAAAGACAGGAAAGAAATGAGAGTTGAAAGAAAGGAGGAATTACGCCATAGTGACCATGGTCCGGTAGTCAAATAACTAATTACATCCGCGGTAGATGGCTAGCCGATCGTAATGTACAACTCTTGGCTTCCAGTTAGGTGACTTACGAATCCGTACAATGACGTTATTCAGCCGGTTTAGCACTGTGTAAGGACCGTCCCACGGCGATTGCAGCTTGGGAGACAGGCCTTTCCGTCGAGTAGGATTCCATAGCCAAACTTTGTCACCTACGTTGAACTCGTGTCCTGTAGCTTTCGTGTCGTAGCGATTCTTCATCCTCTCCGTGTTCAGGTTGATCCGCTCCCGAGCAAAATGATGCACGTCTTCAAACCGTGTCCGAAGATTTTCCACGTACTCCTCTGGCGATGAAGGCGCATCTGGAGGGCGGCCGAACACTAGATCGGCGGGAAAACGAAGATATCTGCCGAACAGCATCTGGGAAGGTGTGAAGCCGGTAGTCTCATGGACGGCGCTCCTATAGGCCAGCAGGAAGAGGGGGAGTTTCTTGTCCCAGTCCTCTTGATTCCTAGATACCAGGAGCGACAGGTTGTTCAAAATTGTGCGATTGAACCTCTCCACCATGCCGTCGGATTGAGGGTGTAAAGGCGTAGTCTGGGTTTTGTCTATTCCGAGAAGTTGACATAGTCCTTTAAAAACTGTAGAGGTAAAGTTCGTTCCTTGGTCGGAATAAAGCTGCAGAGGGGTTCCATATCTGGAAATCCATTCTTGCACCAGTGCCTCTGATACGGTCGTAGATTCTTGATCGGGAATAGGAAACACTTCGGGCCATTTAGAGAAATAGTCAATGACAACTAGGATGTATTTGTTGTCATCCGAAGTTCGCGGAAGAGGTCCCAGGATGTCGAGGGCAATCCTCTCAAAAGGCGCTCCTACATTATAACGATGTAGTTTGCCACGGCTTCGTTTCTTCGGCCTTTACGGGCGGCACAGGCGTCACAAGCTTGACACCACTTTTCGACATCACCTCGAGCCCTAGCCCAGTAGAAGCGCTCGCGAACTTTCTGCAGGGTCTTCATTATGCCAAAATGGCCCCCAGTTAAGCCATTATGCAGCTCTTCTAGAACCTTCGGAATCCTCGAACGAGGGAGTACTAACTACCATCGGAGCATCTTGCCGTCGTCCGACTCCCATTTACGATACAGGACTCCATTTCTCAGGCGAAGCGAATCCCATAAAGACCAGTACTGTTTTGTTGCTGGACTGTAAGATGATATTTCTTGCCAACTGGGCTTAGCGCTGGATTTTTCCATAAATTCCACAATAGGTTTGATGTCGCTGTCTCCTAATTGGTCCGCCCGAACATTTTCGTCACTCCAGGGACCTTGGGATGGTGCCCATGATGTAACTTGGCGGACAACGGGATGTTTCAGATGGTAATTTTTCTCCGCCCTGGAGCAATAGCGACAACTGTCTATGCAGGGCCTTCTCGACAAAGCATCTGCATTTCCATGAGATGCTCCTTTCCGATGACGTATCTCGATGTCGTATTCTTGTAATCTCTGTATCCACCTGGCTATCTGGCCCTCTGGATTCTTGAAATTTAGAAGCCAGGTTAAAGAGGCATGGTCCGTTCGGAGCAGGAACTTTCGGCCGTACAGGTAATGATGGAAGTGCTCCACGGCCTTAACGATAGCAAGAAGTTCCTTTCTCGTAACGCAATAGTTACGTTCTGCCTTCGAAAGGCATTTGCTGCAGTAGGCGATGATATGTTCTTGGCCATCTATCTCCTGGGACAAAACTGCTCCAACACTCTCCTTACTTGCGTCTGTGTCCAGGATAAATGGCTTGTCAGGGTGAGGATACGACAGGATCGGCGAAGATGTTAGGGCCGTCTTGAGTTCGTTGAACGCGTCCTCACATTTCTCAGTCCATAGAAATTTCTGTCTAGTCTCAGTCAATTTGTGAAGAGGTCTTGCAATTTGAGAAAAACCCTTCACGAATTTTCGATAGTAAGTACACAGACCGAGAAAACTTCGTAAGTCATGGATATTCTCCGGACGACTCCAGTTCTTGACTGCGGACGTCTTTTCGGAATCGGTTCGGACTCCGTGGGCGGATATTATGTGCCCGAGGTAACGTACTTCCCGACGAAACAAATTGCATTTCGATGGACTTAGTTTCAAGTTTGCCTCTTTTAATTTCTGCAGCACCTTTCGAATGTTCTCGAGATGCTCTTCGAAAGTCTTTCCGACGATGATGATATCGTCCAAATAAACGAGACATGCTTCATAGGAAAATCCTCTCAACACTGTCTCCATCAGACGCTCGAATGTAGCCGGTGCGTTGCAGAGTCCAAAAGGCATAACTTTGAACTGCCACAGTCCTTGTCCCGTGGTGAATGCAGTCTTTTCACGGTCATCCGGATGGATTTCTACTTGCCAGTAGCCACTCTTGAGATCCAGAGTGGAGAACCATTCATTTCCCGATAAAGTGTCCAATGTGTCGTCTATCCTGGGAAGAGGGTAGCTGTCTTTCTTGGTAATGTCATTCAGACGTCTGTAGTCAACGCAGAACCGGGTGGAACCATCTTTCTTTCGGACCAAAACAATCGGCGAGGCCCACGGACTAGTCGATGGCTCGATGACGTCATCACGCTGCATCTCCTCTAAAAGTCTGTTCACCTCTTCTTGCTGAGCAAACGGCAGCCGCCTAGGATGTTGCTTGATGGGAGAATGGCTGCTTGTCTCTATTCTATGTTGCGTTAACCTCGTACGGCCAAAGTCACCAGAAGTATGAGAGAAGAGGTCTTCAAATTCAGCTATTACTTTCTCCGCAGCGCTTCTCTGTTCTGCCGTTAACTCTACGTCTTGTAATAATTCCTTCGTCAGGCACTCGGAAGATTTAGCTGTCGTTTGTAATCGGAATTGTGTGTCGTTAGCTCGGAAGATTTGGCTGATGTTCTTATTAATGCAGGTAACAGGAGTGCATGTCGCCAATACTTCATTTTTCTTTATCACCTTCGACTTGTCCGTCACATTTGCTACTCTAACTGGAATTTCTGTTCTCTGCAAGTCCACAAGTGTTGCTCCCACAAGTACTCCTCTAACGGAATCACTATTGTTTGGGTGTTCGATTAATCCAAAACGGAATTTATTGCTTTCTTTAACTGTTCCAGAAATTATTGAATCAGTTCTGGGAAGTAGAATGATATCAGTCTGGGCTATTATTTGCTGAACAGGTAAAACAGTTTCATTTTTAATATCGAACGCAGCTATTTCTTCTGAGTCTGAACGAAGCTCATTATTCTTAAAGTCCAAATTAAATTTGTGTGATTTTAAAAAGTCCAGTCCGAGAATAAAAGAGTCCGTAATATTGGCGACATATACCACATGGTCGTATCTGGCATTTCCAAACGTGATTTCTACTTGCGCTTTTCCGCCCACTTCGATCTTGTCACCTGTCACAGTCTGGAGGGTCAGCGAGGGCGGAGTCCAGATAATCTTCAAGTTTAATTCCTTGGCCAGATCTGTCCTTATGATGGTTACATTCGCTCCAGTATCAATCACCATGTGGCATGGGGAACCATTAACGTATCCCAGTACGAAATGTCCATCACTGCCGCCATTCACTGATGAAATCTGTAAGACTTTCAAACGAGGATTTTGAATATCCATCAGCCTCTGTTCCTGAAAGTCGTCTCTTTTCTGTCTTCCTTCATGGACTTCTCTGGTGCATTGATAACTGCGATCTTTACGACGAGAGTTCTTTTGTGCGTCACAGTATTTTCGTAAATGCCCCTCGCTGTTGCACCTCCAACATTTCACTTTTCTTGGCTCTGACTGTGGAGACTTTTTGGTCAAATATCGCCAAATTTGGCGCCAAAAATAAGTCCTCAAACGTGAAGAGATCGAAGCCCTAGGACTAATATTTCTCGAGAGTTCTAGAACCTCCATTGAAAAACAATGGCAAACCGAAACCTCCACATCTCCGTTTCTAATTGACCGATTTTGATGCAACAAAAAGCAAAATTTATCTATTTGAAGCGTAGAATACGAATTTTAAACCATTTTAAGCCCCAGAGCAGCGGGTTACCCCGAAAATTCGTAACAATATATAAGCTTATTGACTGACTGTTGAGAGAAGTGTTAACTTTTATGTGGATTTCAGTCCATATTATTTTTTGGAAGAAAATCCTGTTTTTATTTTCACTTTTTAATAATACCTACATATGGCAAGAGTGTCAGGTATTGACTAGACTCTTGCCTTATTTTACCATTCAATTATGCCACGAAGAAGCCGGTCAAATATTGGTCGTAACACCGGAGATGCAAGCAAAAAACGTTTACGTCTTAACGATGAAACCGAAGAAGAACGGGAACTCAGGCTATCTAATATGAGAGAATATAATAATTTGATTAGAACTTTTGAAACGTCTGTTGAATGTGAATTTCGTCTTAGTCGAGACAGGATTCGACATAACTCCCAGAGCCCGTGAATCCTCCGTTGAACGTGAAATTCGCGTCAGTCGTGACAGTGATAAACATAGATCACACAGAGCTAGCGAATCGTCTGAACCCGTGAGTGCTGTGAATTTGTGGTCAAAAAAGTGAATTCTGCAATGAAATACGATTATTCTATAGATAACGATCCTGTAGTTTCAATAGATAATAGTGGCGGCCCGTGGTCAAAACTATTAGTGCAGCCGGAAGCATATGAGCCCCACCCAGGGGCAGATCCAGAGAAACCATCTGTGGGGGGGCTCCGTTTTTCTTTAGGATGATACATTGATTTCCCAATACTTTTTCTCCCAATGTATAATTAGACATGGTATATCACAACTAAATAAGTATGTTGTTTGCTGGAAGAACCGTCAAAAGAAAACTAGGAAGGGGGGGGGGCAGAGCTATCGTGCGCCCTATACCGATCAAGTTAAAAGCCACGTATTTTATGCGTTTCAATGGACGACGGGACTTATACGGGGGAAAATGTTCCGTTGCTCTCTCGATTGTGTGTGGGGACAGGGTTTTCAGTTTAACACATTAATCTTTTGTTGGTAGATTCCAACTGGTCATTAAAAGTCGTAAATTTCGCCAGAAAAATGTCGTCTTAACCACTGTAGTGACGACAAGACGTGGCTAATTAGCAACGACCTTTATTCATGTTGTTGTTTGCGGGCCCTACCCATTAACATTTTAGTGTGTACAGAGTATAATTGCTGAATGCATTATTGAACCCATTTCGCAGCCTCGGTGCAATATACAGTGTTCACAACATACATTTTCGCATTTTAGGATGGCATTAAATTTTCCAGATTAAGTAATCCCCATCCTTTTCTGTGAGGACTGTAGTAAACCAACCTCAATTGCTATTTACAACTATCATCACTATTACCTGCTATTTACAATTTGAGCTTTCCTTTTTAAAACCAGACCAGCTATGCATTGCCAGGTACTCGCTTTGTCTGATATCTTAGAATATGCTTTACTTTTATAATGAGGATTCGTACCCATACGTCTGGGTGGTGTGGACAACTTATGAGAGCACTTGAAAGAATGAAAGCTGTACAAATTGCGGAGGGTTGGATTGTTCGTCTATGCTTCAGCATCACTTAAGGCCGATGCTGATTGCCGCTGCGTCTAACGTGACTGCAGTGGGTAAGAGAGCATTCTCGTCGCGAATTTCCGACTTTTTAATGGCAAATCGGGATTTACCGATAAAAGATTTCTGCACTAAATCGCAAACTCCGTCCCCTATAAAATGACGAGAGCAACGGAAGATTTTTTCCCCCGTATCATTGTGCCGTCGTCCATTCAAATACGGTGGAACCTGCTAAAGTGACCACCTTGATAAAGAGATCGTCTGTCTATAATGACAACTTTAATGCAATTCGCTTTACAACCACCACACTTTACCACCTTTTGTAAGGTGACCGTCTTTATAAGGTGACCAGTTTTGTTCTTCCCAATGGTAGTTAGTCCCATTATACAGGTTCCACTGTACAAATAAAACTGGGACCTGTGCTCCAGCCACTTTGGCGATAGCGAGTCAATAAAATTTGCCCCTCCTTCTGTTTAAAAATGAAATCTCTATCGTTTTTGTAAATAGAGAAATTATGTTTAGTCCACAAGGATTCACTAAGTATTGGTGTAAATATTCTTGGTGAAAAATCAGCCTTAAATAGAGACTTCCATAAACAGAATTTGTAAAAGAATAGCATTTCCCTTTACACTTTGGAAGGTCCCTGGTTCAAAACCAGTTCGCGTCCGCCGACCTAACTGTTCGGACTTTTTCATGCTTTCCTCCGAAACTTAGAGTAAATAAGGGTTAGGACCCCTTAGAAAGACCCCCACGGAGTGCACCCCGCCCATCAGCTTAGATTCCATGTGCAGATAATTGACGGTAATCTAACAGCACCAACACCAACCCTTTACACTTTACATTCTTGGGACTGTGAATATTTTTCTTGCTATATTGACGTGTTTAAAGATGTTACTTTTATTATCATTATATTATTTTATTATCCACAAAAAATTATTTTAAGTTACCTTAAAAAAAAGGTAGTAAAAACAAGCAATACAATAAAATTAGGATTCAAGAAAATCAAAATGAGTCAGTTGTTTCATTTTTCGCCCTCCCGTTATTCTTTCTTCCAGATTTCCTCAAATGTAAATGCGTCAGCTTCCATTTTATGAATTTTTCTAGCTAACCAGCCGAAGCCTGAAAATTTTGCATTCCAAATATTTCTGCCAGAATAAGAGCACTGCAGTAATTGCTTGATTTTATTTTGGTAATACGAACAATTATCTACATGAGGGATCTAGGCCGAGTATGGGGTGCCCTACGCGGGGGGTTTTCTAAGGGTCTTAATCCGTATTTGTGAGAAGTTTCGGAGAAAACTGCGTAAGACTCCGAGCGGCTAGATTGACGGACTCGACCAGCGTTTGAACCAGGCACTTTTCTTCTCCCAGTCGTGAGCGCTATGCGCTCAGCCACTCGTCGGGCCTCCAGAAAGTGGAGTTCTGTGTTACGTGATAAGCCTATACTAGAGGTATCTGCATTCTTGGGCGGTTGCCTTGGTCGGAGGATTTTTTCAGAGGTTCTAACGCGTATTCACGTTAAATCTGGAGAAAACCAACTGGAAAAACTCTAGATAGTTAGATCGACAGCCGCGTGGTAGGCCCAAACGTGGGACTTTCACACTTCAGCCGCCTATCATATCGAGTGCCTTATCCACTGGTGGGGGCCAGAAATTAGTTTGTTGGATGCTCTTGCTTCATGCAACCATTTGCATGCAGCAGTGCCTTGGCAAACTCTTCCAATCGGCCACATTGACTTTTCGGCCGTTTGGATTTGGATCCCGAACAAAATTTTTCTTGACCCGAACAAAATTGCTGCTTCTTAAATTTTCTCTTTGCTTCTAAAATACCTTTGAGAATACACCCAGATAGTTGAGATTGTCTTGCGAATTGCACTTTTGACATTCCCCGACACTTTTTTTCCACTCTTAAAAAAAAATTTCCCTGTTCCTGTAGCGTAAGATGAGAAAAATAAAATCGTCGTTAAACAGAAACGACGTCGTCTTTGAATAGACATTTTTTACGTTGGAGTTGCTGGGACTTTGAAATATCGTCTTTGGAAAGAGATCGTCGTTAAACAGAGAGTCAACTGTATATGCAGTACTACTTTTTTAAATTTCAGTTCATATGAAAATTTACAATTTTTTTAGCTTCCCTAATCCATAGTGTATTTCTAGCTCTGGGGGGGGGGCTCGAGCCCCCAGAGCTCCGCCCCCGTGGATCCGCCACTGGCCCCACCCCCACCCCCCTTCATCCGGACAGGAATGGAAAATCTTTGTTATTGAATTCGAAAGCTGGCGGATTAAGCCCTCACCGAGGAAAAAAAAAAAAAAGAAATTACATAAAAAATGTAAGAGATCCTATTTTACATCTATAAAATGGACATAAATTTCAACCAGCCGCTCTTATCCTCAAAATTGCATTAATCCGTGTCTGATTTGAAGTTTCCTTAGAATTTTCTTTTAAAACGATAACTTGAGAAGAAAAGAAAAAAAAAAAAAAAGAAAACTTAGCTTATTTTTTATGTCAAATCAATCCTCCTTTCTTTTAAACTTGCGAATCGGTCAGTGATGCCCTCATAAAAAGGCGCTGTTTTAATTCAGATATCAATAATTTTAAAATCTCTTTAAAATTTCCCATGTTTAAAGAATTTTCTCGCTCACCATGTCCTCTAAATGCCAGTTCTTGCTTACTTAAAAACAATACTGCTTTGATGGGGAATTGTCCATTCATAAGCGTCTATTCAGGCTTTCTTGATAAATTCAGCAATATAAAGTCGAGTTTGCCGAACATATATTCTCCTTACCCCTCCTCCCTCACTTCTCGAGCCAATCAGTGAGTCGAATTCATAGGTGCTGCGGACGTTTGGAAATCTGTCATGAGCTGAATCTTAGCTGCGTACTAGGGTGGGCCGAAAAATCTCATTTTTTTATTTCGAAGTTGTAATAGCGCGGAAAAGTTGCGAATTACATAGACAAAGAAAAGAAAAAAAAAATTATCAAAATCGGTTGACATCTTCCGTTCGCGCATAGGCCCAAATTTTGACAAAATATGAAAAAACTTGATTTTTGCGATTTATTTTTTTTTTAAATTAGAGGTTTTTGTAATGTAATAGTTTGTAATTTCTTCAAATAGAGCCTAAAAACATTGTATTTTAATTTTGTTTAGGTCTGTTGGCATCTTCCGTTCGCACATAGGCCCTAAAGTTTGACAAAATATGAAAAAAACTTCATTTTTGCGATTATTTTCTTAATTTTTGAATTAGATATTTTCGTAATGTAATATTTTGTAACGTTTTCAAACAGAGCATAAAAATATTGTGTTTTAATTTTGTTTAGATAAGTAGATATCTTCCGGTCGCGCATAGGGCCTAAAATTTTCCAAAATATTAAAAATTTCACATTTTTACGAGTTTTTTTCTATCTTTAATATATGTTTTTTTAACGTAATAGTTACAGTATTTTTATTTTTGAACATAAGAACATAATGTTTCAATATGGTGTAAATAAATTAACAACTTCCGGTCGCGCAATGACCACCCCAATGCTATAGAAAAACAGTACCTGAAAGAAGATAGACACGACATGGTGGGTGATTATAGTAACAACGGGCATGGTACTTTTCGACTTGCTCTATATTTAAAAAGCTCAAATATTACAGTATAGTTTTTAACAATAAGCTTGCTTTTTTAAAAAGGAAGGTATTTTGAACACTGATTTGAAGAATCAGATTGTACATAAGTGAAGAAAGCCCTTCACCTGAACTTCAAGAACTAGTTTTGTTTATATTGAAGTCATAGATGCCAATATAGTTTACTATCAAAACAAGTAAACACTTTACAGACGGCCCGAAACTTGTTTTCCAAGCAATACAATGTACCAGGTATTTGCCAAAACCTTTGCTTGATGTTGTTCGACCCTGTGATCAAACTGAATGGTTTTTTTGCCGACCCAGAACACTTACTGTTAGCCATGACTCAAGATGACAAGAAACACATAAGAGAGCTCGGACTTCGAAGAATTTTGAAGCCAAGGCAGATAGATGCCAGAAGGAAAATAGTAAGAACATTCACGCCACCAAAAATAAGCTTCAATACGCAAGAATACTTAGAAATGATGAAGTGGATGGATTGTGAATTATCTTCTCCCCCATTGTTGGCAGAAATCACTGACAAGGAGATCAAATCGCACATCCACGAGCTTTTTAAATATAGAGCAAGTCGAAAAGTACCATGCCCGTTGTTACTGTCATCACCCACCATGTCATGTCTATCTTCTTTCAGGTACTGTTTTTCTATAGCATTGGGGTCATTGCGCGACCGGAAGTTGTTAATTTATTTACACCATATTGAAACATTATGTTCTTACGTTCAAAAATAAAAATACTGTAACTATTACGTTAAAAAACATATATTAAAGATAGAAAAAAAACTCGTAAAAATGAGAAATTTTTAATATTATGGAAAATTTTAGGCCCTATGCGCGACCGGAAGATATCTACTTATCTAAACAAAATTAAAACACAATATTTTTATGCTCTGTTTGAAAACGTTACAAAATATTACATTACGAAAATATCTAATTCAAAAATTAAGAAAATAATCGCAAAAATGAAGTTTTTTTCATATTTTATCAAACTTTAGGGCCTATGCGCGAACGGAAGATGCCAACAGACCTAAACAAAATTAAAACACAATATTTTTAGCCTCTATTTGAAGAAATTACAAACTATTACATTACAAAAACCTCTAATTAAAAAAAAAATTTTTTAATCGCAAAAATCAAGTTTTTTCATATTTTGTCAAAATTTAGGGCCTATGCGCGAACGGAAGATGTCAACCGATTTTGATATTTTTTTTTTCTTTTCTTTGTCTATGTAATTCGCAACTTTTCCGCGCTATTACAACTTCGAAATAAAAAAATGAGATTTTTCGGCCCACCCTACTGCGTACCCCCATTATAGCCTATGCCGGAGGGACTGCTTACGTAATCGTTGTCATGGCAACGGTGCTGCCAATTTTCTTATCAGCGCTCTGGGCTGAACCAAAGATTTTCCCAATTGAATTGCGGGAAGATTAAAGTGCTTCTTTTCTGAATGAGCGATCCGGCCACAATACGTTTTTTTTTTTTTAATTTACCATAGGAATTCCATAATTCTAATCTGAATTTAGGAAAATTAGTAGAATAAATTATTTTAAAGTATGTGCTGATAATTTCAAGTGCAGCGCGGCTGTACTTGCTGTATCCCACGAGCCGCCACTGATAGATAAAATGTCTGATGTGTGTAAATATTGCTCTGCTTTGAAATGGAAAGAAGAGCCTAAAGGTCTGTGTTGCTCACAAGGAAAAATAAAATTAGAAGAAATTCTGCCACCACCCGAACCTTTACACTCTCTTCTTACGGGTGATCACCCCCAATCTAAACCATTCATACCCGATCTATACTATTAAAATCTGTGCGCGTCTGTCTGTCTGTCTGTAACATCATCTCCTCCTAAACGGCTGGGAGCTGAGTTTCGATCGAGGTGTCCATGGATTCGAAAAATTCCGAGGAAGGTCTTCCGCTAATTTAAATTTCGAAATTCGAATTAGTTTAGGAGATAGTGATAAAAAACCCGTCAAAAACGCTAATTTTTGCTCTCCGTAATTCCGCAATTGTAACCCTTGTAGTCAAAAAAGTGAGAAATAAGCATCGGGGTTGCAATGTTTGGCGACTTATTAAATGATTTAGACTCTTGAATTAAAAATAAAAGAATAGTGATTTTTTTCTGTTTAGATTATTAGCAAATTTATTTTTTAATTATAGTATCGTATGCGTGTGAAATCAGAGCAGGAAATTAATATTTTTCTTATGCGTAAAAGAATAAGGATTTGGAGATTTCCGAGACTAATATGTATAATTTTTTAGTTTGGAGAAAAATAAAATGGCGGAAATACCGATTTTGAGAAAATACGTTGGCGCAATTTACTGAGAGTGTACCGAAATAGTATTTTTAAAAACAAGTGTAGGTTTTATTAGAATTTAGCTTTAATTATTTTTAACATTCCGTGCAGATATAATGCAGTCATTAAGGCGATCTAACTTGAGAATTTTCAGCAAATTAAGTAAATTGATCAAAGTGAGGGAAATTCCGCCAAATTTAAGATCATTGAAATGCTCGCATTTTGTACATCATAGTTGACGATGAATAAAACACATTAACACATAGTTAATAATTTAAAATAGTGCTCCTTTTCAAGTAGATGCCTGGCGATCAAACCATATGAGTGATAGATGACTATTTTCAATTTTGGTTGTGGTTATTTCAATGCTTCGAATGATTCCTTGAAAAAAATCTCGCAAAATGGTGTATGTTGGCACTTTGGCGATCGAAATACTATATACGTGAAAAAAATCATTGATTCTTATTCGTTAAAGCAGTGCTACGGAAATTTCTTTTTTCTGGAAACTGTTAATATGGTATATAACTAATACTGTCTAATATATTTTTCGTTTCACAAATTAAAAATGTTGATTCCTACTTCACCTTTCTTAGCTGGCGATAAATATTCAAGTGTAACGCTGTGTTTAATAGAGTGTGTTTTTGCGTTTGTGTTGCTAATTACATTCCACGATTGGGATAAGTCAATATTACGAGCGTATGCTTGGATATTTTTTTAAATCCCACCAAACAAGGTGTAATAAAATAGGAATTCTTTAAAAATACGAATGCTTTTGGAAGTGAATAAGAATAGTTTTTCAGCTGGTAAAAATTGTGGGTTTTGTAAGGATTGCGGGTAATTTTTTGCCTTTGTTGTTAAGTTTAATTTGTGATTAATTTTAGCTATTTACCATCAATTTGTGGCGTTAATTATGCCAATACGGCAGTTCTAGCAAAGTAATATAAATAATTCATTTCATGTTCTATTTTTAAGATTGCTACAGTTTCCGTAGTAACGGAATCCATTGCTGCCACTTAAGTTGTTAAATTTAACAATAAGTGAAATCATTAATTTCTACATCTCTTAAGACTCGAAAAATGAAAACGCATTAAATATGAAACAAATAGAACATTGCAATACCTGCGCTTCTTTAAAAATAATCGAGGTTTTCATGCAGTTCTATATATTCTTCACTTCTTTCCCCTTTGCGTATGGACGTCATTTTCACATCATGGTTCTGCTGTCAGATTATCCGGAGCAACGCATACCCACAAACTTATCTGCTGCTCCGGACACACTGTCCGGGGCGATTTGCGTAACCCCGCTGCGTAATCAGAATCTTCTGGTGTCGGATTTTTCAGATCATTCTTTTACCATAGAGATTCTCATCCTGAAGTATTGATCGTGGATCCATGGGAAAATTGTGAATTATAAACGAGCATAAGTTGCCACATCATGAAAAATCGTCGTAGATGCCAAACACCAAATTCGATCCGTAGGTTATATACCCTTAACAATTTTGTCAAGTTTCATTTTGGTACATCTTCGATATTTGCCACCACGGTGAGATCCAATACCTATTTCACGGTGCTAAATACGGCAATCTGCCAAGGATTATACGTAATAATATATCGCTATCGCTGCGTCAATAACGCGAACCTGCAATTTCGGTTATTTTTACCTTAATGCATTTCGAGATCTCTAAGCGATGCTGCATACTATGCCAAACCCTCTTATCTGAGTTCCCATTCGTTTACAAGAAAATTGAATAATTAGTATAAATTGAAGCAATGAAACTTTGTAGGTGTTTTTCTTGAATCTAGGAAATAGCAGTCTCTGGCATGAAAGTAGCGATATGGATAGCTATTAAATTAGTAACCGTAATGGGAAATGATAATCGATTATACGCAAGCGCAAAGCGCCAAAAATTAAGAGATTTTGAAAAGTCAGAAATCTCTACTATAAATAAAGCACTATATACTATATGTAAACTGTCCGTTAGTTAGTTAGTCAATTTGTTTGTCTGTGTCTCGCGTAGCTCGCAGACGGGTGATCATAGACCTACCAAATTTTGTATGGAGATTCTTCAGGACGGGTCCCGACATACCTCGAAGCGATTTTTTCGAAATTCGAATTATTCTAGGAGATATCGATAAAAAACGTGTCGCAAAAGGCTCATTTTTTCGCTTCGCCATTTCGCAATTGTAACCCCTCAGTTGAATGAGTGAGAATATAAGCATATCTAGGTTGCCATATTTGGCATGCTTATTAAATGATTCAGACTCTTGAAGTAAAAACAAAAGAATAGCGATTTTTTTTGGTTTAGATTATTTGTAAGGTTGTTTTTTAATAAAATATGGAAATTCTCCAGGACGGTCCCGACATACCTCGAAGCGATTGTTTCGAAATTCGAATTATTTTAGGAGTTATCGATAAAAAACCTATTGCAAAAGGCTAATTTTTTCTCTTCGCCATTTCGCAGTGTTAACCCCGTAGTCAGGGCCGGTTTTAGGCATTTTACAGGCGTAGGCGAGAACTGATTTTACGCCTCTGCATATGAGAGATGCTTTTACGCCCTTTCATATGTGAGATGTTTTACGCCCCCCCCCTTCTTTACACTGCTTCCCTTATCACTCCCCTGCCCCGTGATCAGAAAACCACTAACAATAATTTAATAAAATTGAAATATGTATTTTTTAATTTTATGAAATTTATATACTGTTAAAAGTTTGCAAAATATTGAAAGATAAAGCGCCCTTATTATTTTCTCTCAATATTAAGAATCACGAATCTATTTGAAAAATATTAATTAATATAATTATACAATTAATATAATTTTTGAAATGACTCATAATAATGAAAATAAAATCCGCACTACTAGTGTAAAAGGATTTTCACAATTAAATATTAAAATTCATTCTCTGCTTTAATAGTCATTGAAATTTAATGGCAAAATTTTAGATGTAAACATGTAATCTTTGAACTTACCAAATGTTTGGCTGCTAATCTCGGGAATCGCTAAATGAAAATGGTTCATTTCACTTTTCTTATTACAATTGTCATTCAAAAATTTTCCTACAGTAATAAGTAGATACAGTAGCTTTAATTTCGTTATCGAAGAAAAAATGGAACCTACTCATTTGATATTGTTTTACTGAATATTAATTTTCCCTACCACTTATATTAGGTTATTAATTAGACTATATTTATATGATATTGAGAAGTTTCAATCGTTATGACATTATATACTATTCCACTTGATTTTTCAAAGACATGCATACATTATTTACAACATGTTCTCCATTCCCCCCTCCAACCCTTTTTTAATATTTGCAAATATAAATTTTTGTGGTAAATAATTCTTAAAAGAAATTATATCATATATATATGTCGATGTTTAACTTATGTAGAATAAATAAATATTCTCTGCAAAAAAATAATTTTAATAAAGTGTAAGTAAATAAAGTATAAACTTAAATCAGTTTTTAAACGAAGTTAGCGTTATAACAATTTACATTGTTGCATTTAAACAAAATACTTAAACTTAATACTTAAAACTTAAACTTATTAAATTTTTAAAAAATAAATTCAAATAACTCATAATAATGCAAATAAAATCCATTTATTTAATTAAAAAATTATAAGAATTTACACTACTGGCCAAAAGTATTGCAAGTTTCAGAAATCTAACCCTTTTCAAGATTAAGGCCCCCTCTCCCCCGTCAAAAGTAAAAATCAGTATAATTGATATTTTTTAATGTCAACATATTAAATTAATTACTTCAAAGACAAGATATCATTAAGTTAAAAGCAAAAATAATTATTTAATTTATTGAAAAAAATAGCATAAAAATATATAGTTTATTATAAAAATCATAATCCATTTTCGCTTGCCGGAATAAAATTAAATAAAGAATTCATTTCAAGTTATTCTGCAAAAAAAGAGTCACACCTACACATCATGTAGGTGTGACTATTATGCGGGGGAAATCTACTACATAATATTGTAACTATAAAGTTATTTTTTCTGCTTCAAAACGGGTATGCGACTATTATGTGAGGGTGGCTATTACACGAGTAAACACTGCATCTTCCTTTGAAACTTTTTTTAGCATGATCTTTTGAAATTTTAGACTTTTATTACTGCTATTTCGTTTATTTACGCTCTGAAAAATCTGTTCCTCCTGGAGTAATATATCTGTCTCATTTGGAAATAAGAGTATAGCCCGGTGTAACCTAGTAGAACCGTCCAAATTTTGCTTTCCCTTTTGCAGGGCAAAAATCCCTTTTTGCAGTTTTAATGACGACTTCATAATTTTTCAGCCCTGGGAATCAGAGGCGGCATTTCAATTCTTCATTTAGGGGTGCAAGATTTGATGTACTAAAATCCAGAATATGAAATAAATGTTTTTTTTTAATTTGGGGTGCGACTGCGTCCCCTATTATCCGTCCTTGCCCGGAATCATTATACTAATAAAAGCCTGTCCTTTCCTGGCCTCTACAGATGTGCTGTATTGAAAAAAGAAACACTAATTAGAAAAAACTATATAAACCTATGTGATCCTTTTGATTTTGCGCCCCCTCTTCTGTTTGCGCCCTATTACTGTAACGCCCCTGTTTGGAAAACCGATTCTAGAAGCTGAAAAAACTTAGGAAGTATCCCAGAACTTCAATTCACCGGGGCGTAGAAGTGGCCAAAAATAATATTTTTGTTAAAGGGGGCGTCAAAATCACTTGCATTTTCTTTTCCCGCTAACTTGATTTAAAAAAAACAACTTGATTTTATATGGCTTTGTTCAAAATTTATTATAGCTTGTCCTTTGGCGTATGCGGCATTTCTTTTGAAGTATATCAGAAAGGAAGGTAACTTGAGAAACCATTTCTTTAAACATCCGGATAAGATCTGCAGTAAGGTGGCAGTGACAGCTCAAAATAATTATAGGCGGTAATGAATCAACAGGTTCAAAGACCACCCCTTCGGAAGATCTGCGGAAGAAGGTAATTTAGCATACAATGGGCTGGACATGGACACCGAGTGGACATCTGTTTCCCATGAATGAAAAAGAAGCGATCAAAGAAGGCTTCCGGACAATTCACAGCGGCAACTTTAGAAGTGTTTAAAAGCTTGTTAATATTATGATTGCCCCCATCAGTGCCCAGTTAGTACTCCCATATGAATAACCAACTTAAAAAAAAAAAAAAAAAAAAAAAAAAAAGGAAAATGTTTGCAAACACGAAAAACAGTGAAATTTGGCGCCCCTCGATTGAAACTCAAGCGTAGGCGACCGCCTACGTCGCCTACGCCTCAAACCGGCCCTGCCCGTAGTGGAAAAAGTGAGAATCTAAGTATATCTAGGCTGCCATATTTGGCAAATTTATTAAGTGATTCAGACTCTTGAAGTAAAAATAAAAGAATAACGATTTTTTTAGATTATTTGTAAGGTTATTTTTAAGTTAAAATATCGTGTGTATGTGAAATCAGAGCAGGAATGAAATCTTTTATACTCTAAAGAAAAATAGGATTTCGAAATTTTCCGAGACTAAAATGTGCAACTTTTTAATTTGGCAAAAAATAAAATGGTTGATATGCGATTTTGAGAAGATGATTCTGGTGCTTGGAGCAATTTAATGAGAGCGTATTTTTAAAAACAAGGTTTTATTGAAATACGGCGTGGAAATTTAATTTTCGGTGCAGAAATAATGCAGTTATTAAGGCGATTTAAGACGGTCTAAATTCAGAATTTTCACCAAATTAAGTCAATTGATTTAAGTTGGTTGAATTCCGTGAAATCGTAGGCCTACCAAATTTTGTATGGTCATTTGCCAGGACAGATCCCTTCGAAATTCGAATTAGAACATCTGTTGTTTATTGCCTTATATTTGAAGCCAAAATGCGCCAAATACTGCTGTTATTGTACGACTAGAAGTCAAAGTCAGTTGTGCAGCAATTACAACGAGCGCTCTTCAGAAAATGTGAAAAAAGTTTCGCATTCCAAAGATTTCGTTTTGGGTACATAGATATTCTTATATCCACGCAGACGATTTCTTTGCTTGGCTCGATTTCCGCTTATAAATACTTGATTTATTTGTGAAAAGAAAAATTAAATTGCGTAATCTAGAAAAACAATTTTAAAGCCTCTATAAATAGCGCAGTCTTCCCTACTAGCAATTTTGCTCGGGCCGTCATCGGCTGGCTGCGTGGCCAATGGTAGCCCGAACAAAATTGCTAGTAGGGTTATCTCTTTTCTTTTTGTAAAGGGTTACAAGAGAGGGTGACGTAATTTAAAATTTAAAAAAAATTCCGTTTTATGTAGTGTCTGAGGTATTTATCGCTAAAACGTGAACCGGAAAAAAAGCATGATGTGGAAATAAGGCATTTTGAAAGTGAGAAGTTCACTGCAAACGGTCAAACTTTCTACTTTTTGGATAGCGAATGACGCTGACATAGTGTTTTTTGTGTCATTATATTGCAATGATTTCACGTTAATACATATGACGCAGACTTTAAGTCAAGCGTCAAATATTTTTGCTTTTTTAGATTCCACATCCCTGGAATTAATTCGAATTACACATGTGAGGAAAATTTCCGTTTCCTACCGTGCGAAGAACGGGCACGCAGCTAGTATATGTATAATAACGCTTTTAAAATGACCTCTTAAAAGAGGTCATTTGAAAAAAACCAGTGTACTCTTAAAATTTCTGAGCAGGATTTTTATGCCTACATTAAAAATCCAAGGGCAGGTTTATCATTTAGCAGGTAGCTTACTGCCATATCGGGTCGACAATGATCATAAATTTTTGCAGATTTATTTTATTTCTGATCCAAAAACAGAAGTATCAATATGGTGTAATAATATTGCACAGCCAATTGTTAGTAGTTTGGTTAGATCTTTACAAGATATGCTATATTCCCATAACAGCTATATACAGTCTTTCAAAACTGCTATTGAGAGTATTCCACCCGGCACAACTGACTTCAACGTCGTAATCCATGCAAATAAAGTACCTGCGCTAGAAAACTCCGGCTGTTATAATGCAGGCCCCAACCACGAGTGAAGTATCAGTTGTGATAGCTGGACAAGAATTTGATAAAAGAGATATTGTGTTACGTAGCCGTGACAATAACTTACAAAAAAATCGGAGTTGCATCGATTTTATGACAGCTTACACTACTATATCCTTTGATACTTTGTCGGGGAGTAACGGATACAGTATCAACATTTCTCAGGTTGATCCGGAAAGGAGGTGGAGCACCTCTTGGTAAAACGGTTTCATGTATGAACTATTATTGCTACCGCATAATGACAAGACAAAACAATTTTAATCTCCTACTTAGGTATAGAATGTTAACAAATCAATACTTAGTCGATCAATATGCAAGAATTGAATCGGAGCGATTAGTTTACATCCGACATAACCAAACGAAATTGAGGGCAGAAAACTGCGTCCATCTTCAGGATGCTTTACAGTCGAATGAACACAGCAACGACATCGAACAATTGGTTACATTGTCTTTCGTTCACGGGTGAGCCTCGATATTGACATAAAAAATCGTAGGACGCCATAACTTACGTCAGACATTACGGTAAACCTGACCTTTTTATAACTGCAACGTGCAACCCAAATTCGACAGAATTCAAAGAAAATATTTACTCCAATTCGACTCCACAAGATAGATACGACATACTGAATAGAGTACTCCATTTAAAAGTACAGAAACTCCATCTCATAAACAAGGCTCACATATTTGATCCACAACGTTGCTACATGTACTCTATTGAATGGCAAAAACGTGGGTTGCCACACGTCCATCTGCTGGTATGGTTAGTGAACAAAATTAGGCGGGATCAAATTGTTAGAGTTATTTCCGCGGAGTTACCCAATAAAGAAGAAGATTTAACCCTTTACGAAATTGTATAAAAACACATGGTGCATGGTCCTTGCGGAGTCTATAATCCTAATTCTCCATGCATGCGGGAAGGTAAATGTACCAAAACATTTCCGAAAGCATTCCAGAAACAAACATCTACCAGTGACGATGGATATCCTAAATATCGCCGACGGTTGCCAGAAGAAGGTAGACAAACTGCGACTGTGCGAAACCATGAAATTGACAACCGGGGGATCGTTCCCCATAACTCACTGCTTCTAAAAATTTTTGACACTTATATTAACGTTGAGTTGTGCAGCTCTATCAAATCCATACAATACGTCACTAAATATATTAATAACCCAGCAAACACATTACTGCCCGCAAAATAACGGCTGGGTACCCGTCGTGCTGGCAAAGTGCCATATACCGGGAGCAAGGTAGATTGCCATCGTCTGGAAGTCACTGGAGTACCAGTGTCTGAAAAATGCATATGCGTCAGAACATAACTAGTAATGGCGATGTGCTATGTGTCTATCTATAACATACACAGAAAAGTTAACGGCGTGGTACTGTTTAAAATGTACCGGACCAGCACTATTTGGCAGTAATGGGCCTGCATATATTTCGTAGTGTTAGCATAAAATTTCGTTATTTTAATTAAATAATATTATTTTACATTTATACTGTGTAGAAGTGTTAGGGGATATAAGTTCCGGGCCCCCAAAAGCAGGGTCGCTGCTAAAATTTTTTTTTTTTTTTGGGGGGGGGGAGGGCGGGGGAGTTCACATTGTGCTTTCAAATATTTTAGTAGTAAAAACTAAAGTAATACAAACGAGTTCAATGTTCTATAAAAATGTTCACTACACCGACAGTAAAACCCCCACCCTGTATATAAGCGAATATGTACAGAATTATCAATCTTAGTCTTAAAATTTTAATAATTAATATTAATTTTTTTTACAATTTTGATAAAATTTTCATAAAAACATATTTGAAGACTTTTTTCTGCGTTAAGCCCCTTTTAAAATCTACCAAATTGGGGTGCAGAAATATGTTAGAGGGAGCATTGGACGAAGACCAGTCACGGCTTGATTTGCATGGGAGCTCAGCTCCTCTACTTGTTTTCTATTTCAGAGAATTTTAGAAAACTATTAAAATTTTTAACAGTCTTCATAACAGTTTCTATTGATAATTATTTAATTACATTAGATATAACAGCGGTAAGACAAAATCTTACTTAATTTTATAATATAAATTAACATAAATTAAATATAAATTTATATGATATGAATTAAAAATTAGGTAATTAATGCTAAATTTAAAATAAAACAAATTAGGATCCCTGCATCTAGTTTGTTAGAAATAAAGCCATGGTCCTGAATTTTCATGTAACAGTCAAAAATAGAAAGTACGCAATTGGGTTTCATGTAGGGCTTTTTTTTTCTTTACGTTATTTAGATTGCTTTCAATTATGGCTTGATATGACCCCCCTAACCCCCCCTTGGCTACGCCCCTGACTTGTCTATTTTAATCTGAGGTGTGTGCAAGATAACCTTTTACCTGTATTCACGAAAACTGGAGTGAGCGATATGTAGGTATCTCCGTATCAGCGAGAAAAAAAAAAAAAAAAAAAAAAAAAAACCTGTTATTATATCCGTTTCTTTCCAACGATCTTTATGCGGATCTATAACAATATACAATACGGACAATAACTTATTGAAAATTTAAAATATACGGCTATTATGAAGTAATTACCAACACATAGCAAACAAATAAAGTTAATGTAAGAAGTTATTAAAACATTTATTTCATTTTAGGTTAAATAAGCTGAATCCAATTTGGACGAGAATATAAGTAGACACGAGAATATGGGTACACATGATAACAAGTTTTCTCCCATCCATTTTCAGGCTGCCTATGTAGGGAATTTATCCTATTCGATACGCAAATGTGGGCAGTTTTTCCTGAAAGGACTTCATTTTGTTTTAAGGAATTTACCTCGTACTCCAACGGGCATACAATAGATCTAATAAACTTTTTAGTTGTGAGTTACCCTCTATTCAGTGGAAAAATAGATAATATGGGATAGCATAATAATACACAGAAAGCAGCAGAGAAAAAATTCTAAATACCTAAAAATTCTGAACAATATATATTCTCGCAGAAAAAAGCGATAAATAAAAAAATTCTATGAATGGACAAAAAATTCCCATTATCCAAGTTTCACGGAAAAATAGTACGCACGTTTCGGGTGGTACAAAGGGTCCACCCTTCTTTTCAGGAGCGTGGTGAAGGAGGGTGGACCTTTTGTACCACTCGAAACGTGCATACTGTTTATTCGATTTTTGTTAAAGTGACTTTATAATAATATTCTATGTGCATATAAGCATTTAACAGCGTTTCCATGTTTAACCTGTTCGCTCTCATTATTGAAAAGATGCAGCGGAGAATACTATCCTGGGACCTTGGTCGGAGGACTTTTTAAGGGGTTCTAATGCGTAGTCACGTTACTTCTGTAGAAAACTGACCAAAACTCCAGACAATAAGATCGACAGCTCTGCGAATTGACCCGAACCCGGGATCTTCACACTGCAATATTCATTATATAATATTCAGACTCTTTTGTTTACGTATAATATATTTGATAAATTTTTATAAGCTACGTTCGGGCTAAATGAATAGTGTGTAATTATATTCAAATTCCTTACAAACATAAAATAAGAAGCACTTTACTTTCCAGAATAATTGAGAAAAACGAAGATCGCAGCTTCACACCTAAAGGGAAACTATTTTAATATAATAAAATTTATTATAACAGTTATTACGGCCAATTTTAAGCTGAATAATTACTATATATATATATATATAATGCACACATAATATGAAACATGAAGTTAATATGGTGCATGGGGGGGGCGCTCCAGTTAGATGCTTTGAAAATTGTCGAGTTTCATTGAAACGGAAGTGGCGAATTTCCGAGTGCATTAAGTTACCAACTTTTTTTTTGTCTTTAATTTCGGTCGCATATCTTGATATGTTGAGCAGCGAGAGAGTTATAATTGATGAATTACGAATCAAGCACACTTTTTAGGATACAATTTTTTTCCTGTTTCTCATTGTAGTACAACTTTCGAAAAAGTTTGATTGGTTTGGTGAAGCTGTTCAAGACAACTAATTTGGTTTCGTCATTGGACCAATACAAGAATAAAATTGCTTCAACGTTGAAATCTTGTTAGTTTATGATACAACATTGATGGATTTTACCAATATTAGAGGTAAATTTTTACTTTCACTATTTTTAATATACATTCTCGCATAGCCTACTTTAGTGTATAAAAGTATTTTTCTCCATAAAATTTGAGTTATGTAGTTATACAACAGGTACACCCTCCAAAAAAAGTAATCGAACAAGAGAGAAATTTCCTACTTTAGATTTGCGAATAATAATTGAGTTTTTGAAAAACGAACAACTTCATAGAAATAAGGAAAGCCATATTTATACATAGCCTAATTCATATTCTATGATAAATAAATTTTAATATACTAAACCAACGTAGGAAATTTTTCTCTTGCTCGAATACTTTTTTTGGAAGGTTTACAGATGTAGAAATTTCTATTTAGAATAGCTAACATAAGAAAGATCATTTGATTTAATAACATGTACAATACAGAAAAATGTTACCCTAAAGTTATGTGTGTGTGTACAACCATAGTGCAACTTAATTTATTATTACTTCCTGCAGGGGCGTAGCCAGAAATTTTTCATGGGGGGAGGTTACGACTACTACAAATCATATATATATGTATACATGTGTGTGATAATGTAGTGAAGAATATGCATTTTGTAGGCAAAAATTCCTTACGGGGGGTTATGGCCCCTCCTAACCCCCCCCCCTTGGCTACGCCCCTGACTTCCTGTAAGAATTTGATTTATATATATATATATATATATATATATATATATATATATATATATATATATTAGAGATGAGACGGGCTCAGCCCGAGCCCGAAAGCCCGAGCCCGAGCCCGGGCCCGACTCGGGCTCGGGCTCTGTAATTCACGATTGCGATCGGGCTCGGGCGGGCTCGGGCTCGTGAAAAATTTCTTCTTTGTTGAACATACTCCTTGAAACAGATTTTAAAAAGTGATTCGTGGTATAAATAGACGTACTTATTTAAAAAAATAGCGGCACGGGGGACTAGAAGGTGTGTGAAGCTCCAAAATTTATTGTATCCTCTTAATGAAGTAGTTAATTTTATTTGTCTTTAGCTGAAATTTCGGGCTCGGGCGGGCTCGGGCTCTAACTTTAATAATATTGCTCGGGCTCGGGCGGGCTCGGATTAAAAGTCTTCGGGCTCGGGCGGGCTCGGGCTTCAAAAAATGAGCCCGAACTCATCTCTAATATATATATATATATATGGATGGATATTTTAAGAAAAGTTATATTTTAAGTATTTGTAAGAAAATTGCAGTTTATGAAAACAGCACAGAATTCACTAATGGTGGGTGAGCATAATTTGCAAACGATGGACTAACGGATTTTGCTGTTGTTTTTTGTTTTTCATTTATTGTATAGTTTTAATCGTTCTCTTCCAGAGTTATTCCCATGTGCGCTATATAAGTACAGTCATGGGCGCCGACAGAATATTTCCCGGGGGGGGGGGCAAAGACTACTTCAACGTATGGTTACCATGATAGAAAGAGCAAAAAAGCAAGGGAAAACACTGCACACAAAAATCCAGGGGGGGGCATTGCGCCCCCCCTTGTCCTATGCTGCCGGCGCCCGTGAGTACTGTAGACCTCGATTAATTGAGATCGGATTATCTGGGTTGAGGCTTCTCCGAGACTATCTTAATTTATTATGTTGATGACGCACGTAAATTTTTGTAGAGTACCGCGGTTGAAAAATCATAGCTGTTGATTTTATCAAATGAAGAAAATGAAATTCTTTCAGATCACGACGATAATACTGAACTATGAAGAAAATATTCTAAGATTTGAGAACGTGGGACTGTTTTGAAAGCTGAAGTGCAACAATGGATTAATGTAACATTTTTTTTTTTCAAGAGATGGGGGCTGATTAAAAAAATGGCTTGAATGTAAATTGATTGGATAGAGACTAATAAAAACTTATTTTATCTAAAAGAAACGTACAGTAAATCCGAATGCTACCCTTAAGCAATGTCTTTTTTTTGGGGTGGTGGTGATGAATAAGCCCCCTAACCCCTCCCCTGGATGCGACACTGGCTCACGTTTTAATTATGGCACCATTATTGTAAATAGGCACTAAGCCGGCACCGTGCCATTAATTACAGCCACTGTTAAGATACCAGGCCAGTGCCCTTGTTTTCAGTAATATCCCGCACCCTGCCGTTTCATTTTAGGCATTGTAAACTTAATGGGTCAGTGCCTTAAATGATGACCGGCACTTGCCATATTGCCAGCACAGTGTCATTGCCTTCACCGGCTTCTGGCAAAGTACTTCTCGGGCGACCACTTTTGGTACGATTCAGTTACTTTTTGCAGTGCCGTGCCGGTGCTGAACGTAAAGACAGAACGGCACTGGTAAGGTACTCTGCCAGCAGGTGTGTGTTTGCTGGGAAAGGGATCAAGCTACGTTCAGCATACAATCAAAAAACGAAGTAGAAAAATATCAATCTGGTCGTTACATCTGCCGCTCCGAAGCAGTATGGAGGATTTTATCATTCAACGTACATGACAGGGCACCTACAATTACCCATCTCGCCGTTCATTTAGAGAATGGGCAGAGAGTTTATGTTTAATGAAAACAACATTGGCGACGTTGTTACAAATCCGCGAGATGCAACATTAACAGCTTATTTTAAGTTATGTTCTCAAGACGATTTTGCTAAAACCTTGACATATGACAAAGCTCCAAGCTATTATACGTGGAATCAGACTGCCAAAACCTTTCAACGGAGGAAACAAGGGACTCCAGTTGAAGGTTTTCCTGGAGTTAAAAAAACTGATGCTCTTGGGAGCGTCTAGTTCATCCCAACAACAGTGAATGTTTTCACTTGAGAATGCTACTGCACATTGTAAAGGGCCCATCATCTTTCGAACACCTCAGAACTATACAAGGCGTAACTTATAATACATGTAAAGCAGCATGCAAAGCGATGGATCTCCGAGGCCTGATTATGACAGACAGGGGCCCCGGGCATTGCGTATTTTGAAGGCCCCATCTATCATTTTTGTCTTATTTTTCATAAAATTTTTAAATAACAAAGAGTATTTCAGAACAATATTTTAAACTGGGGCCCTTCGAGACGGGGATCTGGGCTAAGTCCCGATTTGCCCATGCGATAATAAGGTTCTGTGGGTCTCTTGGAAGACGACTCTCAATGGGATAACACATTAACGGAAGCTGCTATTTTCAGTTCATCGAAGTCATTAAGGTATTTGTTTGCCCTTATTATAGAGTTTTGTCAAGTGACCGATACTGTATCTCTCTTTAACAAGTATCGGCAAAATATGGCCAAAGATATACTGAATCGAGGAGGGCGAGAATCAATGTCAGATGATGTCCAATATGATCAAAACATCTTTGACGAAGCGTTGTTAGAATTGAATAAAGTAGTGGAAGGACTTTCGGGTAAATCCATTACGGATTTTGGACTGTTGATGCTACAAATTTAACGAATTCTGAATTAACTAACGCTGAATACACAAGAGAAACTTCCTACGATCAATCTAAACTGGCACAAATTGTAGCTCAAGGTGAACATCGCATGAACATCGATCAAAAAAGGAAAAATATATATACGATGTGTCACTAACATCAATTGACAGGAACGAAGTAAAATTATATTTTCTTGATGCTCCTGGGGGTACAGGTAAAACATTCCTTATCAACTTGCTCCTTGCCAAAGTAAGATTGGCAAAATTGCATTAGCTGTAGCATCATGCGGAATTGCAGCTATACTTTTGGAGGCAACCTTGATGCGAAATTATGATCAATTATATGTAAGTTGCCAAATTATGAAAAAGCGCGCACTCCGCTTGGCGGATTAGTTCATTGTCCCTCGCACAATACAGACACGTTACTGCTTCCTTCGAATTTCGACGTTTTTTACTATATTACCTTTTCTATTATATACCCCAATTAAGCTGTTTTATGTCTTCATATTTTGCATTTATAAGTACTTAAAAGCGCATTAGCTCCTAAACGGGGTATTCGATTGAGCTCACATTTGTTACATATATTAAAGACTACCGTCGTACGACTGGTATTGATTTTGATGTATGTAGAACTTACAGTTTTTTTACAGGGCTGCAAAAATATTTCTCAAACATTACGGCCTTTACAGAGAGATGCTTATGAGAGGGAGAGGGGTGGGGAGGGAATAAAATATTGAAAGTTGCCAAATTTTACCATTTTTGATGATTTATCGCCAAGTATGGCGCCAAAAAAATAAGCCATGCCGCAGGTCCAGGGGTTCGATTCCCTGGTTGGGCGAGTTTGGCTCAGCTTTTCATCCCTTGAGTGATAAAATGAGTACCACGCTTGCTTGCGAGTTAAAAGAGAGTTTCACGTGAGGCTGACCACTTGGCCAAGGCATATGCTTCCGCGCCCATCATCATCATCATCATCAGCGAATTGTTCTTGAAAGGAGTGCATGTTCCATGACGGTTTAACTCCAGTTGTTTGATGAGTATTATACATCGATGGGTCATGTAAAAGAAAATGCAGTATCAGAACATACATAATAGGAGTTAAAAACAGGGAGTTTCACGTCAGGCTGACCACCTGGCCAAGGCATATGCTTCCGCGCCCATCATCATCATCATCATCGAATTGTTCTTGAAAGGAGTGCATGTTCCATGATGGTGTAACGTATCGCCCCGTTCAGAAGCTGAAGGAAGGCAGCCGCACACAACCATGTGGTTTGCTTAACTTTATTTAGGTTATATTCTTGGTTAACATGGATGAATTTTACACACAGACGACACAAAAATACACATATTTACAATTTCAATAACCGAGCGAACGCCTTCGGTATCACAAGGGAAAAATTTTTTCGCAGCCCATCCTCTCAGCGTCCTTTTCTCTCTGCTGCTCGAGAGGGACTCTCTCTCTCTTTGGGGGTTGCCAGTAACTTTTTACTTTCTTGGCGGTGTCCGTTACAACCCCTCCTTCCACAAAAGGTTGGCTTTCCCGATATACAAGGGAAAACAACGAAAAAAAGTTTATGTACAGTATGTAATAATTCGTTCTTAGTTCGTGTGCACATTATACTTTCACACTTTATAGTTCACAGTTTAGTACGTTACACTTCACAGTTCAAGTGTGAAAAAAAAAACTGTAATTAAGTTCGCACTTCAAATCTGAGAACGTTATATCGAGTTCTCATTTCAGTGTAGATACGTTAAAGAGTACACAGTTCAAGTTTGAAAATAACTGTAATTGAGTTCTCATTTCAATGTAGATACCTTAACGAGTCCTCCACCCATTACCAGGCCATAATAATTTTAGGTAAATATACAGATAAGTTCACACATATAATAGTACAATCAATGAGGATGATATAAAAATATCCACCCAGTTAAATGGTATTTGTTATACTGAAAACATTTCTTTTCTTTTTTTCTCACCAAAATTTGAATAAAGCACAAATTTAACACACAATAGTTACACAACGTTAGACACAATAATTACACAACTTTAAACACAATAATTACACTCTTAAAATCAAAAACATTTTTATGACCTTGGTTTTCTAAGTGGCATATTTGGGATTTCGACTTAAACAGTCAACATTTGAGTTTTCTTTTCCTCTTTTATGTTTAATTGAAAAATTAAAAGCTTGCAAGGCTAACGCCCAGCGAATTAATCGTGGATTATTGCCGGAATTTCTTTGCAACCACACAAGTGGGTTGTGATCCGTCTGGATACAAAATTCTGTCTGTCCATCTATATACCCTTTAAGCTTCTTAATGCCATATAAGATGGCCGCACACTCTTTTTCAGTGGTAGAGTACTTCTTTTCAGTTGGAGTAAATTTTTTGCTAAGGTACAATATTGGATGTTCCTCCCCATTTTCATCCGTTTGTGACAAAATAACCCCGTATCCTAAATCCGATGCATCTGTTTGCAATATGAATGGCTTTGAAAAGTTTGGAGCGTGCAAGAGAGGTTTATTAGTGAGTTTTTCTTTAAGTAAATTAAATGAAGCAGTGCATTCCTCATTCCAGGTAATTTTACCTTTCTTGTTTTTCCCTTTCAACAAATCTGTTAGAGGCGCAGTTATTACAGAAAACATTGGAATATATTGTCTGTAATAGCCTGCTAATCCCAAGAAAGCTCTGATTTCAGTTTTTGTTGTTGGGACCGGAAAAGATTGTATAGCCTTTATCTTGAGTTCAGCTGGTGAACGTTTTCCGCGTCCTACAACGTGTCCAAGGTATTGTACCTCTTCTTGAGCAAATCTACACTTGGCAGGTTTTATAGTTAAATTAGCCCTTTTTATCCGTTCCAAAACCTCCTGCAAATGTCCTAAATGTTCATCCCAGGTCTGAGAAAAGATCGCGATGTCATCTAAATATGGAATCGCATAACTGTCGCACCCTTTCAAAATTTCACTCATCAATTTACTAAAGTAATACGGTGCATTTTTAAGACCAAATGGCATACGTAGTGGTCTATATACGCCAAAGTTTGTGGCAAAAGCCGCAATTTTCTGAGCTCTTGGGCTCAACGGAATCTGCCAGTAGCCCTTTGTCAAATCGATTAAAGTGATATATGTAGCTGCTGCAACTGTTTCAACTCGCTGTTCTATATTCGGAATGGGATAAAACTGAGTGCGTGTTATTTCATTTAATTTTCTGTAATCAATGCAGGGCCTAGGGTCCCTATTTGGCGTCTCTACGAGGATCATTGGAGAAACGTATTCGGAGTCTCCCGGTTCAATTACATTATATTGTATCATTTTTTTAATTTCTGCTTTTAACAACTCGTTTTGTCTAATTGTCATTCTATAAGGATTTTGCTGAATAGGCTTATCACTGGTTAATTCAATATCATGTTGAACTAAGTGTGTCTTGCCGGGGATGTTTGAAAAGATATTAATATATTTTAGTAACAAATTTCTTAACTCGATAATTTGGTCATCGTTGAGTCTTTCTTTCAAATGATTTATTTCTACTATTTCGTTAAAATCAAAGACTTTAGGATCAACTAACATGTAAGGAAAATCCCCGTCTAACTCTGGTGTGTCTAGGGACTCATTATTTTCGCCTAATGTCACTAAATTTAAAATTTCGGGCCTTCTGTAATACGGTTTCATCATGTTTACATGATAAACCTTGTTTATCTCTTGGTTCCCTTCGAAACTGACGACATAATTTGTCTCGGATAATTTCTTTTCAATTTTACCTGGTCCCTTCCATTGAGGTGCTAATTTATGGGCCTGATTTATTGTTAGAACTAACACGGAATCTCCTTCGTGAAATTCTCTTTTTATGGTATTACGGTCATACCATTTCTTTCTTTTGTCTCGCATCTCTTCCATTTTTTCTTTTGCTAGCTCCTTACTCTTTTTTAATCGATTTATCAGTTCGAACACATACTCAACTACAGTATTCCCTTCCTCTGGGGGTTCTAACCATTTTTCGTATAATAACACATTAGGGGTTCTAAGGTTATTGCCATATACAAGTTCTGCAGGACTGAAGCCTGTACTTTCGTGAGTGACAGTCCTTAAAGCAAAAAGAGCAATTGGTATTTGCGTTTCCCAATTAGGAGCAGCTTCGATGCATAAAACTTTCAATATCCTTTTCACAGATCGGTGAAACCTTTCAACTGGATTAGTCTGTGGGTGATAAATAGAACTTCGAAGGATTTTTATCCCAAACTTCTCTAAAAATTCAACCGTTAGAACACTCATAAAGGATCTCCCTTGGTCCGTCTGAATTTCTTTTGGGAAACCCATCCTGCTGAAAATCAACAAAAGTGCATCGACCACCGATTTAGAAGTTATATCTGGGACAGGGATAGCGTCAGGAAATTTAGACCCTAAACAAATTACAGTTATGAGGTATCTATTCCCTTGAGTTGATGTTGGCAAAGGACCACAAGCATCAACATTTATTTTGCTAAAAACTTCCGAAATAATGGGTACACTCATTAGCGGTGCTTTCTTTTTGTCAGTCGCCTTTCCAACACGCTGACATGGATCACAAGTTTTCACATATTCTTCTATTTCTTTATAACAATTTGGCCAGTAGAAGTGCCTCACTAACTTATCTTTTGTCTTAAGAATTCCTAAGTGGCCTGAAATGTCATCATGGCATAAATTTTTAATTTGCTCCCTGAGAGTTTCCGGAACAACAATCAGGTTTTGCTCATCACCAAATTTATTTAATTTCGTCTTAACTAAAATTCCATTTTGGATTTTAAAATCAGCCTTGTCACCCTCCCGTTTTACTGACTCAAATAACGGTACTAATTCTTTACTCTTCCTCTGCTCATTAATAAAAGACTGAGAATCCATTTGAAATATATTATCTAGGGTAGTATTGGAATCTACCTGAGGTAAAATGTCGATATTCTCTAAGTTATCGTCCTCATTATTTCCCTACAATGGAACGTCAGGCTCCTCAATGACTAACTTTTCGTCTGATGAATTTTTATCATCTTTCAGCTGTCGCCTTTGAGACCGAGTCAAGACAGCATTTACACTCTCAGTACTTAATGGGACATTTTCTCTACTTTGCTCTAAGAGAGCCGAAGTTTGATTCCCTAAAATATACCGCCCTTGATCCAACTTGTTCGCAATTACAACTGCCTTGGTGGTTATTGTACCTAATTCGCATTCTACGTCTACTTCAGCAACGGGTAAACAAGTCATATGGTCATCGAAAATATGCTGAACCCAAACGTGTTCCCCGGTCATTCTGTCTTTGTCAACATATTTTTGACAGACAACGTCTACTGTGGCTCCGGTATCGCGGAGAATGGGCATCTCAAATCCATTAACTTTCCCGTTTACAGTGAAGGGATCTAATAAATTTTTTTCAGATTTTTGTCCAATTCTATATGCTTCCGATTTTTGAATTCTTAAATTGGGGCACTGAGGTCGTAAGTGGTCGTAAGAGCCACATTCAAAACAGCTGAGCTTTTTCTTATGCTCAAAGTTTACACCCGTTTTCCTTGCAAAGGTACGCCCGTCATGTTCTTTCTTAGAAATTCCGTTTGAGGGCTTTTTGTTAACATTACCATTGTAGAAATTCTTTACTGGTTTACTATTTCCCTTAACTGAAGATTCTCCTAACTTACTCTTTCCCATTATGGTTTTCTTAGCATCCTCAAATTCCTCAACTTTCCTTACCAGTTCTTTAGGGGAAGTAATTGTAGACCACTCATCCAAAAAGTGTTCCTTAAAATCGTTTGGCACTCGCCTTTTAATCTGGTCTACCAACATTAGATCTTTGAGTTGTTCGAATGTTTTAATTTCAAGGCCTGTTAGCCACCCCTCTAAAAAAGTGTTTAACTCGTGATAAAAATCTTGCCAAGTGGAATCGGGATTTTTTTGAGATTTTACCAGCATTTGCCGAAATTTTTCCGCGCTGAGTTTAAATCTGTTAAGCAACAACGTTCTAACATATTGGTAATCCTGAGTTTCTTTCTCCGGTTCTCGCGCTATTACATTATTTATCTCCGCTGGTAAGGTACTAATTAAGTAAGAAACCCATCTCTCTTTAGGTATCTGCATCAATTTAGCTTGCCTCTCAAAAAGTTCCAGGAATAAACTTATATCATCGGTTTTTAAATTAAATTTTGGCATTAGTTTTTGAAAATTTTGACTATAATTGGAATCTACCACAGCCGCGGATACTGTTGTTTCGACCCCCTGTTTTGCTTTTAAACACTCAAGTTCTAATTTTTGCCTTTCCAATTGAATTTCTCCGTCTTTAATTTGCTTTTCCATTTCTAATTTTTGCCTCTGCAATTCATATTCTCTATTCCTATTTTGTTTTTCCATTTCCTCTTTGTCTAATCTTTCTTTCATCGTGCTATCTAATAGATTTCTCACAAATTCTTCCTCATAGTTTTTACTACCAAGGATTAATTGTTTTAATTCGATTACACGTAGATCTTCAGTAGCCTGTTCACCAAGTTCTAAGGCTACCGAAATTAAATCCGATTTTAATCCCTTCCCTAAATAGGACATTTTCAAAAAAAATATCTAAGTAACAGCTCAAAGCAAAAGAACATACAATAAATATAAGGGATAAAAAAAAAATGTCTAACACCTATTCACTAAAGCAAATTTCTACAGTGCGATAAAAAAATAATAAAAGAGGAAAAGCAAGCTCGTTAAATTCTTCTACCATACCATCAAAACACAGCAATGACTCATAGCACTTTTTTTTTTCTGAAAGCTTCGCAGATTCAGGGAAAAAGCGAAGAAACAACATAAACAACAAATGAGTCAGGCTCAAATGTCCGCTCGGACACCTGCACAGTGTGAAGCGGGGAATCCTGCAATGCCCTCTTATCTCCGTTCACAGAGGGAGTAGTAGTTCAAAACAAAATATAAACACACGTACTATAAAACTGTTCGCTGGTGCAAATACTAGGAAGTTATATGTTTTGTGCGCATAAAAATAAGGGATTTACACTAATATTATCTCTGATGAGAATTTAAAAACACTGTTATGCATAATATATAATACTTCTAGTTATTTAACTCTGATGAGAAAAAATACTATGAATTTTCCAATGGCTGGAAATATATAAACATATATTTTCACGGCGAAAGTTTGAAACCAAGAAAATTAATAATACTAACACTGGTGCGCATAAAATAATAATATTTCAAATTCACAATAAACTCTCTTGAGAATTGTTCTCATGAATTTCCCATGGGTGGAAATATATAAAACATATACTTTCAGGACGAAAGTTTGAAATTAATAATTTAATAATACTAACACTGTTGTGCATAAAATAATATTTCAAAGACACAATAAACTCTGGTGAGAATTGTTCTCATGAATTTCCAATGGCTGGAAATATATAAACGTATACTTTCAGGACGAAAGTTTGAAATAAACAGAATTAATAATATTAACACTGCTGTGCATAAAAAAATAATATTTCAAGTACATAATAAACTTCGGTGAGAAATGTTCTCATGAATTTCCAATGGCTGGAAATATATAAACGTATACTTTCAGGACGAAAGTTTGAAATAAACAGAATTAATAATATTAACACTGGTGTGCATAAAAAATAATATTTCAAGTACATAATAAACTTCGGTGAGAAATGTTCTCATGCCTTTCCAATGGTTGGAAGCATATCTTACTAATGTACTTAATCTATTAAGGCAGCAAAACCTATACTTTCAGGACGAAAGTTTTAATTCCATAAAAATTATTTTCCTCAGGATGAGAAATTCGATGCTCGTACACTGGCGTGTACATAAATAAAATAATTCACAGTAAAATATTATACTCTGGTGAGTATATGGACTTAATACACTTCTAATGGTTAGAAGTTACTTTTAATAACATTAGAGCTATTGAAAAGCAATATTCCGCATGTATAATACAATACAGGATGCAAATTATAAAACAACAGAACCTGTATTCTCAGGGTGAGAACTACAAGATACTCTTATAGAAATTTTTAATTTTTCCCTTTGGCCTGGCTATGGTAAAAGGTGGAGAACATACCTGACCTTGATACCCTTGCATTCATGGTATCTCGGTGGAACCTCCAATTTTTCATCGTCTGTAACGTATCGCCCCGTTCAGAAGCTGAAGGAAGGCAGCCGCACACAACCATGTGGTTTGCTTAACTTTATTTAGGTTATATTCTTGGTTAACATGGATGAATTTTACACACAGACGACACAAAAATACACATATTTACAATTTCAATAACCGAGCGAACGCCTTCGGTATCACAAGGGAAAAATTTTTTCGCAGCCCATCCTCTCAGCGTCCTTTTCTCTCTGCTGCTCGAGAGGGACTCTCTCTCTCTTTGGGGGTTGCCAGTAACTTTTTACTTTCTTGGCGGTGTCCGTTACAATGGTTTAACTCCAGTTGTTTGATGAGTAGTTATACATCGATGGGTCACGTAAAAGAAAATGCAGTATCAGAACATACATAATAGAAAAGGTAAATAGTAATATATATTAGAGCAAAACAGTATGAGAATAATGCAAAATGAAAATAAATTATATACAAGGGACTCTAGAAGACAATGTCAAGGGTAGGACAAGATCAGGAGACACAAATCCTATAGGGAAGTCGTAGTTTGGAAGAAAAGGTACTGAGAATTGGTGCTAATAATCCTACTCATTAAGCAGGAGGACAGCTTTAGGCCGTGTCCGGTTGTCTGAATCGCGGAAGTCATAATCAGGGATTTCTGCAACTAGTTCATTTGGTAAGTTATAGACTTTGTCATAAAAGTGTTGGGCTTGTTTTTTAATAATTTCGTACATGGAGGGAATCATGAGATCTCTACGTATAACCGATAGTTTCTCATGTATCTATGAGCATGTCTAATTTTTCGTAGTATTTTGTTGTGTTGAATTGTGATAAGTTTAAATTTGTTTTCGCAGCATAAACCCAAATGGGGCTAGCGTGTGTACCTGCAGGGAGGACAATCATGTTGTACAGTTTTCGTTTGTTGCTTCCGCGCCCCAGAACCCGTGATCTTGAAGGAATGGTCGTGCAGCGCAGACATAGAGAGCGCAGGCCTTGGACGCGCAAGTGGACTGTTGCTCCAATGCTTAACTTTTCATAGACAGAACATGCCTGTCGAAGATTGTTAAACAGTTTTGGTAGGCAATTTTAATATAGATTTAAATTCTGAAAAGTATTTTATAGAACACAGAAGACAAACACGCCACTCATGGATTATGATGCACATTCCAAACAGTAGTTATAAAGGGGAAGTATAGTTAGAATGTGCTTGGCGAAGACTGTAAACAATTTTAGTAGGCGATTTTATTATAGATTTCGATTCCAAAGAAGTGTTTTAAGGAACAGGAAGAAAAATACTGCTCATGAATAATGATACACTTTTCAACTTTATGGAATATGGAAGAAAAATAGGGACAGCGGATGGATTATGGTACGCTTTTAATATACAGGACTTTAATGTGTATTTAAAATATTAAAGTGTTTCAGATTTTTTTTCATACTTTTCTCCATAGAAATACATTGCAGTTTATTAACCACATCGACGGCAGCTATAAACTCCTTCTTTAGTTTAGCGATTTCTTATTTCTTTAATTTTTCAATTTTCTATCTGATATTGGATCTTTACTAGCTAGGGTAGTGTGAGAAAAAATAAATAAAGCAGGGAGTGCACGATTGCCATTTGACCGATTAGATTATTTTACTCTTGCAGATTCCAACATTTTTTACAATTTTCACTTCATACTGTTGACGTTTACTTTCCTGAACCGGTATTTTCTCATGGAATGGTGTATGTCGCTCTTTCAAGGATTAGATCAAAGAATGCCGTGGCAGTCAGGAACACTCACGCAGATTCACCTGGACGTTCTGTGGTCGATGGTTTTACCCAAAATATCGTCTTCAACGAAATACTCAATTAGAAATTGTAACTGTATTCGTGCTCATTCGTCATTTAATGCGTTCTCTTCTTCTTTTACTTAAAAAAAAAAAAAAAAAAAAGAAGTTAAAAACAAATTTTAAAGATTTTTATCATTTCACCGCCCTCGTACAGTTGCTAAAGTAAGAACTGGCACGAAATTTTTCTTTACTTTCTGTCACACGTCATGTCACGTCCGCGTCGCTCTTCGATTGTTCCTGTCCGTTTTGCCCAAGATATTGGCGACGTTCTTGATCGTTCCCATTTATTTCTGAAACATTAATGAACGTCAATAAAGTGACCGTCGAATTCGACGGGTTCCAGCTAGTACTATTTTATTATTCATAGATTACTATATTATTCAAAATACAAAGAAAGTAGTAAATTTAAAATAAAATGATTAAGTAAAACATTAATTACTGTAAAAAAAAAGAACGAAAGAAAAAAAAAACGTGCTCATAGAATGCGCAGTGTAAAGGTGTAGGGTTAGTGAATTTATTTATTTATTTATTTTATTTTTTTTTAAGAAATGGGCCCTTGAAATTAGTTGCGCCTCGGGCCTCTCAAGAACTAAATCCGCCACTGCCTCCAGCCCCCCAGAAAATTTCCATTTAGCATGATCTTTCAGACTGACACACTGTGCCGGGGCCGCACTCAGGATTTTAGTAAATGCTAGCTCATTGAAACTTCGTTATAGCAACTTCGTTTAAGAGAGAAAACTCTCTTATAACAAAAAATATTTTGCATCCTTCAATCATTCGCCAATAGAATTAAAGCTCGCCTTCAACGTCACTCGGTTGTAGCATTATTAATAATCGGATCCCTTCCATTACGTTGTAATTGAGTTTATCTTTACATGCACTACGTGTGATAATCAGTTTTAGAGGGAGAGGAGCGCGGGGCTTCAGCACCTATAGCCCCGCGGTGCATCGTGCAAGCTTTAAAAGGAACTACAAGCAGCAGATGCATGAAGTTATCTCTTTAGACCCTGCATTGCAATGCAAGTCTCAGCCATTTTGATGTGCCCTACCATTCTTGAGAGTTTGTCGGTCTATTTATACAAAACACCCATCCATTAACATAACAATATAATGGACCAGCAAAGTAGGGTCTCCCGAAAACACAGATCTAGGCTTTCATTCTTTAAATATTCATCATAGACATATGCAATGAATCAGAAAGTTACGTAAAAAAAAAAAAAAAAAGGCACAGAATTTTATGAAATTGATTATAATTTTTTAAAGATGTTAAGTCTTAAGTAAATACAAAATTAAAGTTTTATACGGGCGCCGTACTAAAAAACTCTCAATTACCAATAAGAGCCCCATTCATTAAATAGTTGATGTACAAAATTTCAATCTTTCAGCAAAAATTGTTTGGACCAAGTAGATGAGGGACTATATAAAAATTTGAATGGAAACAATTATAGAAATCATTGTTGCTTTGCATAATTTGTGTACGACCCTGAAACGCAATCATACGAAATGGTATTTTCCCTTCGAGAGCCACTATGAGAGGTGGTTAATGTCAACATATAAATTTATTTTCATATCTTTGATACTTTTATGGATAAAATGCTCAAATTTTGTGCATCACCTAATTAATGCATGGAAAGCATTTTGCTATTTTTTTATTTTTACGGAGATCGAAAAAAAAATTAATTTTCGTATTTATTTCCATTAATCTCCATGAAATTTTAATCGATACCATAAAATACTGTTTCTTTCCTTTTTTTATTTAAACGTAACTTTGTAACTTATTGAATGTGCATATGATCAACATTTAAGGAATAAAAGCCTAGGTCAGTGTTTCTGGGAGACCCTGTATATATCTTTTTCGACATGGGATAGTAGTAATAACACATTTAAATTTTGTTTAGTTTCTGTAATAAGTAAATTCTCTAAAATTTTGCATTTTATCCTGTTTTAAAACATTTGAAACTATTATTTATGACTTTTTTGAAGGGGGACGATATTTTAGCCCCATTTATTCTAGTGATTCTTAAAAACTTTTTGTACAAATCTTCCTTTTTAAATTGAAAAAATTAATATTACATAGCTACTAATGAAAGTAGGGGAGCAACTAGAGGGGGGAAACGAGGCACTTGTCTCGGGTGCCGTGTTGATAGAGGTGCAAAATCAGTTATGGTTCCAGTGGCGGATCCAGAAAAAAAAAATTATAAATAGGGGGCACAAAATATTACTGTCTCCTTTTTCTCATAAATTCATTTGTATTAACAAAATAAGTCAATTTTCTATAGTGTAAACTTAATTCGTCTGTAGAGGCACGTGCCCCTCTGCCATCCTCAGATCCGCTAGTGTATGGTTTTAAAGATGGGGGCGCCAGAATTAAGGTTAGCCCCGGCTGACGTGAACTCTAGCTGCGGCTCTGAATAAAGGTAAAAAATCTACAATTTTTCAAAATGAAAGTAGATTTAAGAAGGAAACAAAAGAGAGTGCCAATCAGTGGCGGCTCCTCCATTTGAGCACATGAGCACGTAAACCCCCAAAGGAAAAAACTGAAGAATAAACACATTAACAAATTAAATTTAAAGCAAATATTAAGCACACTTCTAGATTTATGTGAATTTAAAGCGTGAGTTTTACTCTCTCCCCCCTCCTCCCACACTTATTAAATACGCTTATTATAGCTAACGCATTGTAGTGTAGGTTAGAGATGAGACGGGCTCAGCCCGAGCCCGGAAACCCAAGCCCGAGCCCGGGCCCGAACCGGGCTCGGGCTCTGTAATTCACAATTGCGTTCGGGCTCGGGCTCGTGAAAAATTTCTCCTTTATTGAACATACTCCTTGAAACAGATTTTAAAAAGTGATTCATGAGGAAAATAAAAGTACAATCAACTCCGGTTGTAGTGAACCTCTGGGGACCATCAAATTTCGTCCCCTATATCCGAAGTTCACTAAGTGTCACTAGACCCAAGTGTCTTCATGATGGATTGAGATACTCTATGCGAATCGGAACTAATGGTTTGCGTTCACTATAGCCGATGGTTCACTATATCCGGGTTCACGATAACCTGAGTTAACTGTACTAACAAAAAATAGCGGCACTGGCGCCTAGAAGGTAAGCTCTTTAGATATTTCTGAACGGCGGCTTATATTCATTAGTTAGTCATGAGATCCGACATTATTTGATAAACATATGGATAAATAAAGAATTAGAAAGTGCATTGAGAGTTTGCAACTATATTTGTCTTTAATTTGCACAAACGGCAAAATTCATTGTATTCTATCAATGAAGTAATTGGATTTTTTTAATCTTTAAATGAAATTTCGGGCTCGGGCGGGCTCGAATTAAAAGTCCTCGGGCTCGGGGCTTCAAAAAATGAGCCCGAACTCATCTCTAGTGTAGGTTACTACAACTGAGTCTAATCAGTCGCACATGCGAACGGAAATTTTTCCCTCTGAACCGCTCTCTGGGATAAGAAGCCCAGACAGCTGGGAGGAAGCGCGGCACTCATGAAATCTGTCCGTTCGCACAAATTCATTGTGCACCCATGGCCACATTTTTTGCGGTATCGCTTCCGGATTTTGCCTTGGTTTGTTACGTTCGGTTAGTTAATTAATTTTTATTTCATTTTCTTAATATTTGTTTTTATTTCTACAATTTTTCAATACATTATTTTTTTTACAAACTAGTGTAAATAATTAAGATACGTGTTTCGGAGCTAAAGCAATGGCATTTTTCAATAGTATCCTTTGAAAAAATATTGAAATAAAATGAGTCAAGACAGCACCTTTGCTAAAACTTATCTTGGTGACGAAATGTAAGACCCAAGATGACTTGTTTTATTTCAGTTGCGTGCATTTTCCTTTAACTGCTGGAAACGCAAATATATTTTAATTTGTAAGGTGCGTCGTATCTGCATATTTAATTTTCGAAATTTGTTTTGTGAACCTCTTTTTAAATCATCCACGAGCAGCCACTGGTGCCAATATATACACCTTTTTCTCTATTGCTAAAATAAGAAGAACCCAACTAAGTGAATGTGAGGCCCGGGGCAGACATCGCTCTTAGGGGCTTCCTTCCATATTGATATAAGCATGTGCACTTGCTCACATAAATAGTTTCTTGCCCACTCTATTCATTTTATATGTGAACATAAGAGTAATGCAAAAGCAATTCGCGCATTCTATCATAGGCAATAGGGTCGCTTACTAGTTAGCACTTGAGAGTGCTATTAGTGGCGGCTCGTGGGATACAGCAAGTACAGCCGGGCTGCACTCGAAATTATCAACACATACTTTAAAATAATTTATTCTACTAATTTTCCTAATTTCAGATTAGAATTGTGGAATTCCTACGGTAAATTAAAAAAATCTCCGAAAAAAACCAAACAAAAAAAAAAAAAAACGTATTGTGGCCGGATCGCTCATTCAGAAAAAAAGCACTTTAATCTTCCCACAATTCAATTGGGAAAATCTTTGGTTCAGCCCAGAGCGCTGATAAGAAAATTGGCAGCACCGCTGCTATGACAACGGTTACGTAAGTATTTCCTCCGGCATAGGCTATAATGGGGGTACGCAGCTAGACTCAGCTCATTCAAGATTTTGAAAGGTCGGCAGCACTTGTGAATTCGACTCAGTGATTGGCTCGAGAAGTGAGGGAGGAGGTAAGGAGAATATATGTTTGGAAAACTCTGGACTTTATATTGCTGAATTTATCAAGAAGGTAAGCCTGAATAGACGCTTATGAATGGACAATTATCCATCAAAGAAGCATTGTTTTTAAGTAAGCAAGAACTGGCATTTAGAGGACATGGCGAGCGAGAAAATTCTTTAAACATGGGAAATTTTAAAGAGCTTTTAAAATTATTGATATCTGAATTAAAACAACGCCTTTTTATGGGGACATCACTGACCGATTCGCATGTTTAAAAGAAAGGAGGATTGATTTGACTTATAAAAAGTAAGTAAGTTTTCCTTTTTTTTTTTTTTTTTCTTCTCAAGTTATCGTTACAAAAGAAAATTCTAAGGAAATTTTGAATCAGACACTGATTAATGCAATTTTGAGGATAAGAGCGGCTGGTTGAAATTTATGTCCATTTTATGGAAGTAAAATAGGATCTCTGACATTTTTAATGTAATTTCATTTTTTTTTTTTTTCCCTCGGTGAGGGCTTAATCCGCCAGCTTTCGAATTCAGTAACAAAGATTTTCCAATCCTCTCCGGAGGAAAGGGGGGGGGGGTCATATGCTTCCGGCTGCACTAACATTTTTGACCACGGGCCGCCACTGAGTGCTATTTCTTTCAATCACGGGTTTTTTGTCTACGCAAGCGCGTCGAGTAACTTTTCAATTTTTGTTGATTTTAGGGACTTGGGTAGGGTTTTCTTTAGTTTTCAATCTATATTCTTGCATTTTGTGTGGTTTTAGTTGTCCACCTCCCCTTTCGGTTCCATTCGACTGGATAGTTTATCTACAGGACCGCCCAAAACATTCGAAATACATTTGCACTCAATGGGCCGAAATTCATTAAACTCGCATATCTCAAAAACTATTAGGCGTAGAATGTCGAAACTTCATTTTTTGGATAGTTGTAACATCTAGTTGTCTACCTCCCCTTTCGGTTCCATTCGACTGGATAGTTTATCTACACGACCGCCCAAAACATTCGAAATACATTACGCTCAATGGGCCGAAATTCATTAAACTCTCATATCTCAAAAACTATTAGGCGTAGAATGTTGTAACTTTATATTTAGGATTGTTGTAACATCATAGGCAATAGGGTTGCTTACTAGTTAGCACTTGAGAATGCTATTTCTTTCAATCACGGGTTTTTTGTCTACGCGAGCGCGTCGAGTCATTTCCCAATTTTTGTTGATTTTAGGGACTTGGGTAGGGTTTTCTTTAGTTTTCAATCTATATTCTTGCATTTTGTGTGGTTTTAGTTGTCCATCTCCCCTTTCGATTCCATTCGACTGGATAGTTTATCTACAGGACCGCCCAAAACATTCGAAATGCATTTACGCTCAATGGGCCGAAATTCATTAAGCTCGCATATCTCAAAAACTATTAGGCGTAGAATGTTGAAACTTAATATTTAGGATTGTTGTAACATCTAGTTGTCCACCTCCCCTTTCGGTTCCATTCGACTGGATAGTTTATCTACAGGACCGCCCAAAAGATTAGAAGTACATTACGCTCTACGGCCGAAATTCATCAAAGCATTTTTTCGAGGTATTGGTCTATTTCAAACAACTCAGAAGTGATATATGCTGTTAAGAGTTACAAAATGAATTTCTCCATTGAAAGAAGTGTCTTTATCATTTATAGTTCTGCTATAGGAACACTCAAAAGATTTCTAATACATTACGATCAATGCAGTGATGTAGTCCTGAGAAAAAAAGTGGGGAGAAGCTCGTTTTTGACTCATTAAACTTAAATAAGGGTAATTAGTTAAATGCAAGTATTGCTAATTATAATTAATCAAATCATCAATTTTAATTATTTATTAATTGATCTTTAGTTTTTGAAGTAATTAATTACATTTCTGTTGTAACAGCAATCTAACTTTTGATGAACAGTCCCACAAGGAAAACAATTTTACAATCTACCACTGTCAACAAACCAAATGCTAAAATAACTAGATTATGGCATTTTTTTCATTTGTACTGGACCCCTTGCTAGCTAAGTTCCCCATCCTCGCAATCATTTGGGGAAGACACTCTTTGACGAAGAGTGCCTTTCACAAGACGACAATTCTATTTCTAAGCATATGTTTACATTATTTAGCATTTACAAAGAATGTAGTGGTCCAAAAAGGTCGTTTTGGTTGCTCTTCGGAAGCAGAGTTACCAAATGAAAATTTTATTACAGTAAAAAAAAGTTAGAGCGTCCCCTTGTACACAAAAAGGGGGGGGGGCGCATAAGCTCAAATAAAAAAATAAGGGGACAGCGTCCCTCCGCGACTACACCACTGGGTCAATGGCAATTTTAGGGGCACTTATCCATTTCAAGCACAATACCGTCCTACCATATAAGTTAGGTAATGGTCCGACCACTGTCACGTGCCTCCCTCAAGAACTTCGTCAAGTTTGGCGACTTTTGTTGTACGTGTGTATGTATATAACTCTCAAATCTCAAAAAAACTTTAGTCGTAGAATGTTGAAATTTCATACATAAGATTGTTGTAACATGTAGTTGTGCATCTGGATTTTTGGTTCCAATCTACTGGAGAGTTTATTTACAGGACCACCGAAAAAAATTTCAATACTTTAATGTCTATCGACATCTTCAATATAATTTAACGGTAGACAGTCATTGTTTGGTCCATGTCCAAAATCTCACCGTCTGTCGTCGACCTTGGCGAGTTTTTCCAAAATATCGCCAAATTTGGCGATATTTAGTCATTGGGTACATGCCCAAAGTATCGCCATTTGTCATCGTTCTGGGCGAGTTTTGGCGATATATCGCCAAATTTAGCGATAGTCTGACGGTGGCGGTGGTTTCAGTTAGGTTGGCAGACGCGCGATAAGACCCGCTTCACGCTTCGCCTGCCTACTATTTCCAAGGACATAATCACTGTGCCATGTTGAAGCATACTTCATACTTAGAACCGACATATAAAATCTTGGTGGTTTCGTGTGTGAGAGAGAGAGTAAACGCACACTCAAGTGCGTAAATAAAATCTGGAAGAATTTTAGATTTTTAAAAATTTATTTTGGGAACCCCGTATTTACTGAAGGCCCGGGATAGCTACCCTGCTTTACTGAGGCTTTGTCTAAAATAGTACTTTAACAAATTACATAGCAGGATTTAGATGGGTATGATTCAATCGCGGGGGGGGGGGTGCTACTACCGCTTGGTTTACGCTTCCTTACAGCGGACTTAACCCTCTCAGGCGCAACCCTTTCCCAAGTCGTCAAAAAAGGGGTCTCTAGATCTGTGGCACGCGATGAACGTTTCGATCGTCCGCCATCTTGTTGGTAGTTAAGTCGAGCGATGACAACGGCTGCCCTTTTTTCAGCATTGGGCAATCTATCCAGCTGTACTCGCATTCTTCCATTTTTCAGCTGATGTCAGTGCTGTTAAAAATAATCGTGACCTTTTTTTTACGGGAAATGACTTGCTAAAAAGTAAAGGATTCTCGTAGAGCTATGTCACCCGCAACTATTTTTATAGAAATTAAATCTATTCTTCGTGACTGGCAACAGTCAAAACGTCAGAGTTTGGTGTTCCCAGAGCGGGAACACTGCGCGTTAAAGGGTTAATATTAGCACTGGTTACTAACATTTGTTAATTATTTTATATACATAAGATTCTTCTCTACAATGAAGGTCTCACTCACGACGCCGTAGGTGTCCAATTATTACAAGCGTTATTCTTGACATAATACGCTGGAAAAATTGATTCCTGGACTGTCAATCATGTATTACGCAATAGATGTTAATTAGTTGTCGGTGGGATACCACATGCACAGAATTCGACTTTTTTCTGTTGACTCCCTCTACGCACCCCCCCCCCTTGTCTATTCTGTCTTTTGTGTGTGTGTGAACGTACACATACATTTATATCGAATATTCGCGTCGTATATATACATCGATCTTTAGAAATCATCTTCATACGCTAGGACTTCGGTTCATATTCGTATTGGAAGAGACTCGAGTTGTCTTGTCGTAGTTGCTGAGTTGGTTGAATAATAATAATGAGAAAAGAAACGCTTGGAGTTGCCACTTTTTTGGTGATGGCCGTCGTGTTCGTGAGCATTTGTGAGTATTTATTTTTATTCTGCTGTTTTATAAGCAAAAACCTCCGTTATCATTTAAAATTGTACCTTACCAACTGTTTAGTTTGTTCCAAGGCCAGTTCTGTCCAGGGGCGCAACAACAGAGGGGGAGGGGGACAGGGACTGAAAGATACCACGGGCCGTCCGACTGCGGGAGCAGGAGGATCCTAACATTTATTATTACAAAATATAGTAACATTTTTAGTTTTGTATTCAGTTTATTTAAGACCAAAGTACATGCACAAATGAAACAAACAAACAAACAAAAAAAAAAATTTATCAAATTTTGAACACGTTTGTAAGAAAAAATATTGCCTAGTTTTAGAACGCGTTGTAATAAAGGTAGGGGTATCCGAAGAATTTTCCAAGGGCCACAACGGTGTACAGTGGGCTCTCGCTACAACGGGATCTGACTTACGCGAATGGGATATTACGCGACTTTTTTACGAGTAACGTATCTCAGAGCTAATGTTGATTCCTCGTCCGCAACACAAGACTTTTCGCCAACAGTAAAGGCCGGCGCACATGCAACGTTTTTCCGATCCGTTTCCTATGCAAGTGAATGTATTTTTCCCGCATCTACTTTCCGTATTGCGGGAGGCAAGTCTGCCGCATCTAACCTTTTGTGCTGACCGCCTTGAAAACCGCAGAATGACGAATGATAACCAATTATCCTTTGTTGGGTGACACGTGAAACGCTGAAATGTGTCTCCTAGGGTGGTTACAATATTTTTCAGAACCGTCGCCAAAAGTTTCAGCCAAATTTTTGCAAAAGTGTAGGGTGAAGATTTTCTCTGGAGAGAGAATAGGGGGGCAGAGGTCAATGAGAGAGTCTCGGGTCCCAATTTCTTCTTTTTTTTCTTTCTGGTGTGTTTGCATTCTTGCTGAGGGGGTTGATATTGAGGGAATAGATGTACTTCGAGTGGAATTATTGGGGACGGGAGCGGCGGGAGGCTAGTCCTGAATATTTTGTGTAAATATTATTAAAACATCACAGCCCAAAATATTTTAATAATTTATTTTATATTTATTTGTTATGTCTACAATTCACGAATGAACATCAAAAGCAATGCTGTCAGGTAAATTACACTTTCAAAAATCCAACATCGGTCAGTGGTTCCCATACGTTTAGCTTTATAATTCATGCAACATTGAAACCGCTGAAAGTTGGACAGTTGTGGCTCCTTCGAAAATGTGTCCAATTTCCAATGTTATAAAAAATATACAAGCGTACTTCAATATTATGGCCACATTAGGTTAATGAGCAGTGTCCCAGTTATGAAGCTGTCTAACTTGGAAAGTTTTACTGTTTTTCTTGAATGTATATTATGCATATATGTAATTATAATTAAGATTGCGAATAACAGTCTTGCGAACAACTGCGTAAAACGATCATAATTCTAATTTCTTGGACTGATAATCAGAGGTATTAAAAGATTTTTTAGAAAAAAGCTATACTATAAAATGAGTCCTGTTGAAATAGTATTTTCATTAAACATTCTAGCATCTCTTTAGTACAGGGGTGTAGCCAAAAAATATATTCAGGGAGTATGAAATAAATCGCGAATTAGTAAACCGAATTTCTGAATAAATTAAAGCTTATGCTAATTCAAAAAATTTCGGGGAGGGGGCAATTTATTCAGATTTCACCCCTCCTGATGACGACCCTAAATCAAAAATAAGAAAGAAAAATGTTTCAAGTTGTACAAATGTCCCCACTTCATCAGCATCAAGAATTCTAACCAGCACACAAGTAGGAAAGGCAGAGAAATGAGAGAATAAAACAGAAGATAGGTAGGATAATTAGAAAAGAGAATGTGCAGTAGGGCTATGACTAATTTTTTTTTTTTTTTTTTTTTGCCTGTAGTTGATTTTGATGAACTTTTTAATACAGAATCGGAAAATGGCAATTATTTTGTTCAATTCATAAAAAAATGCTCTGCACGAATGACAGTGAGTTGTAACGCAAGTACTTTTAGCGGTAAGAGAGAGATCCGTTGTAGATATTAACACTAACACATGCAAATATTTGTCCCTACTTCGTTGAAAGACACGGAAGGACTGTACCAAAAATGCCAAACAGATAAATATTTGAATCTGAAATTTATTTCATCAAATACGTTTCTACTGTGCTAAAAGTACTTACATTACAACTTTCACTGTCATTGGTGCGGAACATTTTTTTATGAATTGAAGAAAATAATTGTCATTTTCTGATTCTATATTGAAAAGTTCATCAAAATCCACTACAGGAAAAAAAAAATTTTTTTTAGTCATAACCCTAATGTGCAGAATTTACATTTTAATGCGAGCATGAAACTCTGCTTCTTAACCACCTACATGAAATTAATTAAAATGTAATCGCAAATTAAATTACATTTGCATAAAATTTGATGTAGTAAATAAAAAACCTATTCATATGCCTTTTCTATTTTGAATGAAAAAAAGTCTTTGAAACAATAGATTGGAAAACATTGATCTAGGGCAGGGAGGGATGGCTAACCTTTGCGGATCAACGTGCCATTTTTTCTAAAGAAAAGTTTAATGAGGCCATAGACGTGCCGTGAAATAATTTTGACTTAGTGGCCGTTCGATCGTGATACTTCATGGCGAACTTTATTATTTTTAATTAAAATGCAAACCGTTTTGATCGGTGACGTGCCCAAAATATTGTGTCGCGTGCCATTGGTTCGCCACCCCTGATCTAGGGGAACAAACGGTATTTCTCTCTGTTATAAATGAATGTGCATATTTTCTCTATGTTCAATCGCTTTGCTGTCCACTTTAATCGTATTCCAGTCATTGATTTTTACTCAAATTATTGATTTTCAGATCAGATTTAGGTTTTTCAGGAACTATCGACGCTCAGATCAGATTTAGATTTTACATGGAAAGTTAAATGGCTCCTTTCCAATGATTAAATTTCTTTGCTTCAGTAACAACAAGCTAGTAACAAACCATAGCACTTTAGCAGATATTTAATTTTATTTTGCGCAGTCACAGCTGACAGTTCTATAGCACATACATAAATCAGAGTGAGGGATTTTGTTCTAATATAGTTGATAACCAGTGGCAGCCAGGGGGGGGGATAGGGATCACTGCTCCCTATCCCCCCATGGCATACCTATGAGATACATACATATGGACCGGAAAAAACACTCAAAATACTGGTGTTAAACAATAAAGTAAATAAAAAACTTTGTAAAAAACACACATAAGATGTTATAGGTAAGTGGATACGCACGTTTCAACCAAAAATTGTTTTGGCCTTCATCAGTCCAAGCCCTACGCTGCAAGCAACACAGGGAACTGAAAAGAGAAAAACAAGCAAGATGTTGCCACAAGGGGCAAAGAAAAGTCGAACAAAACCACGGAGAGGGGGAGAAAAAAAAATTATAAATAAAAAAGGGGGAAAGGAAGGAAGCACAAAAATACAGAAATAAAAAAGGAATAAATAAATAATAAAAAAGGAGCACACGAAAACAAACACACACACACAAAAAGAGAAAACAGAACAAAACAAAACAAAACAAACAGAACACAATAATTTTTTTTTTTTATAAATAAATAAAAAAAAAACACGAACAGGACAGCACAAAATATATATAAATCTTTTTTTTTTTTTAAATATACATATATAAATATATAAAAATAAAGTGAAAAGAAACTTACAACAGCAGCTTCCAAGCAGAATGAACGAAAGGAACGGAAGAACCATCGTTCACAAGACGTTCTAAGTGCTGGGTAATGGAAAAACCTTCCAAAAAATCCAGATGGGACAAAGACTGAGGAGTGCACAAAATCTTAGCCTTAGAAAACTGAAAACGATGATTGGAATTCCAACAATGCGAGGCAATAGAAGATTTGGAAAGTTCGTGCTTAGAAACATATCTCTCATGCTCTTTGAGCCTAAATTTGAGAGCTCTTCTGGTCTGACCAATATAGCCCAAATCACAAGATCCACAAGGAATATAATAAACACCCCAACGGTTCTCAGTAGGAATAGGATCTTTAAGGGAAGAAAATTTAAGTTTATTAACAGGTTTGAAAATGACTTTGAAACCGAAATTTTTGAGAAGTTTAGAAATTTTGTAGCATAAAGGTGAAAAGAAAGGTAGTACAATTAAATCGTTGTGAAAATTAAAAGTATTAGTAGAAGTATTAGTCTTATTAAATTTAGAAACAGCTTTATCAATAATAGAGGGGCTAAAACCACGAGAAACAGCTAAGGATTTTAAGTAACTAATTTCATTATTAAGAGATGAAGAATCAGAGCAGATTTTGATAGCACGAGACATGTAAGTGTAAAAAGCAGAAAGTTTTTGCTGGTAAGGATGATTAGATAGGGCATGAGGAGGTAAAGATATAGAAAAGGGTTTGCGGAAAACAGAAGTAGAGAAACCGTCAGGATTCCTAGAAACAAGAACATCCAAAAAAGGTAAAGAATTGTTGCACTCCTCTTCCAGAGTAAATTGGATACACGGATCAACAGAATTAACAATCAAAAGTAAATTAGAAATATCACAATTGGAATCCACTAGAACGAAAGTATCGTCAACATATCTGACCCAGCACGGAAAATTAAAGACCTTGAAGAGCTTCTCTTCAAAATAATGCATATAAATATCACATAAGAGAGGAGAGAGAGAATTACCCATAGCAAGACCCTCGGTTTGTTTATAGAAAGAGCCATTAAAAATGAAAGCAGTTTGTTTAATACAAACGCTTACTAAAGCTATAAACTCCTTAATCTCAATAGAAGAATAATGAAACTCGCGTAAACGCTTTTCCAAACAGTCAATCGCACCTTGGATAGGAACATTAGTAAATAAAGATTTAACATCAAGAGAAAGCATTTTACAATTAGTAGGAGAAAGAAGTTTAACTTTGTTAACGAAATCATTAGAGTTTTTAACAGTGTGGGTATTACTAGCAGTCAAAGGAGAGAGAGTATGCGAGAGGAAACGTGCAAGGTTATAAGAAGCAGTACCAATTTCTTATAACCTTGCACGTTTCCTCTCGCATACTCTCTCTCCTTTGACTGCTAGTAATACCCACACTGTTAAAAACTCTTATGATTTCGTTAACAAAGTTAAACTTCTTTCTCCTACTAATTGTAAAATGCTTTCTCTTGATGTTAAATCTTTATTTACTAATGTTCCTATCCAAGGTGCGATTGACTGTTTGGAAAAGCGTTTACGCGAGTTTCATTATTCTTCTATTGAGATTAAGGAGTTTATAGCTTTAGTAAGCGTTTGTATTAAACAAACTGCTTTCATTTTTAATGGCTCTTTCTATAAACAAACCGAGGGTCTTGCTATGGGTAATTCTCTCTCTCCTCTCTTATGTGATATTTATATGCATTATTTTGAAGAGAAGCTCTTCAAGGTCTTTAATTTTCCGTGCTGGGTCAGATATGTTGACAATACTTTCGTTCTAGTGGATTCCAATTGTGATATTTCTAATTTACTTTTGATTGTTAATTCTGTTGATCCGTGTATCCAATTTACTCTAGAAGAGGAGTGCAACAATTCTTTACCTTTTTTGGATGTTCTTGTTTCTAGGAATCCTGACGGTTTCTCTACTTCTGTTTTCCGCAAACCCTTTTCTATATCTTTACCTCCTCATGCCCTATCTAATCATCCTTACCAGCAAAAACTTTCTGCTTTTTACACTTATGTGTCTCGTGCTATCAAAATCTGCTCTGATTCTTCATCTCTTAATAATGAAATTAGTTACTTAAAATCCTTAGCTGTTTCTCGTGGTTTTAGCCCCTCTATTATTGATAAAGCTGTTTCTAAATTTAATAAGACTAATACTTCTACTAATACTTTTAATTTTCACAACGATTTAATTGTACTACCTTTCTTTTCACCTTTATGCTACAAAATTTCTAAACTTCTCAAAAATTTCGGTTTCAAAGTCATTTTCAAACCTGTTAATAAACTTAAATTTTCTTCCCTTAAAGATCCTATTCCTACTGAGAACCGTTGGGGTGTTTATTATATTCCTTGTGGATCTTGTGATTTGGGCTATATTGGTCAGACCAGAAGAGCTCTCAAATTTAGGCTCAAAGAGCATGAGAGATATGTTTCTAAGCACGAACTTTCCAAATCTTCTATTGCCTCGCATTGTTGGAATTCCAATCATCGTTTTCAGTTTTCTAAGGCTAAGATTTTGTGCACTCCTCAGTCTTTGTCCCATCTGGATTTTTTGGAAGGTTTTTCCATTACCCAGCACTTAGAACGTCTTGTGAACGATGGTTCTTCCGTTCCTTTCGTTCATTCTGCTTGGAAGCTGCTGTTGTAAGTTTCTTTTCACTTTATTTTTATATATTTATATATGTATATTTAAAAAAAAAAAAAGATTTATATATATTTTGTGCAGTCCTGTTCGTGTTTTTTTTTTTATTTATTTATAAAAAAAAAAAAATTATTGTGTTCTGTTTGTTTTGTTTTGTTTTGTTCTGTTTTCTCTTTTTGTGTGTGTGTGTTTGTTTTCGTGTGCTCCTTTTTTATTATTTATTTATTCCTTTTTTATTTCTGTATTTTTGTGCTTCCTTCCTTTCCCCCTTTTTTATTTATAATTTTTTTTTCTCCCCCTCTCCGTGGTTTTGTTCGACTTTTCTTTGCCCCTTGTGGCAACATCTTGCTTGTTTTTCTCTTTTCAGTTCCCTGTGTTGCTTGCAGCGTAGGGCTTGGACTGATGAAGGCCAAAACAATTTTTGGTTGAAACGTGCGTATCCACTTACCTATAACATCTTATGTGTGTTTTTTACAAAGTTTTTTATTTACTTTACATACATATGGAGTTGCAGTAGTCGTAACCCTCCCCTCCCCCTATCCCCATGAAAAATTTTTGGATACGCCACTGTTGATAACAATAAAGTATTTGCAAGATACTATGTCAAAAAGTAATAAAGATGTTTAGTTAAACTGTTCAATTTTTGCGTAAAGAAATCTTTTTCACTTTGTTAGTTATGTAGTAAAATGTAGATAGATTTAAATAATGCTTGAGCTTTATTATCTGTCGTTCGAATGCTTAAGGATTTGAGCTATTACATTCAGAAGCAGACTGATTTAAAAAAAAAAAAAACTCAAATTACATTAAAAAAGTGAAATTTTCTTAATTTCGGCCAGTTTCAGAGCAGATGCGCGAGTAGAAGATGTAAACAGATTTCATTTTGTTTATTTGTTTGTTATTACTATTATTTTGAAATTTCTTTAGTCACCCAAATTCGCAACTTCTGCGAGGTATTAGTTGATTTTTTTTTTTTTTTTTTTTTTTTTAACCAACCAAGTGTTTAAGTGCCAAAACAAAGATTTTCAGTTTTTAATGATACACGAAAATATTAATCCCCTCTAGCACATACTAAATAAGTGTTTCTGTCTTTTGCGAAAAATAACGTTTTGCACTTGTCTTTTGTTGTTCTTCAGCTGCGGAAATAGGTTTTCTGCATATTCGAGCTTTCTGTATAAAGGCTTTAATATTTTAAAAATTTCTTCAAAATCTTGTATTCTTATATGAAAATAATTATAAAACCTTTCTTCATCGCTTAGCAACTCTTTCACGAGATTAAATTCCCCCAATTTTTCTCGCTTTTGAAGGATGGGATGGACCCGACATCTTTTTTTCTTTTTCTTTTTGAGAACAACATATAAGTATAAGCTATAATCGCTTCATCCTCGATAGAGCTCCACATTTCCCCGTTCAAAGCTTTTATTAACCACTGAGTACTACCGAAAAATTGCCAAGACATATGAACGAATGTAACCGAGATATCAAGCCAAATATAGTAACCCCGCTTCCTGGTGTCTTTAAAATTTACGACCTGCACGTGCCGATGAACATTAAAAAAGCCCCTTCAAGCCCTGCAGGGTAAGGAAACGTATTGCCGCAGACGCACTATGTACGCCAACCTTAAGAAGTGCAAATTAGAAGTGAGGGTGTGAGGTGTAAGTATCGTCTTCATGATTGGATACTGAAGAAGAAAGCCAATCAGCGAACGGTATTTCATCCCTCGTAGAATCACTGTAGGCATAAGCTCCCAAACAGTCCCAGTCTAAACCTCGCTTTATTGATTAATTTATGTGGGAGAAAAATGGTAATAGATAGGGAATGCAGTTTGAGGGGTGTTTATGACTAAAATTAAAATAAGGGTGTGTGCGTTCAAAAAAAAAAAAAAGTCTATAATATACCCTATTTCACAACAGCATCTTAAAAGTCTTACTTTAAAATTTAACAAATATGAGTCCTAGGCTTACGCACAGCTTGTTACGTAGTACAGTGATCTCTCACTTATAGGCGCTCTCTTTTATGCGATTTTTTTACGCGGCCCTTGTTGGAGACATAGTAAAACAGTGACGATTCAAATTCATTTTGCGCTGCACTTAGAAAGCACCCCTCACCAATGCGCGTAGCCAAAAAAGAAAGAAAGAAAAAGAAAAAGTGGTATTGGCTCAAAAAGTACTATTCAACTTAACTTTTTTTTTCAAACGCTCATTCACGTTATATCTAAAGAAAACTGCCAAAACTCCAGATCGTTAGATCGACAGCGCGTCTCTCAACTTTAAGCGTTTTCCTCATAGCCCCATACGGCCGTGCACAAGAGATCACTGTATTACTTTATTTACCTAACTAGCTGTAGTACCCGCTGCTGACAGGTTAGTACGTAATGCAAATTTCCTAAAAGCCTGAAGTTTCGTCAGCATTGTAGGCATACAATACAAAGAATGATATTAGTATACAGTTCATAGAATAGAAAGCGAAATTGTAAAATCTGCGTATTGTTAAAAGATTCCAGATTAGAGAGTAACGAAGCGATAAATAGAGTTTCTTTGTATTTTAAAAATTAAAGCTTTATTCTGGTTGAATGAACTTTTCAAATAGAGGCCATTCCTAACCTGTAACTAAATTTTGTTTGATTCACTGTAGATATTTTAGCTTTATGCCTGGGGGAAAAAAAAAATGTTTCCCCATTTACACAAAATCAAAAAGAGCAAATACACATTTTTAAAGAATTTTAAAATTCATTAAACATTTTCAAAAAATTCAGACATTTGTGTTTAAATCGTTGCTGATTATGTTGCTAAACTTAATCATATTCCCTTAATCCATTTTTAAGGGATGCGAGAACAAACTTTTATACGGTTTTCTGAAATCCCATCATGTATGAAATATTTGAAACCATTTTGGCATTTAGAGTTTAAATTAACTTGCGTCCAACATAATTCCAAATTTCATTGGATTCCATTGCCATTTTTCAGAAATGGAACAAACATGTACTGAGTTTTCGCAAAATCTCAAAATCTATTAAAACATTTAAAGTACTTTGACGCCTATAGTTTAAGTGATCACCTGTGACGGTACTAAATTTTATTTTCATTCGCTTCAGTGGTTTATACGTAATCGACAAATATTTTCACATTTTGAATAATTTTTTGCAGAATCTCAAAATCTTAATAATTTTTTTTAATTCGACAGCTATAGTTTAAATTGAGTGACCAAGTATCATGTCACCAAATTTCATTTCATACGTTTAAGGCGTTTATAAGTGATGCGAACAAAATTTATACATTTTGAAACGATTTTCGCAAAATCTCAGAATCTCTAATTAAAACTTTTTTAAAAATTTGAACACCTAATTGATTTGAGTTACCACCTATCATTCACTTTATTTCAATTCATTCACTTTAGCTGTTATTACGCGATGCGCGAACGAATATTCACGCATTTTGAAATAAATTTCGCAAAATCCAATTTAAAATTTTTGAAAAATTCGACCGCGATAGTTTAAGTTAAATGACCACCTATCAGATATCCAAATTTCCTTTCGTTCCCTGCAGTCTTTATCTCGTGATGCTGGAACAGAAATTTACGCTTTTTAAAGCAATTTTCACAAAATCTCAAAATTTAATCAAAATATTTTAAAAATTCGTCGCTTATAGTTTAGGTTAAGCAACTGCCTATATCAAGTCACTAAATTTCATGTTATTCGCTGTCCTCGTTAATATGTGATGCTTGAATAAATATGTATGTATTTTGAAAGAATTTTAGCAAAATCTAATCAAACTATTTTTAAAAATTATATTCCTATAATTTAAGTTGAGTGAGCACCTATCATGTCACCAAGCTTCATTTCATTCGCTTTAGTGATTATTATGTGATGCGCTTACAAAATTTTAAGCAGTTTGAAACAATTTTCGCAAAATATCAAAATCTAATCGAAAAACAAAAAAAAAAAAAAAAAAAAAAATTCATCACCTATAGTTTAAGTCGAGTGGTCTCCTATCGCGATTCCAAATTTCTTTTCATTCGCTTTAGTCGTTAGTACATGATGCGCGAACAAAAATTTACGGAGTGTGAAACAATTTTCGCAAAAATCTCAAAATCTAATCAAAAGTTTTAAAAAAATGTACGACTATAATTTAAGTTATGTGAACACTTATGTCACCAAAATTAATTTTATTCGCTTTAGTCGTTATTACATGATGCGCGAACAGACTGACACCTTTGAAACAATTTTCACAAAATCTAAAAATCTAATCAAAATTAAAAAAAAAAAAATTAGATGCCTATAGTTTAAGTTGAGTAACCAGCTATCATGCCACCCAATTTCATTTCATTCACATCAGTCGTTATTACGTGAAGCGCGAACAAAAAATTACGCAGTTTGAAACGATTTTCGCAAAATCTCAAAATTTACTCAATTTTTTTTTTTTTTTTTGACACCTATAGTTTAAGTTGAGTGACCCTCTCCATGTCACCAAATTTCATTTCCAGTCATTTTTACGTGAATATCATTTATGCACGAACAAAAAAAAAAGCGTCGCGGACAAAATGGCAGAACGACAGACAGACAAACTTTTTTTGACGATCGTACTGAATTCCCAGGTGCTTGAAACGGATAGAAATAGCAAAATTTTTGAATTTCAAATAATGTACAGACAAGTCTAATTTTATTTATATAGACTGGAAACTAAATTAGGTAAATACTGTTATATGGGAAAGTAGAATTAGATGTCTTGGAAAGTGAAAAAGTGGAAGTTACATTTTAAAAAAAGCAACAAAAACAGTCGAACTAATAAGCTACAGCCAGGGGGGGGGGGGGGGATATCGGGATATATCCCCCCTCCCCGAAATTTTTGGATTAGTGATGAAATTCCGTCTATTTATACACATATAAGTTCATATCCCCCCCCCCTCCGAAAAATTTTCCAGGTGCATATCCCCCCCGAAAAATTTTCCTGGCTACGCGCCTGAGCTACACCAATGGTGGTAAAAACCCTGATAAAAACACTTTTTACCACGGCTACAACTACGGTAAATACTATCCAACACTTGGTTATTTTACAAAATCAATTTTACCTTTTCACACTATGTTTTTGTGTCTGTCTTACATGTGAATAGTTATTGTGCTGTCTGTTGCAGATGGTGAAAACGACGAGCGAAGCTGTCCCCCGGAATGGTCATCTGTGCACCAGGTAGGGTTTCACTTTCTAAAGTTTATTATTATTAATATCATTACAGGAAACTTAATTTCTTCTTCGTCCATTTTAGTGCTGGAAATCATTTGAAATGCGCTACAAGCAGTTCACTAACGAGGTGAGTAGTGTGATGCTTCTTTCTTGCATTATTATTATTATTATTATTATTACTAGCTGCTACCCGCGACTTCGTCCGCGTCGGCTTTAGAATTAGGTCCCGAGAGAAATGTAGCATGTGTGAATAACAAATATTGTTGCGACAAAAGAAACCGCATTTAAATATTATTTGCTTTTTACTTGTTTCAAATGAAGTATAATGCATGGTAGTATACTTCATTTAAAATAAGAGAATATGCAGAGTTACTGAATTTAGATTTTTTTTCAGGAATTTCGCGAATAGAGACAGTTATGACAGTATTTGCGAACTGTTTTGTAAAAGAAATATTTATGCTATATGCATGAATTTTAGTCTATGTTAATCAGGAATAGAGCAGCTTTCTATTAGTGAAAAAGTTTGATAATCGGTTCTGTAGTTACAGAGATACCCAGAGAGCGTAATGTATTAGAATTATTTTGAGTGTTCCTGTAAAGGAACTATTTACGCTACATGCATGAATTTTAGCCTATAATACTCAAGGATAGTGTAGCTTACTATCAGTAAAAAAAACTTAGGAATCGGTTCAGTAGTTACAGAGATGCACATAGAGCGTAATGTAATTCTTATGAGCATCCCTGTAAAAGAACTATGTGTGATATATGCATTAAAGGTAACCTATAACACTTAGGATGCCACCAGTGTCTAAGAAGTTCTGCTCTCAAAACTGCAAGGCGGGAGATGCCAGGTTCAAACCCCGATCGCGCCTGTCAACCTAGCCGCTCCCAGTTTTCCGTGGTTTTCTAAAAAACCTCACGTAAATACGGGCTAAGATCCCTTAGAAAGTCCCCCACAGAGGAATTCACCATATAGGCCTAGGACCCTAGTGCAGTCAATCGGTCTTAATCCAAAAACAAACAAACAATAATACTCAGGAATAATGTAACTTTCAATCAGTGAAAAAAGTTTTAGAAGCGGTTTAGTAGCTACAAAATTTCCATACAGCGTAATGCATTAGAATAATTTTGAGTGTCTTTGTAAAAGAATTATTTATGCTGTATGCTTGAAAGGCTGCCTGTATGTTAATGCAGGGCGTAAGCTATCTTCATTACAAATTTTTCCAAATCCGTTCAACTATTTTTGTGTGATTCAGTCAAAAACACCCAAACACACAAACGTACACATTTATATTATTAGTAGAATTTGGAAATTTATGAACTTTAAGAAACACATCTGGACTTTTCTTGGTACTAACGTATTATGCCGGCGGTCATTCCCACCAAACTGATTTTTCGTCAAATAAATTGCCAAACTGTTGCCAATCGCATTCAAAACCATTAATAATTTCATGTGCCCGGCATTTATTTCGGCAAAAAGATCGCTCGTCTTGGCTGACCGCCGGGATAATACGTAAGTACCCTTTTCTTTACTTATGCTTTTTAATTTGGCGTAAAATCAACATAATTTCCATGTTTTTCAAATGGATGTGATTTTGCAAATAGAATTTCTGCTTTATTTTAAAAGCATAAATGCGGACGATAAAACGGCTTTTGGTTGTTAGAAAAGTAGTAAAAATTTCAAAAGTCTGAGACTCAGGTGCACTTTACCGAAGTTATGGGCTCAGTCATGCTCAAATTTCCAAGCTCTGCTTTCTGTGGATTTGTCTCGAGAACATTCATTTTTATTATTACAGATAGATAGATTTGGCATAAAACTGGCTTAATTTCCGTGGTGTTTAATGTTTTTCAGATGCACGCGCTTCTTTGTTGAAGTAATAGCATTCTTGTTAGCTCAAAACATGAATCATTTGATACGGGCGAAACTCGCCAAGCATGGCAACGTAAAAACGGTTTTTAATTAATAATTAAAAAAGTAATTAAAAATCTAAAATTCTAAGTAGCCTATAACCATCTCCAGGGTCCCATCTATATCTAAACCAAAATGCATCCTAATGGATTCAGCGGTTTAAGCGTGAAAGCGTCATAAACAAACAAACAAACAAACTCACTTTCGCATTTATAATATTAGTTAGGATTACTTGTTTGCTTCTTAATGATTACTTTCCTGATCAAAGCACATTGTTTGCTTCTTCTAACTTTTATGAAACCGGATACTTAATTTTTTTTTAAATGATTACTTCTAACATCTTTTAAGATTTAGTAGATTAAGTAAAAAATCGGTGCCTTAAAAAAATTAGTCGATCGTAGAAGTTTCACTGTATGTGTACGGGCGGTTAACACATTGACTGAACAAGGTGCATATAGACGCCCACAGCAGTTAAGGGGTTAAAAGAAAAGAACTTCGTACAGTTGAAAAATATTTAGACTTTATATTTGTGCTTAAAATCTGTAGTTTTACACATCATTTTTATTTTTAAAATTCATCCTCTATTCTGTCCTTTGTGACTGTTAGATATATATATATATCTATGTGTAACAGTCTTGTAAGAAATGTATGGACAGCGCGGACAAGTCAGGGGTCCTGCCCCAGAAAGATACTATATTTTAGTATTAAACCGCTTCTACGTTTTATACCTGTGCGTAAATCACTAAGGTAATACAGTGTATCCCAAAAGGGCGGTAACACGCTTTAATTCTTTATCTATTAGAATTAGAGGCAAGTGGACAATGTAAAATGAAAAAAAAAAAAAATTCAAAATAAGGTAGGAAAAAAGGCTACGTTAAGTAAAAATGCCTCGCGTTAAGTTTCAGAAAGTAACGCATTCAAAATTTGTACACGACCCCCGTACCCGTACAGAAACATTCCCAGTTAGTAAAACGTGTATCATACGCTGATTAAGAGATGTACAAGATTTAGCCGTTCATCATAAAACGTCTCAGAGATATCTTAAAAACAAAAATGGCCAGGGGCTATACATGAACTTGAATGCAGAGAACTTGCTTATTACTAGAGAACAAAAAAGTATTTTCTTCCGTGATTTCTGGACGATCTTTGAAACGCGATCTTCCGATGTGATTTTTTTCCTTTCGAGAGGCATTGAAAGGTGGTTTAAGTCAGCATATATTTATCCTCATTTTAGGATACAGTGTTCAAATTTTGTGCATCACTTCATTAGTGTATGAAGCACATTTTACTAACTGGATTTTTTTTTGTAAGGGGATCGTATAAAAATTTAAATAACGCAACTTTCTGAAAATTAACGAAAGGGATTTTTTCTTAACACAGTGCTTTTTCCTACCGCATTTTGAACATTAAAAAAAATAAATAAATAAAATACGTTGCTCGCTTATCTCTAATAGATAAATTGAACCGTATTACCACCTTTTTAGGGCACCCTGTTCCCTGTATATGCATTTCCTGAGAGATTGGAGGGGTCGTGGGCCTTTCCTGCCCATAGGTACGGGCGCCCATGGAAAATTATTATTAATAGGCGAATACAGACGACGTTTGCGACCCAGCATTTCTATGTGATTCCGACTCAGATTGCATCGTACCTCTCCTCAAAGTTCTGAAACTTTTAACTGAAACACCCTGTATAGTAATTTCTTTATCAATTATGGAAACAAACTTTACGTTCGTGAGAAAAACGGATACCTCAAGCTCAGGAAATGAATAGTTGAAACGTAAAACAGTAACGGATATAACACTCAGAGAATAATTTAGTTTTTTTCTCTATAATAATAAAAACGTCAAAAATAATTAATTTGTATTATTTTCAATTGTTGGTATATTTTCTTTTTTCTTCTTCTTTTTTTTTTTTTTTTACGAACTGGGAATTCAAACTTATCAACATTTTTTTTTTTTTTTAAATTTCAGACTGCATTGGATATCAGACAACAAGAGGTACAAGAAATGTGCTCAGTAAGTGAAGTTTATTTCTTAAACATTGCATTTAAAATTATACACCAACACAGTCTGAAGGTTTTTCCATTTTATGCAGTGCTTTTAACATTTTAACTGCCGCGTGCGTTCACATACGTTTTGTTTGCTCCGTCACCGTGTTTTTTCTCAAATACGTACATCAGTAACATGTTGCTGGTCGTATAGTATGCACGATCGCATCTTAGGAATACGATAATTAACAGAAGAGAACAGAAGTTTATCCAGGATAAGCTCATTTCTTTAAATAAGGGGTTAGATTATATTTCTTAATAGGCAGTGGCGGTCTTAGATATATTTCTAAGTGGTGCGTAATACAAAATGCGCCCCTTAATCCCGCCCCCCCCCACACACACACACACACACGCGCGCGCGCGCAGCTAGAAAAATTTTCAGAGGGGTTAAAACGAAAATTTTAACCGTTCGCTCCACCCTAGGACTGGCTCTGTTAATTGGCAATTAAGGGGTTAATACCACGTGCCAATTTCATCAATGAAATAAAACAACAAAAGTAACTTCTTTTATTTTTCTTAACAAAAATTAAAAAGTTTAAAATATTTTCAAGAAATGATCAATAATGCATGTGACTAGAACGCTTTACCTACTAAAAATTATTTATTAATTGTTCAGTATTTTAATGTCGCTAATTCAAATTTAATTAAGTGTTTACTCTGTTTTAGATGCAAGTTTTTAGCTACTTCATAAGTGCTTTTATTCGATAATTCTCCCTGACCCTTTTGAAAAGAAACATAGCTGTGTGTAGCGTGCCCGAAAATTTTAGCGATCACATATCGAATTCAAGAGTATAGAAAGTTTCTTTTGAATTTCTGAAAAATCTTGAAAATCAAAAGATTTTAAGACAAATATGGGTGTAGGGGTGGGTGGGCACCAGTGGTGATTAGACTTTCTCCGACAGAAATCATTACTCCCCGATAAGGGAGCACAAATATAATATGTACTAATCTCCTACGCTTCTAAAAAAACTTCACATTATTGAGGGGGGGAAAACACCAGTGACCAGTGACCTTTAAATTCTTTTCCTTGAATATTTTCTTATCTTGTTACCATTTCCAATTTAATTTAAATAGCCGGTGTTATAATTAACTGTCACTATCGCCAAAAGGCGATGCACAGTGTTTTTCTAGACGGCAATAAAATCTCGTGAACACTTATTGATTTTGTCAAACATAATGCAAACAAAGTAAGTACAGGACAATAGGTCTGAAGCAAACAATCTCCCCATTCTTTAAAGCCACTCTTCAATGCTTAACAACAGATATACAATTCTGTTCGTCTGTGATTAAAGCAAATCTACCCAAGGGGATATCTTCCTAAGGGAGGGATGTCTTGGGTGGAGGACTTTTTAAGGGGTTCTCACGCGTACTTACATTACAGCTAGAGAAAATTCCCCAAAACTCCAGAGTATTAGACTGACAGCTGCGCAGTAAGCCAGAACCCAGGACCTTCACATTTCAGCCATCTGCCATGTTCAGTGTCATCCACTCGATGCGGGTCTCAATTCTGTTCGCAGTCAGGTTGAAACCCACTTATATCTTCGTTACGGAAGTAATGAGAAAGCAACAATGCATACGAGGGGTTTTATTGGCTTCTTAAAAGGCAGTAGTAAGGTAAGGTGCTACTATTGAAAAATGCTTCTGATAAAGTAAATGCCCTTCAAAAGAGGAAAAGCTCCGATTTTGACTTTAGCTCATCACAGTAATTTGCTAGAATCGGCATTTTCTGCATTTTTATTATCTCGGCAACAAAAATTTAATAAGATTCAACCTTCCCCATACCGTCTTGTTTCTCTGATTGAAATGTGAACATATCTACTTTCATTTCGTGTGTGTTTTAAAAAATGAAAATACTACAAAGTATTTTTTTAATATTTCAAAACTAAACTTGGCTAAACACTTGGATTGCTTCTTATTTTAAAATGTCCCTGAGTAATTAATCAGAAGTCTTCCGACAGGGGGAAGGGGGGCACGTGCCAAACCTGACGATATGCCTATAAAAATAAGAGAACGCTGAACCATTATTATTGCAAGATTTTTTTTATGCCTTTCAAGACAGGATGAAAGCTGTAAAATGTATTATACTTCTAAAATAAACGAATTGTTTTGATTCGTAAGATGATTATTTGTATTAAGAAAATCTCCAGCCTAATGTTTTGTACATGTACTGTATTGTTTTGTTACACATTCCATATCACTTAAAAAATTAATAATTTTCTTCTTATGATTAAAATCGCTCTATTGATTTATCAGTAGCCTAGTGTGTGTGTGTGTGTGTGTGTGTGTGTGTGTGTGAGAGAGAGAGAGAGAGAGATTGAGATTCAAAGTTTGTTTGTACAAAACTAGCTTATAAATTCTGCCATCGCAAAAAAGCTGCTGTTACTGATGATGCCAGCTGGATAAAAGCCATTCAATAAGGAAATTTATTTACAATCTATAAATTTTTACAATTTAATCCACATTGTTACCTCAAAGTAATTTTTTGTGACCTTAAATGGGGTTTCCAATTCCTGGATTTCATACAATTGATCAAGGTCAAAAGACTACCCATGGAGGAATTTCGAAACGCCAAAGTTACCTAATAAACACCTTGATATTTTAAGTATTTCTTGATGAAATAACTATCTGAAACATCTAACAGTATGTTTGTCTTTGCAGTGTATGGAAAAAGCAGTCAGCCAAGTAGTGTCAAATGCCCTCGTGGACATTACTGCAGAATGATGGAATTAGCAATGTGGCGTTATGTGTTGCACAGTATGATTAAAAAAAATAATCCATGTCTTTAAAGTTTATGAGAAATAAAATTATTCTGAATAAAAGTAATATTTTAAATCCATACATTTCTTACAAGACTGTTACACATAGATATATATATATCTAACAGTCACAAAGGACAGAATAGAGGATGAATTTTAAAAATAAAAATGATGTGTAAAACTACAGATTTTAAGCACAAATATAAAGTCTAAATATTTTTCAACTGTACGAAGTTCTTTTCTTTTAACCCCTTAACTGCTGTGGGCGTCTATATGCACCTTGTTCAGTCAATGTGTTAACCGCCCGTACACATACAGTGAAACTTCTACGATCGACCCCTTCTCGAAAGACTAATTTTTTTAAGGCACCGATTTTTTACTTAATCTACTAAATCTTAAAAGATTCTCTAGAAGAGACCACAGAACCCTCTATAAGCGACCGCACCTGGTTCCCTGTCCGTAAATTTTCTAGCATTTTTCCAAAAGTAAAGAAATACCACATTGCTAACTAATCGTAATCGCTCTACTGTAAATTGACATCAGGTACATTGTACACATCATGCACAAATCTTGTAAGCTAGAGAAGAGACTTAACGAATGATTCTACTGTTGGAGTAATGTATTGATGTGAACAAGTTACACAAAAAAGGAAACTCGGCGAGGAAATTGGCGGTTACTTTTGGTTACGGGAAAAATCAAATAGCTTTTACTATGGCAAATTCAGAATGCATGAAAATATCTGGATAAATCCTCTTTTGTCAGATGTAAAAAATAAATTGGAGAGAGAACTTCAGTAAAACTTCGATACAATATTCAAAGAAGCCAATAAAATCATCATTGTAGAGCACATACAGACAGCGGGACGGATCTGACCCGTGGAACATATAAAACCCCGTATAAAACGCATATAAACCCAGGGGTCGATACAGGAATTTTTTCCATACTCCCATTTTTTGTGAAAATCGCTTATTTTCGTGAATTTCAATACTTATTAAAATTTTTATGAAAGTTCACAAAAATAAGTCCTTTTTTGTTAAAATAATTGATAAAACATGTTAAAATGGCAAAGGGCCGTTTAAATCGGTTGTATTTTTTGTGAAGGGGCCGTTTTAATCGATTGTAATTTTGTGAAGAGGTCGCAAAACGGACCCAATTTTCGTCTGCATCGACCCCCGATAAACCATTCAAAATCCCAATTATACTGCCCGCGACTTTGCTAACCTCGTACAGTTTGGCCGTCACCTTCGATATCCTCTCAGGCCGACCAATTGGTTTGTGACGTCAGTTAACTAGGATCCATCGCCCGAGCCAAGTTCTCCGCAACGAGATGTTCGTGGCGATTTTTTTCATAGTGCACCTTATAGTTACTGATAGGACATTTAGTATAATATATAGTACATAAAATAAAAAATTGTTACAATTGTTACAATTGTTCCCAATTGGGAACATCGAATCAAAAATCTATTCGAAAATGAAAATTTATGAATATTCACTTGGGGAAAAAAAAAAAAAAGCAGATAAAGTTAAAAGATGACAATTTTTGAAAAAGAAGTTGTATTGAGAAACTGGGAAAAAATCATGAAAATAGCCATTTTCATAAATTTTTACAGAGCTATCTTGATACACCCTCCTCTTCCCTTCAATCTTAATTCATATATTTACTTGAATTTAAAAATAAATCTTTTACTAATTCTTAATATTTCAGTAAGTTAAGTACTATTGAGGAGTTATTACAAATTTTTAACAAGGAAATATTTTTAAAAAATTATTTTCAAAATAGATTATCTACTTGTCCCAGGTTCTAGAAAAATTAAATTTGCAAATCATAGATGTAAACATTCATTAAGCTAATCTCTTTTATGTATTATAAAAATTTCTCTAGTTTTCTTTGTTCAGATTTTTTTTTTCTATTTGATTTTTTTTTTTCATCTAATATAGAATTTATCTCATTTATATTATTTATCTTAGATGGAAATTTAAATTTACTCAAATTACCTAATTTTAGTGATCTATTCTAACAGTTTACATTTAATTGTTCGTCTATTACTAATGATGAGGTAATTAATGGTGCAGGTTGAAGAAGTACATTGCATATGATGACAGTATTTATATTTTCAATTACGATCCAAAATTCATCAACAAATTTCTTACATTCATGAAATTCTTTTAATGATCCAAATGTCCTTGCTTCGTCATACTTTTGTTTGTCAGCTTGGCTTTCTTCAATCGCTTTCAACGAAAAATCTTGTTCAAATTTTCATGTGGACATTTGTTCAAGAAAATCTGATTATATTAAAGATTGGCAATTCTCTCCAAATATGAAAGATGAACAAGCTGGGTTCCGTTTCAAAAACTTAATATTTGTTGCCTAAATTTGGGAATATTTTGTTCATGACCTCAACATCTTCAAATAATTAAAAGTTAGGGTGTGGTTGATGGGGCTGAGGTCCCCTCCCCGAAATGAGTAAACGTAGGATATTGGGAAAATTACGATTATGAAACACTCTCCAACATAATATTTTTGTGCCAAATCTGGCAAGATTACGGAGATAATCTTAAAAAGTGTTGTATTATCACTATAAATGTAATTTTGTGAGACCCTGTAAAAGAGCTTTAAAAGTTTTTTTGCATTGTTTAACTGACGAGTACTCTACTTATTCTAATTCTTTTGGAGTCGAGTTATATTCGTGGCAGCGTCATATTTGGGCCAATACAGTAGAAACAGGCACTCTAAAAGAATATTACAGGAGATCTGTTCTGTATACATACCATTTTTAAACACTTTTATTCGCCAACTTGATGAAAGATTTGTGGATCACAAGAGCATTTTGAATTCCCTTCAAAATTTGTGTTACCTTAATGTATGACACAAAATATGGAAAAATGTAATGGAGAATGTTCTTTAGAGCTGGTGTTAATGTATGAAATGGAAGAGGGTTCTGTGTAAGGGTGAATTCACCATGTGGTATCAAAAGTTACATCACCAACAAAGAGGGACGTAGCCAAGGGGGGGGTTAGGGGGGTCATAACCCCCCACATGAGGAATATTTTGCCATATAAAATGTATATTCTTCACTACATTATCATACACACGTATATATATATGATTTGTAGTAGTCGTAACCTCCCCCCCCGCCATGAAAAATTTCTGGCTATGCCCCTGCCAACAAATGGACTAAAAGCTTTAGATATTTACAGTTGGAAAATACTTCCTAATGTCTATAGGCTGCTTCAAATAATGGCCATATTACCAGTAACAAATTAGACTGGTGAGCATTCTTTTTCAACTCTTTGCCTTTCAAAAACGTACCTTTGGAGCACAACGGATGAAAGCAGACTAAATGGACTAGCAATATTGAACATCTACAAAAACATCCATGTTAGCCTCAAAGAATTGAATGAACTGGCGAAACAACCCAGGAACTTAGATATTAAATTATAGCATTATTAGTTTAGCAATGTACTTAATTTGTGCTTGTACATAAAATAAATTGTGAGCCATGTGAATTCAGTTTTTGAAATATGTTTTTTACAGACAAAAAATATTTGTGATTGTTTGACAGGGTGGCTACAGAAATTGAGAAAAAAAGTTCCTGATTTTCCCTGATTATCTTTATCAAATTTCCAGAACTAATTATATGAATACCATAATCTTTCATGAGATATTTACAGTTGGAAAATACTTCCTAATGTCTATAGGCTGCTTCAAATAATGGCCATATTACCAGTAACAAATTACGGTTTCAAAGTCATTTTTAAACCTGTTAATAAACTTAAATTTTCTTCCCTTAAAGATCCTATTCCTACTGAGAACCGTTGGGGTGTTTATTATATTCCTTGTGAATCTTGTGATTTGGGCTATATTGGTCAGACCAGAAGAGCTCTCAAATTTAGGCTCAAAGAGCATGAGAGATATGTCTCTAAGCACGATCTTTCCAAATCTTCTATTGCCTCACATTGTTGGAATTCCAATCATCGATTTCAGTTTTCTAAGGCTAAGATTTTGTGCACTCCTCAGTCTTTGTCCCATCTGGATTTTTTGGAAGGTTTTTCCATTACCCAGCACTTAGATCGTCTTGTGAACGATGGTTCTTCCGTTCCTTTCGTTCATTCTGCTTGGAAGTTGCTGTTGTAAGGTTCTTTTCACTTTCTTCGTCTAACCCCCCCCCTTTCCTCCCCCTGTTTCTTTAATGTGTATGTACGTGTGTTACTGTCTTTCTTTTTCATTTTTATTTAAAAAAAAAGTAACAAATTAGACTGGTGAGCATTCTTTTTCAACTCTTTGCCTTTCAAAAACGTACCTTTGGAGCACAACGGATGAAAGCAGACTAAATGGACTAGCAATATTGAACATCTACAAAAACATCCATGTTAGCCTCAAAGAATTGAATGAACTGGCGAAACAACCCAGGAACTTAGATATTAAATTATAGCATTATTAGTTTAGCAATGTACTTAATTTGTGCTTGTACATAAAATAAATTGTGAGCCATGTGAATTCAGTTTTTGAAATATGTTTTTTACAGACAAAAAATATTTGTGATTGTTTGACAGGGTGGCTACAGAAATTGAGAAAAAAAGTTCCCTGATTTTTCCCTGATTATCTTTATCAAATTTCCAGAACTAATTATATGAATACCATAATCTTTCATGTAAAGCACCATTGTGTATCATGCACCTTCATATAGGAAATAAATAATAGAAAACCACAAAAATGCTTAATATTAATAAAATTGTAGTTCAGTTTCATAAATCCAAACATAAAATTTAGCTGAACACTAAAAGACAATATAGCAGAAAGTTTCCTCGTTTTTTAAAGATAGTGTTCAATTTCAAGCATAAGGATGACTGATCAAAATAAACTGGCCACCTAATAACTTATTTTATTTAATCAATGTATCGTTTCAAATTAAAAAAAAATGTGTAAAAAGGCTTCAAAATGAGCCCTATCTATAAAAAAAAAAGACGACATTTAGTCATCTGAATTTAAAGACTAGTTTGTGCGAAATCCGAAAACTTTATCATGTGCACCTTGTTTTTTCAAAACCGTGATTCATATTTCTATGTTCTCGTGTGATCTATATTCGTGTTTTCGGATTCCTAAAATGTTTGCCTCAGTTGAGTATCGTATGATCCGGAACGGAGCCGCGAGTCAGACGCTGGTTGACAACTAAAAACAATCTAGTTTACTAGGCAAAAACGAAATTTCTCTGATTTTTAAATATTTTTACAAAATTCCCTGATATTTCCAGATCGATAAAGTACCCTGATTTTTCCATGATTTCCCTGATCTGTCGACACCCTGTTTGACAATTTTTATCAAACCCCCTCTACAGAAAATTTCTGATTGAGCCTCTGCATGGTGGCAAATATTCAAACTACCTTCAATACACAGATCATAACAAAGAAATGACCAATAATTTGTAAAATTCTGCATCTACACAACCCTTGGTCTCAACCTACTCAGATTACAGTGAGTATATAGTAGGTATCGTACAATGACGATATGAAGATAAATACATAATGTACTGGGAAAAAAAAAAAAAAAAAAAAAAAAGCAACAAAAAGGGCTAAGCTCGAAAGAGATATCCAAATGTAGCATATACATTTTGCATAGCTTGATGTAGTAAATACATCAGGGTTGGCTTTTTGCCGGCAGAAACTGGTTAGAACTGGCTGAAACTAAAAAACGTCTTGAATAGTTCAAGTAATGACAAAAAATGATATAATCCTACTATTATAAATGTCAATCAGTGGCGTAGCCAAGGGGGGGGATAGGGGGGTCACCCCCACCATGAGGAATTTTTTGCAATATAAAATGTATATTCTTCACTTCCTTATCACACACATGTATACATGTATGCGAGTTGCAGTAGTCTTAACCCCCCCCCCAATGAAAAATTTCTGGCTACGTAACTGATGTCAATGTTTGTTACTCTTTCATGCGGAAACGGTTCGATGGATTTGGATGAAACTTGGAATAAAGACAGTTAAAGTCCTGGATTAACAAACAGGCTATTTTTTATCACGCAAAGAAAGAAAAAAAAAAAAAAAAAAAAAAAAAAAAAAAAAAACACTGTTCCTATAATATACAACAACAACAACAAAAAATCTATTATATATAAAAAAAAAAAAAAAGAATGCAATTGAGCTTTTTCTTACAAAGCCATCGACAGATGGCGCAAACTTATAGAATATGCAGTTCTTAATAAATAAAATCACCTGAATAAGTTTTTCCTTCTGCTGTGGATTTATAAGCAGCTACGGGCCAAGCACACAAATCCGAAATACATGTTACACAAACAAGCAAACATAAAATAAGTGTTTGAAACTTTCATTCAGTTCGAATTATGCATTTTTCTTGGCAAACCAACTGGTCGCTGGAGGTAATTAATAATTAATGTAAAAAAAGAAATATTAAACTACAAGACTGAAATTTTTGAAGCAAAGCTATTAAATTGTTTATTGTTGAAATCACTTATGAAAAAGAAGTAACATACAGATTTAAACAGGCAGTTACTGAAACTGATTAACACTCGAAGGGTCCACGGGAAGAACGATGAGAGTCCGATACAGCTGATTCTCCAAAAATCGAAAGGTGCACGCGACTTTCATCGTTCTTCTCCAGTAAACTGTATCTTTGGTCTATCTTTTCAGTGGATTCTCATCGTTCTTCCCCAGTAAACTGCATCTTTGGGCTATCTTGTCAGTGGATTCTCATAATTCTTTCCCCTTATGGATTAAGGATATTAATAGTTTCACTAATGAACAACAGAATGCAGTAGAAACCTCAACATTGACGAAAAGTGGACTCTCATCGTTCTTACCATGGACTTTTCATTTGATAGCTTATATGCGGCATCCAAAGTATTTAAGATTTGACAGCTATCCTACCTACTACATGGTGGTCCAGTTTTAAAAAATTTGCAATAGATGTAAGTTTCAAAAATCTGGTTTCTTCCTTGATGGCAGTGCTTGCTAGTCTGCTGGACTTGAGAGAATCTTCTTAAATTTCTCATTTGCGCACTGCAAATTGAGAAATTAGATAAAACACTCAAAACACTGTGCTAAAAAATGAAATAAATAAAAACTTCTGGAAAAAACACACATAAAAAGTTGTTAAAGTTGAGACAATCATTTTGACGGAAAAAAATCTTCAATCTTCTTTAACATACACACTTTGTCTCACAGAACAGTGAGGACAGTGGTTGTGTCCCCACTGTTCTGTGAGACAAAGTGCTGATGGCTGAAGAAGACTAGATTTTTTTCGAAACGAGCCTCCCAACCTTTATGTAACTTTTTATGTATGTTTTTTACAATGTTTATATATTTTCTTTTCAAATTGAGAAATTATTTAGGTTTAGAAACCATATCAAAACTTGTCTTTTGTTATGGGCTACTGCAGAGTGAAAACAATGTAATATTTGATTTTTAATGGTGAAAATATTATAAATAAATTGTACCTTGGTTAACTTTTAATTGTTTTTCCTAGGCATTATCTATTACATGCCAGTAATCTCTTATGTAAGTTTTTGCCACAAATGCGGCCGAAAAGGGTTTGCCATGCCTGTTTTAACCGGTTTCTACCAGTTTTTTTAATCGCCTCAGCAGAAACTTGTCAACACCGAAATAGATAAGCTATGCAAAATAACACAGTAGAATCTTTAAAACTATTCATTACAGTTTTTTTTTTGGGGGGGGGACCTATTAAGAGGACATGAGTGGTTGCCAAGCAATATTTGGACTAGTTTTATGTGCAACCAATTGTTTTATGCTTAATCTATTCACTATGAATACAAATTAAATAATCAGAAACTAGGTGGTTAACTCTGACATGTTTGCACCAGTGCTCTCTTAATGTGAAAGTTTTTTCTTTTCCTTTTCAAACTCTGATTTAGATTACAAGATTAACATTATTTTATTAGTGTTAGATGCTTTAATATGTTTTGGTGTTTCAAAATGATACTGGAACATCTTATCATATAACAAAAATTAAGTTACTCATTTTATAACAAGAAAACTTCAGGATACACGACTCCAATTAACAAAACTGGTAGATAAACCTGCAATTTTCAAGCATATTTTTTAAGTTCAAAATTAGTCAAGACTTCAAGAATAGCTATCCACATTTTCAACGTCTTCCCTTCGTGCACTATGTTAGGAATGTACTGAGCATTTTGGTCCCACCATTCACGCACCAGAAATTTAGCCTTGTGGCAGCACATGGAGCCTTCGCTCACAAACTGCATTCCTTTCTCTGTAGACAATTTCATCTGTTCCAGCATCGCATAGATCTTTTCATGTGTTTCCGAAACACTGATGGCATCACTCTTGGTAAAACTTTTAGCACAGTCGGCTGCGTCTGCAAGCAGCTTGCGTTTGAGACGAATCCAGTTTTCACAGAGTGCACTTAAATTCTCAAACGGCTGGAAGCTCAAAGACCTGTAGACATCTAACGTTAAGGAGGGATCTGTCAAAGGTCCAGAAAAAGGAGATTTCAGCAGGTCCATTCTGTCACAGTACTCCCATGCTTGCTTCCTTTCGGAGGAAAAATCTGTCTTTAGTTTCCCTGCACATTCCTTTGAAGGTAACGGCTCTTTGAATAACTCATCCCGGATGTAATATGACAGTTTATCCCACTCATCGGAAGACCTTTGCAATGCAAGTGGTGCGTTGTACTGTAGATAGAAGGTCAGGTTGACCTCCCCATAAAACTTCTGCAGCATGGAGCTGAAATCCTCTTTGCACAGCTGTTTTTCCCGATGGATGTTTTTACAGGCTACATCTGTTTTAGCAGCCATCTCTCCCAGAAATTCTTCCAGATAACTGTTACTTGAAATTAGAGAATTATTCTCAGCGAGTTTTTGGAACACTTGCAATGCTTGTTCAGAGCCCAACACACTTTGTTCTCGGATTTTGTTAGCAATGATATTCACCTTCTCTGCCGAGAGCCTCCTGTTTTTCCTGGCATTCAGTGAGTTCAAAACAGCTTCATGCTTAAGATTCATCAAAAGAATGTTTGCTGGGTTAGGTTCTTTTTTCTTTTGCATGAATTCTTTAACTGGTGTACTACTCTGCAAGTTCAGCGAAATTAACTGCTGCAAATCAGATTCACTCATTTCTTTCAAAATAATAAGGAAGTCAGTTAAGAGCAATTCACAATTGCTCAATGCTACAACACCACTATGAAAATCTCCAGCTAATGAATCAACAGCATCATTATCATTGTTAAATCGGTTTTGTATAATTGTACTGTGCAAGATTGCAAGATCCCTAACCCTGGACTTGTGCTCATCATACACCACGTCATCATCAAACAGAAAGTTACGTGGCACTGCTATAACTCCTTCATCACATGCTTTAGAAGACCGATAAGAATTCAAAGTATTTTTATATGACGAAAGGTGAATAAGAAGACTTTCCAAATTCGAATTCTTAGTATCATATAAATGTTTTAAATGCTGTAGGAGGGCTGTTTTTTGGTTGATTTTAAATCTTTCATTCTTTAAATTTTTGACTTTCTGCTCAAGAGTTAATATATTCTCTTCAATGGCTGACAAACTCTGTGTAAGATATTTACGTCTCTCTTCTGCTTTTGAAATGGAAGCCTGTAACTTCACAACATCCAATGATTCCTGTCTCCAATATGCAGTAGAAGCTGCTTCTTCTCTGTCTTTCAACTGTTTTCTCAGAGAAAGTGTGCGTTTAACATGATCGACATATGACTGTGATCGTACGTGATTTACAACATAATTCCAAATTCTTTTATTTTTACCTTTAGTTAGCTTAGACAGACTTTCAACGTTCGGTATTTGGCCTATACCACCTTCAGACACCAGATTAAGTTCTTGAATACACCATTTATGAAGTTTTTCTGCCAAAGAGCTCATTATAATGTTTGCTTTGACAAAACTATTAAGTTAATAAAATACTAATTGAGTTTATTTTGTTACATATTAAATTAAACTACTGTAGAACTTTAAGTGGATGCCTTAATTGCTCCACAGATTCAAGTAGAAGACTGCAGATTCTCTTTTACTTTTTGAAAAACCGCGAATGAGCAACAGTTGAAAACACAGAGTTGAGTTGTTAAAAATAATGAAAATCCTAAACTGCAACTTTCGAGTCATTTTTTGGATTATAATTTTAAAAATCAAATGATTTCGTAACTGAATAAGAATAAATTTTAAGTCATTTTGCAGTTTGAAATTTTAATATGTTGAAAGTTTTAATTCAATTTTAAAAAGATTTTGCTGTTAGAATAAGAAAACAAGAGATGGGCGGTTCGACTCATTTTACTGATTCGAATCTCGACCCACTCACTACTTCGATGATTCGAATCAGTGATTCGAATCTTGAATCAATAAAACAACTAAAGAAATTTTCCCTCTCTCTTCGCCGAAAGCCGTACTATTTAAACACCCTTCACCCATTCATCGGGTTTCTTCTCTGCTGAGTTCTCGGGCAGTTAGCATCTCTCTCTCCTTGATCGAGTAAAACTAGTAACTGCCCGAAATGAAAATACAGGGGAGCTTCGTATGACACCTGGGCCTGTAAGATTAAAAGGTTAAGTTTGGTGTCAAAGTATTCGAAATTTTATGTATCGATGGAAGTTCCTAAGGGGGGGGGGTCGAGAACAGGGCCGCCCCTTACGGTTGTGCAGGTTGTGCGTCGCACAAGGGCGCCTCGGTGCTAGGGGCGCCAAACGGAGGCAAGACAGACAAGAAATTTTGTATATGAAGCTAATATTGTTAAGGTGCGATTTTAGTGATTCTGTTTTCACATCACCAAAAGTGGGACTTTAAGTCCTATAAAGAATTATTTTTAGCAGGGCCGTAGCTAAAGGTTTGGCGGGACTCAGGGGCGACCCGACACGGTAAACGAGGTAAGCATAGTATCGGGCGCCATATTCGAAGGGACACCATTTCGAACTCAAAAACGGGTGAACTTGATCAAGAGAATAAAACGGGGCGCCTTTTTTACTTTTGCAGGGGGTCGACACGTACCGGTGTGCGGAAAAAACGCGAACGGTAAAAACGCCCACGGAAAAAACGCCAACCCTAGGGCTACCCTTGGCTACACAAGATCAGCTGGATCACAAAAAGTGTAGGCAGAGTTTCACTGTTTTATGTTTTATTTACTTTTTTTCAAAATAGCACATCTGTAAGAAGAATAGGTAGGATTTTGTTAAGTACAATAATTATGAGGGAATTAAAATTTATTATTGAAGTTGTTCAAGAAGAGTAATGGAACGAGGCGCAATTTGGAGTGTTCTGCCAGGGGTGCAAAGTTTTTTCAAAAGTTTTTTCAAAGTTTTTTCAAGTTTTTTCATGGAACTTCCCAGTCTACCTACCTCAAATTATTGCAAAGCTGCTTTCATTACTGGATCACATTACTATAGTTTTACTAATAGTACTGGTCAAGGTTTATGTGATTTCATACAGACATACCTTAATTCACTGAACATCAATATTTTAGATTGAAGGCAGAGCCTGATTATGACCAACAGGGGCCCCGGGCATTGATGAATTTGGGGGCCCCTATCTATGAAATTTGTTTTATTTTTCATAAAATGTTGATATAAAAATGAATATTTCAGAACAACATTTGATAGTGGGGGCCCTTTCGAGCCGGGGGCCCTGGGCAAAGTCCCGATTTGCCCATGCGATAATAAGGCTCTGATTGAAGTGGCCAAGCCTATGACAATGCAAATATGAAAGGAAAGCATAAAGGACTACAACAAAAACAAAGAAATAAATCCACGGGCTTTTTTTATTCCATGCGCTGCCCATACATTAAACCTGGTTGTTAATGATGCAGACAAAGTGACATTTCAAACAGTAAACTTTTTTAGCGTAATATAAGAACTGTATAATTATTTTTTAAGCTTTGTTAAACGATGGGCTATAATCAAAACATATGTTAGAAATTTAAATTTAAAGCCACTGTCCACAACTAGATGGGAAAGTAGAATAGAAGCAATTAAACCTCTTAACCCATTCGTGCCTGGATATTTTTGCGACTTTCTTCGATTTTTGCTAACACCAGCAGTAATGGATAAATTTCTGATGTAAACTTTTTGAACAAGGGATGATTTCATTTAAAATCATTATGTATAAAAATTGAAATGTCAACAACCTATTTGGCCTTATTAAAATATTTTGTGGAATTGAGGTTCAATACTAGCGAATAAAGGCTAGGAGAAATAAATAACGTTATCGACTGATAGCGAAAATGCCGTCCCAAAAAAGGGACGCTAGGTATAAATGGGTTAAGAATAATCTCAAAGAAATTTAACAAGCTCTTTTAGAGATAGCGGAAGATAACTCCTAAGACATCGAAAGTAGGGTACAAGCAGATAATTTAATAACGAAATTATTTTCATTTAAATTTATTTGTTCAATTAACATATGGTACGAAATTTTAAGCCATATTAATGTAATAAGCAAGATGATGCAAGCTCCCACATATTGCATTCAAACCGTCATACAAAGTCTTGATTCTATTTTACAGTATTTCAAAGAACAACGGAGTGATGAAATGTTTGAAAATTTCATATCGTCTTTAATGAAAATAGCAACTGACCTAAATGTTGAAAGCGCTTTTCCCGAAATTCGAAGAAGAAATAGGAAAAGAATGTTTGAATATGAAGCACCAGATGAAACTATTAACGATGGAAAAGAAAATTTTAAAGTGAATTTCTTTTTCACAATTTTAGATACCGCAATTGCATCAATTACAGAAAGGTTCCTATTGATCAAAGAATACAATGGCAATTTTAAACTCGTTCACAATATAAATAAGCTTAAAGAATTTGAAGATGAAGATTTATTAAATATTTGTCAGAGTTTGCGTCTGTGACGAAAAAAATTCTGAAAGCGATATTGATGTGAAAACCTTGTTTGAAGAACTGAAATTGCTTCAACGATATTAAAGACAATATGACTCCAACTTATGTACTTGATTATTTATATAAGCATGTTTTAACCGAAACCTTTCCAAATGTCACTGTGGTACTGAGAATTTATTTGACGCTACCAGAATCTGTAGCCTCAGAGGAAAGAATTTTTTTCAAAATTAAAAATAATAAAAAACTATTTACGCTCAACTATGTCTGAAGAACGACTTACAGACTTATCAAAGAATTCGATGGAAACGAAATTTTGGATAAATTAGATATAAAAAACTTAATTACGAATTTTGTTGCAATGAAAGCACGAAAAGCAAATATTTAGTTTTAACACCAGTTTTTTATGATATTAGTGAAAAATTTATTTAATTTAAATGTGCTTCTTTTTTAAGTACTTGATAATTTTAATGGATAGTTAACATGTTACACGTAATGCTACGAATATTTGTTTTTGTTTTCTATTTATTGATAGTATAAGCAAATGTTACTTACGTTATAGGCATATATATGGAAATTTTAGCTATATGAAAATTTAAAACAAATCTTAATTTTAGGAGACGGGGGGGGGGCGCCGCCAAAAAAGTAGTTGCACAAAGGCGCAATCCACCCTAGGAGCGGCCCTGGTCGAGAATCAATAAAAACGCGCTCCGATGGATAGTTTCCGAGATATACGTCAATTAATTATGGTAATTAGACTAATTAACCATGATTGAGGCTTAAAAGGACTGCAAACATGTAGAAATTGGCTCTGGGAAGGTTTCCAGACTTTGGAGATGCCGCCGGAGGAGGCTAGTGTTTAAAATGCCCAAATTGAAAATATAGGGGAGCTTCGTATGACCCCCTGGGCCTGTAAGATTAAAAGGTTAAGTTTGGTGTCAAAGTATTCGAAATTTTAAGTATCGGTGGGGAGTTGAGTCTAGGGGGGGGTCGAGAATCAATAAAAACGCGCTCAGGTGGATAGGTTCCGAGATATACGTTAATTAATTATGGTAATTAGACTAATAAACCATGGAGCTGTTTTTTCTGCGATGAGAGAAGAAGAAGCTTTCCGAGAGAAAGCAGTAGCAAAAGCATCACAAGCTGGTATTGATCTCAGGATTTTCTTATCGCCGGCCTCAGAGGCGTAGCCAAGGGGGGGGGGTTAGGGGGGTCATAACCCCCCAGGAGGAATTTTTTGCCATACAAAATGTATATTCTTCACTACATTATCATACACACGTATATATATATATGAGTTGCAGTAGTCATAACCCCCCCCCATGAAAAATTTCTGGCTACGCCCCTGTCCGGCCTGTATTTTTGCCCTTTATCGAATTCGAGATTTCACTGAAATGAAAATGGGAATATCGGATATTTGATGTTGAAATAAAACCGATATGTCGATTTTTGGCCCAGTCCTACTGAGGAGCTGCTGCCCCCCCCCCAAAAAAAATGGGACCCTTTACTTAGCTTACAATTGAACTTTATCTTTAAATTTGATACCCAGCCCACCCCGAAATAAAATCCTGGCTACGCCACTGTCAATAACACTAACTACGCCACTGCTTTAGACCCTATTTTGTATTTCTCTGAATTACGAAAGAAAATAAAATCATTCCCCTTAAACGAAAAACAAGGTAAAAAAAAAAAAAACGAAATCTGCTGCAATAAAGCGAAATGTTATTTTGCTTACTACAAAGTCCTTTTATGAGAGCGCTTAATACCGCCCCTGTATCCTTCATTAAAAGTGACAAGCACAATCCTAACTTTATTTCATTCTATTTCCCTTCACATGAAAATCCGCCACCATGTAAACTTAACGTTCCGTTTTTTTTTTTTTTTACCCTCCGCTAAAGAGGGTAATAGTTTTTGGCAGACAAAAAAAGGTCGTGGATGATAATTGATAGTAGTAAATAAAGTAAGCATATGCACTTTTGAAATTCGCATCATATGGATCAATAAAATACATGAAAAATCTTTATTGTTTTAGTGTATACGCAAAAATACATTTAGCTTTACGTTAGTTACAAAAGGATGAAGTAATAAATTCGAGCAATTTTTCACAAAAGATTTACGAATAGTTTTGTATTAATAACTATGAATTAAAAGTAATTAAATTATTTAACGTATATTCCATCAAGGTGTTTGCGGGGATGGCAACGAAGATTCTTTTCCTCTTTTTCTTTCGCTGGTTGCCAGGACGATAGTTTAGAATAAAAATAACTTTTTTGTTCTAAACAAATTTATGTAGCTGAAAGGTGTAATATATCTAGACAAAAAAAGGTCGTGGATGATAATTGATAGTAGTAAATAAAGTAAGCTATTAACCGTGATTGATTGAGACTATGGTGCTTTCTCAAGAGACTAAAGACCAAATCATATCGCTTTATTTTTCTGACACACCACTCACGCAGTGTGAAATAGCTCGTAGGCTTGGTATTTCACGCTCTACTGTTCAGTATTACATCGTTAAATATCAGAAGAATATATCCAGGACTGTTGTTCAAGGCCGCGCTGGCCGTCCTCGCCAGTTGTCTAATCCGGAAGAAAGTCATCGTGAAATTAACCGTCTATTTATGCAAAGAAAAAGGGAAGATCCAGATTTTCGTGCTCAAGAAGCGGAATCCAAATCCAGAAGACAAGACAGAAAACGTTTACGACTCTGTCTAGATATACCATCGAAAAGACCAAGAACAGATACTGATCTAAATGTAAGGTGTGAAGAACTAGAATTTCGTAAATTAGCTGAGAAATTTTTCGAAGCTGTTGCTGATGGTCCAATCCACCAATGCTATTGTTGTGATCGACTGTGGTTCAAAAAGTCAATAAGAACCCTTTCCAAAACAACTTTACTGTCCAAAGGAGCGACAACGGACTTTATAAAACTAGTCTTTTACAAAGATATCGGTGATATTGGCAAATTTTGCAGAACATGTTACGATTGTTTGATTAAATTGACAATACCACAATTAGCTATAAGCAATGGCTTCGAATTCCCCGAAATACCGGATTGTTTAAAATACTTGACACCACTGGAAAAACGGTTGGTTTCTCCCCGTTTGATTTACATGCAAATACATCCTGTACATGGCTGCCAATACAAATTAAAAGGTTCTGTCAAAAAACCTCTTTAGCGGAGGGGAAACTAATTTCAGCTGAAGGCTGAATATTTTATCAGCTCTTGGTTGGTTGGTTGGAGTTTATGGTTTTTTTTTTTTTTTTTTTTTTTTTGAGGGTGGGGGCAGGGGGACATATATTAAAGTTAAAAGCAGAAAAGGGATGTTTCATTAAATTTTAAACAAATATTAAATCAGTCAGACAAGTTGGAAGGAGGGATTTTCTTAATTTTTTTTTCGGGGGGGGGGGAGATTGACCCCTCTTGCCCTTAGGAAGTAACGCCTATGCCACCCGCCAAAAGCAAACGATGTTCGACCCACTCCACACCCACAGACAGATAAAACTTTAAAATCCGACCACCAACCAAGAAATGAAACACCAAAGATTCGAAAAAAAACTTCAATTAAATGAAACATCCTTTCAACTCTTTTCGACTCCTTTCGACTCTGAGTCGATAGAAGATTCGAAAAAACCCTCCAATTAAATGAAACATCCTTTCAACTCTTTTCGACTCCTTTCGACTCTGAGTCGATAGAAGATTCGAAAAACTAACGAATCTCAACGATAGTATACAATCACCGAAACAGAGCGAAACACTGAATCAGTAAAGATTCGTTGCTGCACCAACTCAGTGACCAACTCACCCACACCCACTCATTTACTGTTTCAAATCATCTATCGACTCAGAGTCGTAAAGAGTCGAAAAGAGTCGAAAGGAGTCGTAAAGAGTCGAAAAGAGTTGAAAGAGTAAGGGAAAATCTCTGGGAACGGCAAAGGGAAAATAAGTTTTTCTTCCCTTCGCACTTGGAATGTATTTCCCTTAAGGGCTTGAGATTCGAATCAGTAGAGAGTTAGTGTAAAGACTGAGCCACTCAGTACCAAGATTCGAATCAATGATTCGACTCATCAAATCATTGGCCATCTCTCTAATCTTTCCTTTCATTTGTCGTCTGCTGTTACTGTTCCTGTGTTGTGTTTGGCTTATTCATTTTCATATTCGTAAAAGGATTGTGAAATTTAAATTAGCTGTATGAACTTATATAAATCTCTGTATTATGTTTTAAAAAATGCAGGGATTCACAGATAAGAATTTAAAAATTTTAATGCAATCGAATCGAGACAAACAAATCGAAAAACATGTCACGTTATATGGGATTGCTCATGATAATTTCGGGAATATTTATTTTCATGGCTCTGTCGTTAAAACTTTTGTTCCAGGTATGAATTTTCAAAGGATTTTTTTTTATGGCTAAAGCTTGTTTATAGAATTTCCTTTTGTATTTTCGCTTCACAAATTAATACATTTTGCCCATACGTTACTTTTTTTAAAAAGATAAATTATACATAACGGTAATAATAGCAGGCCTCTCAATTGGTCCTCTTTTTTTAAAATTCCTACCTCTATAAGAATAAATAATAGAGTAAATCATATAAATAATAGAGTGAAATGTTCTGCTTCTTCAAAAGTTGTTAAATGTTTTTTTAGATGTTAAGGTTTTGTCTATCAAACCATTAAAGGTACAATAAAAACATATAAAACATTATTTAATACGGCGGATTAATTAGTTAAAATTTTTTTTTTTTAATTTGGGAATACCTTATTCCCCCGTACATGATATATATTTCGGTTACACACTGGCGTAGCCAGGGGGGGGCCCACCGAGCCCGTGCCCCCCCCCCCCCGAAATTTTTTCAGTTGTTATATATATATATTGCAATTTGTAAAAATGGATCGTCTCAGAATCCCTGTTGTGTGATATTTGTCTAATCTTTCTGATAAACGTTTTCTAGATCCTTTCACATTGAGAACGAAGAAAAAAACAAGTCAATAAAAATGTTAAAAAGTGCCTTTAATCACTAACCCGAGGTGACTTTCGACACGCCTACACACCAGAAAAATATACATCTGGGCAATATCCTACTCCCGAGATACTAAAAATTTCCCTCACCCTATAACCTCAGCTCGTTACCATTGTACCCCGTGAAGTAAGTATCCCCAAGTGTTATCAGCTTTCATGGCTACCTGTGGTATTTTTAAACTATGGTGTATACAAAAATAATTCTTTCTATTAAGGATAAAATTTCAAGGAGGGGCACAAGCTGACCCTTTCCCCACCATTCCCAAGGTCCAGATGCTCGTGTTTTTGAATAGTGTGCTGTTCTGTCCAGTTGGTGGGTTCGAATAGAGATTATGGCCTCAAGAAAGTGCCCGTTGAGTAGAAGAAATTTTAAATAAAATTCCAAAAATTATACATAGTTTGCCTGCTAACAATGAAGACTCAAATCTACAGAAAGCGGAAAAAGCCATAGATGAACAGATATTTCCAGAAAACTTCAGAAAGCACATCAGGAAAAGAAACTAAAGTAAATACTCAATATTTCATTGTGTGTTTTTAAATGATAATATAAACGATGACATAATACATGCGACATAATATCTTCTTAAGCATGTTGAAAAATTTGTATTATCATATATTTTCATTAATGTGTAATTTAAGAAATGTTTCCTTTAGACCCACCTTTTCAACTGACAAGAGGGTAAATCTGTAATTTGTTTTTCTGTTCTAAAGTTTTATAAAACTTTATAAATACTATTTTCTATGCTCTGGTAAAGAATAAATGAATATTTGAAATATCTAGGGATGCACTTGATATCCGTCTGATTTATCAATATCCGAAGTATCATCGGATATCCGAATCACAATCACCGGATATCCGACTTCTCTTTCGGATATCCGGCTCACGACTAAATATAAGGTCTATCTACAGTCCACTAAGTCTGTATTTTTTAAATAAAAATACTCTCAGTAATTTTTTCTTCTTAATATTTTTACTACTCACAGTTTAAAAAAAAAAATTAAATATTCTTAAGTGCTTTCCTTTGTAATTTAAAACCGCAACCAATGAGAACAGCAGTTTTGCTTTGAAATTAATCTGAAAAATCGGAGCTTAATACCTTTATATTCTGATTCTAAAATAAGACATTAAGTTGTTCATTAAAATGTAACTTTCTATTAAATATATTTTTCTTCTAAGTTAAACAATTAAATAGACCTATTTTCATTTTTGTTTTTTAAATTGTATGTTAAAACTTCGTACTTATGCAGGGTGCCGAAGTCCGAGCCCGAAATTTCAGCTAATAGGTATATAAAAGTCAATGACTTCATTAGTAGAATATCATAAATTTTGCCGTTTGTGCAAATTAAAGACAAATATAACAGCAAACTATTAATGCACTACCTAATTCGTTATATTAAAGTTTATCAAATAATATTAATTAGTTTAATTCTCCAAAGAATCACTTTTTAAAATCTGTTTATAAGAAATACGTTTAACAAAAGAGAAATTTCTCACAAGCCCGAGCCTGGTTTGGGCTCGGGCTAAGTCCATCTCATCTCTAGTGCCCACCCCCCTGACTTATAGCTCACCAACTTGCGATGAGTGCAACCCCACCCCCCTCAATAATTTTAAGAACTTATCCGTTCTGGAAAGTTTTGTACGTCTGTTTTTTTCTTTTTTTATTAAGAAATCAAATCCGGTGTATTTTTACCATTTAATCTTCCCAATATTATGTAAGATGTTCTTAAATCTAGATGTTAATTAAATTATAAAGTACAACTCAGCACTTATTCAAGTCGAAAATTTGCAATTAATTATATTTTTTCAGACTGCTTAAGTAGAAAATTCTATATATTTTGAACCAACTTTATTCCAAAAACCAGAATTTTCGAAGATTTTCTTTTAGTGACGTCTGTGTTATTTTAATACGTACTTTGTTAGCAATGTGCAGAAAATTTTAATCTTGTGATCAACCTTATTCCAAAGAGCAGAGTTTCGGAATTTTTTTTCAAGTGATGTCTGGGGTTATTTCAATATTGTGCCTGCATTGTATACGTATAATATTCTAATCCTGTCAGCAACCTTATACAGAAGGGCAAAGTTTTGGAAGATTCTCCTTAAGTCATATCTTTGTTATTTTAATATTGTATTTGAATTGTGTAGGGTATTTTAATCTAGTGATCACACACACACACACAACTTTATTGCAGAAACCAGAGTTTTGGATGATTTTCTTCTAGTGACGTCTGTGTTATTTTAATACGTACTTTGTTAGCAATGTGCAGAAAATTTTAATCTTGTGATCAACCTTATTCCAAAGAGCAGAGTTTCGGAATTTTTTTTCAAGTGATGTCTGGGGTTATTTCAATATTGTGCCTGCATTGTATACGTATAATATTCTAATCCTGTCAGCAACCTTATACAGAAGGGCAAAGTTTTGGAAGATTCTCCTTAAGTCATATCTTTGTTATTTTAATATTGTATTTGAATTGTGTAGGGTATTTTAATCTAGTGATCACACACACACACACACAACTTTATTGCAGAAACCAGAGTTTTGGATGATTTTCTTCAAGCTATACCTTTCTTAAAATTAGCGTCGCTGTTCTGTGGCTGCTAATTATAAAAATAATGATAGGTTTGTGTTTGCGTGATCTCAGGTTGATTCAAAAATAACGTGACCAATTTCAGAGCATCATAAAATTTTATTAAAGTTATTTAAACGAAATTTTCAATGTGGTTTCCTTTAGCATAGTACACTTTAAGTGAACGTTTAGGTCAAGACAAAAGAGCTTTTTAGACCATTTTTGGAGGTATTTTTCCAACTTCCTCTTTGATTGCTTTTTAAAGCCCTTAAAGTGTTCTTACCTTGCGTCTATTTAAGGATCATAGGCTTCATTGTTCTTTTAAGTATCCCATAAAAAAATAATCGCAATTAGCACAGTCAAGGGATGATAGTAGCCATTTTTCAGGAGAAATAAAGTCAATTTTTTTTTAAATCTTTCAGCCATTTGACAGTTGACCTTCCAGTATGACTTGGTGCAGAATCTTGGTGTAAAACAAAGTTTTCTTGGGGGATGTTTACTTTCTTTGATCATGTGCTTCAGAACTTTATTCTGATAGTATTTAGCATCAATTTTAACCTTTGGTTCTACAAAAAATGATTTTATTAAGCCTTGAGAGGACATTCCCATCCATACCACAGTACCTAACGTCCAACTTGCCTTTTGCAAAACAGCTGCGTCTTTGCGACGCTGTTCGCGTGAAATATATTGAACCTCCTTTTGCCAGTTGTGAATTACAGACAAAACAACGCTTCATCAGAAGTTATCCATGTTTTGTATCTACCTTTGCTTAACATTAAATACAGAGGCCAAGAACGTCTTCTCCGTTTTTCTACAGTGTTTGCAGATATTTGATGACAAACTGGTTTCTTCAATTTTTATAGGCAATTTTCTTTATCTGACGGCAAATTGTCGATTGGGATACCTGTAGTTTCTTTTCTAAAGTTCTTAGGATCCTCTAAGAGGATTTTCTAAAACGATAAGTCTTTTCAGCTTCTTTTTTTCTTTTTCACCGATGACTTCCTTTCGTCCACATTTCCCCCCTGGAGCTCTTGATTTCCAGCCATATTTCATTTCTTTTCAAAGTTTAGATAGTTTTGGTAAATTAAAATTTACCATAAATAATTATACGCTTTTAAAATTGGTCACACTAATTTTGAATCAACCTGTATGTATTAGTTATATGCAGCTGCAAATGAGCTGATTGAAAATCCGGGATAGATTGATATATTTCCTGTTTATAACTAGAAAATTTTACATAGAAATATTTTTTACTATGGACGTTTATTGAGATTTAAAAGTCATTTATTTAGTTTTCTTTTCAGTATCTTCCTTAAGATATATTTATTGTAGAATAAGACTTATTGTAGTAGCAGATACGAGCCTGGATTTAAAAAAAAAATCTTATCTGGTTGAGATAATCGCCAGACAAACCGGTACATAAGCATCTATCTACAGAGAAATAATTATATTGAAGAATTATTAATTAACTCGGGAAATTAATACTGAATAGCATCTTTACACATATATTTAAGGATATTTTTGTGAAATTACTAATTAAGTAATATTATAATTAGAATCTTATTTTTAGTAATAATTAGTACTTAGAATATTATTTCTAATTATAATTAATAATTATAAAATTATAAAATTTAAGATTAATTAATAATTAAAATATTTCTAATTACAATTAATAATTAGAATATTAATTAGTTGGACAAAACTCTCTGTGCCCCTCCCGAAACAAAATCCTGGCTACGCCAGTGCGGTTACACACATAACTAGAAACGACTGAAGATGGTTATGTGTGTAACCGAAATATATATCATGTACGGGGGAATAAGGTATTCCCAAATAAAAAAATTTTTAACTCATTAAAGGTACTTACGTATTATATCGCCGGACATTCCCGCCAAACTATTTTTGCTTTAAATATGCTGCCAAACTGTTGCCAATCGTATTCTGAACCATCAATAATTTCCTGTGTCCCGGCATTTATCTTGGCGTAAAATCGCTCGTCTTGGCGGACCGCCGAGATAATACGTAAGTACCCCATGAAAATACTAGGCTATATAAATAAAACTGATGAAGGTAGAAATTTAAAAAAAAAAGAGGATCAATTGAGAGGCCTGTAATAGTCATAGGAATAGCAGTGGTGTAGTCGAGGGGTGACGCCGTCCCCCCACTTTTTTATTTTCACTTAATGCATCCCCCCACGTTTTTTTTTCAGGGGGACGCTAATTTTGCGTGTTTTTTCAAAAAACTCAATGTAAATTTTCTTTTTGTCATTCTACATCGGAATGAAAACCAAAAAGGAGGATTTGGACCACCTAAGTGGACCTTAAGACTACTCAAAAAAAAACTTTTGTAAGTACTACACAGCAGGGGCATAGCCAGGGGGAATATCGGGATATATCCCCCCCTCCAAAATTTTTGGATTAATGATGAAACTCTGTCTATTTATACACATATAAGTTCAAATCCCCCCCCCCCCCCCCCGGAAAAATTTTCCTGGCTACGCCCCTGCTACACAATGTAAATATATCCATCATCATACAACGCACTTTTGGTCAGTCAAAAAGAGTAAAAGAGGGAAGATACTGCTGCCCAACTGTCTCAGGGGAAACCGTCACCATGTCTTTTTTGGACGCACAAAAGGTTCGTATAAAAGGTTTGCGTTTGCGCATTCTTGGAAAAAGCTGTGCATGCTCTGTTCCAGGCCAGTCTGTCTCCAGTTCCAGTGCTACTTAAAACTTAACTTTTTCTGGTTTTCAGTATAGGAGGTTTCATTGGCGCACCCAGGATTTTAGCTTAGGGGGGGCTGGGCTACATACAAATACTGCTGAACTCGGTCATAGTTACTTCGGTTAGTTACAACTCTCTTATAATGTCAAAATATTCGGTACTACTTGACTGTCCCATAGAACACAAGCAATGTAACTCATTATAGAGTCATAAATAATTATCTGATCTTTTGAGCGACGTTGTAACCGTGTGTAACAGTGTTTCAACTAACTGTAAGCATTTATTTAAAAACTTTTTTAAGTAATTGTCTTTTTTCGTTAGAAATAATTTGAAGACAATTAAAAAAAAGAACTAAAAAAAATTAATTCATTAGCGATAATTTTCATTTTTTTAACGCTTTTCAGTTCTAACTTTCTACCTTTAGGGGAGGAACAATTGGGGATCCCTTTAGGGGATGCAAAGGAAAGAACAATACAAAAATTTTTGAAGGTTCTCTAAATTTCTTCCTTCACATTGTAAATTTTCCTTTCTTCCTATAATTTATATTATAACTAGAAAAACATAGTTTTATAATTTGTCTAACTTAAAAATCGTAATAGTTTCTGCTGTGTGTACAAAAATTTTGCATTAAATTTTAATAAATCATGGAGAAAAGCGCACTTGAATAAAAGCACACATTGTTTTTTAAAGGTATGTATTTACTTTTGAGTTTAAAAAAAATATTTGATTGATGTTTATGAAATGCAGTTTAATATTTTGCCTATTTTTATTGAATGATATTATTAAGAGTGTATGAGTGTAATGTGTACAGTACAGGGTGTCTACCATCATGCAAAGGTCACGAAAGTCACGGAAAAGTCAAGAATTGGAAAAAAGGTCAGGAAAGTCAAGAAATGAAGCACTAGGTCACGATTAGCGACTCAACTTCCTTTTTCCATTTCATTCAAATTCTTAGTTGACAATTTTCGTAACTAAATTTCCTAAACTTTTGTGCACCATTTTTACAGAATTGCTAATAAACGTATAGTTTACCGCATAATTCTATCGATCTTTGTTGTAGAGATATTTAATTTTGAAATCGGGGCTTATTCGCTGATCACCCTGTATATTAATAGTGTTAAATTTAAAAGTATAATTTTTCTTCATTCTATCAGTATGATGCAGGGGTGCAGAAACTGTTTTTACTCTCAACATTTCCCTCAATCCATATGGAAATTTCCCCAAAATTTTGTGATATGTATATAGACTTGCATAAGTTCTGTATTACCATAAGTGTAAAAATATTTGCCTGAACAAGCTACATACATGTTTACTAAATAGCAATTGGTCCAAGTTAAGAGAAAGCAAACTGCTGATCGGTGAAAGAGTTGAAAAAAAATCGCTTTAAAAATAGGAATGGGAAAGAATAACTCGAAGAATTTTGTAATTCATTGTTAAAATCGAAATCAGTTGTATATTTTCTGCAAAACTTCCCCCTATCCTAGATTGCCGGATCGTACATATTCTGCATCGCTGGCACGAAAGTATTTTTGATATTAGTGTTTCGTATTTCTTATGGTCAAGAAAAAGTCAAGAAAAAGTCAAGAAAAGGTCAAGAAATCAAGCTTACTTTATGTGGTAGACACCCTGCAGTACAATGTACAGTACAGTAAAAATGCAAAATGAGTAATGTAAGTGGGCTTAGTTACACCGATTAGAAGGAAAAAATATTGGTGAAAATTGTCAACAGTATTATACCTAAGTGCTGAAAAATGTTATAACGACTCCTATTCAAAATATTCTTAGGAAACGTGCTCGTTTCATAATTAATTTTTATTCTATCCAAGCACCTTTTGTCCTTCATGTGCTTGGAAGAATTAAGTTTTGGCATATTTTTAATGTCATCAAGATTGCTTTGAGGTGCTATAACATGTAAGTACAGATAAATCATAAAAGCATATTCAATATAAAACACTTTTTCCATAGTCTGTTTTGAACTTAAACTACTTTGCAGCAAATCAGTTTCAAACAAAAACTGCTGTTCTCATTGGTTGTGATATCAAATTCCAAAGGAAATCGCAATAAAATATTTTAAATAATTTGTTACTCTTTATTGTGATAGTACCATTAAGTATGATAGCTGATATACACTGTGCCGAAAGTGCTCATTTTAAATATATATATTTTTTACAGATTAGGATGTTTTTAACAGTTTTTATCGAGGGTTTTTATTTTCTGTACTTCTTATTCTATCATATAGTATTGATTTCTTCTTCTTTTTTTACAGCCTTTTATTCCGAAAGAACATTACATCCACAGTTATTTCCCTTCAACTGAAATTGTGTTTGCTGTTCCTATTTTGTGTGGGACTGCATTTTTTGCTGGATTTGGTAAATCACTTTCTGTTGCATGCTTTATTTTTATCTGTCCCATCTCTTGTATGTAGTATTCTTAAGTGAAACAATTTAATCTGTGAAAATATGATACACTCTGTGGTAATTATAACAGTAACAAACTACTCAGAAAATAATAAACACCAAATTGCACATGTTTAGTGTTTTACAAAGCAACTTATACATCCTTTTTTGCGAGTGCTTTTATTATTTTAATTCTGTCTTCTCAAAAGGCAAAGATTTGTGTATTTGATTTAGAAATGCTTGTCTAACTGGCTAGACTTTTTGGATATTTCTTGGGTGGTCTCTAGCCTCCTAAATAACTTCATTGCCTGTTCTTGCCATAGAAAATATACTTTTTGTTTGATTGACTAAAATCCATGCACCCTGCACCTTTCCAATGACTAAATTTGGGGAATAAGGAGAAACAAATTAATTTAAGTGATATTTAGCTAAAAATTGACTACTTTGAAAGATAACCTCCTCTAAAAAACTGCCCTGAACCTCAATTAACCTTAATTAATTTAGTCTGCTAGGTCATAAGCTGAAATATTTTACAATTCAGTGCAAAATGACCTCTGTATTGTATACAGTAAAATCGTCAGCAAAAATGGTGTTAAATGGTTAAGAACTAATAAAGAACTTTGTAGATAACACACATAAATGTAAAATGAAACATTATGAACAATTTTGAGTTGCACAAAGCTAGTGTTTCCTTTGTATCATCTAAAATGATCTGTATTTTTTCAGTTATATTATTAACAAAGTTTTTTATTAGCTTTAACAGTACAATCGTGTTATGACAATTTTAATGAATGTTTCAGATTAATAGATAAAGATTTCTGTTTTTTTTTAAAAGTCATATTGTATAAATTTTGTTATGAAATTTCAGTTTAACGTTGTCGTATTGTAATTTTAATCTTTGGTCTTTAGAAATTTGTTACATTGAGATTTTACCAGAGATGCTCGGTGGCACAACTAACCCAAGTAGTCACATTATTAACTAAATGTTGTATGTTAAAATTGATTATCAGCATGAGACATATAGGTTTGATAAGATACCTTGGTAGAGGTCTTTTCAAGGGAAACTGTCTAGTAATCACATTATACCCTTGAAATAAAACTCTCCAAATTTAAGGCAGTCTGCCTGTTTAACTTATTCATTTTAATCAAGATTCTATTTACAATTAGGGATGCACCGAATATTTGGTTGGTATTCGGTATACTGCCTATTCGGCAGACAAACCGAATATTCGGTTTTGCCGAATACTTAAATATTCGGCAACCGATTAGTAAAAAAATTTAAGTATTCGCCAATTGGTAAACAAATACATATTTTTTATATCACGAATGAAAGATGTAGTATAGTCAGTGGTAGGAAAAACTACTTTTTTTTTGTAGCGAACTACAACTACTGCTACTTTTCGAAAAATATAGCTAACTACAACTACAACTACTTTTTGAAAAATGTAGTTAGCTACACTACTTTTGAAATGTAGTCGCTACTTCGCTACTTTTTCGCTACTTTTAGGAGACAAATTTTGCTAACAGATTCAGTTTGCATTACATTCATATTTAAGGATATTTATATCCTAATTAGAGAAAACTATTGATATCTTAATTAGAAAAAAATTATTGCACTAATAAACAACTACCAGGGGAGTGTTTGAGGAGGGCGGCGGGCCCCCTCAAGAAATGTAAAGCAATTATTAAAAAGGAGGTATTTTGAAACATTTCTTTTAACTTTAGAACAATAAAGTTTAAAATACCGAATCGTCCCCCTCCCCTCGAAATGGAAGCCTATATATAAGCTACTGACAACTACTGCTAATTATTGAAGTATTGTTGAAACTAATTCAGTTTTAATACTTCTATGATAAAAATAAATTGAGAAAGTGAGCTCTGAAAGCATGAGAAAAATCATGAGAACCAAAAAAGTTAAAAATAAATAAATAAATAAAAAATAATTGGATTTTTCAACAAAATACCCATAATTTTTCATTTTTTAGCTTAAATATTACGCATTTTAATACAAAGTTATGTCTATAACCCCCCTCCCCCTTGAAGGAAGTCTTCATTCGCCACTAATGGGACTAGTTGTATAAAGAAACGATTCAATGATTGAGGGTGCCATTGTGTCAAGAAGGAAGATCACGTAACGGCTTGCCAAATTAATTTAGTTCCTATGTTTTGGTAAGAGCACAACGTTGTACTTGTATATTTAAATTAACGACATTTCATTTTAAAAGCTAATGATTTATTTATTTGCGAAGGGAGGACAGCTTACGTCACTAAATGTGTCGTTTAGAGATACGTATGTAATAATTTTGCCATACAAAATGTATATTCTGAGGGGGGGAGGAGGGGCTGAGACAGGCTTACTATTTTTTGACATATATTGATAGTTGAATGTTTGAAGAAAGTGACATAGCAAAACTTTTTTTTAAATCAACACATATTTTAACTAATCTAAATATTTCATTAACAAATAAAGAATGTCTGCTTTTTTTTTCTTTGATATATGAAGGATATTTGAAAAACATGTTTTGGCTCCCTCTTCTCCCCCATAAGGGCGACAAAAAAATCCTAATATTTTTTAGACGTTCTTGTTTATTACATTTTAAAGCAAAATAAAAATAAAAATCTTATACATACTTCATTTGTTTTTCTTTGTTTTGCCAACTTGCTATCCCTTCCTCTTCCTAAAATTTCTTTTTAGATATTCTTCTTTTGTTGTATTTTAAAATAAAAATCATATGAATGTTCTTTTTTTAATACAAAGGATATGTTAAATATATATGTAAAAAACATTTTGACCCCCCCCCTCCCTCCCCCAGTGCAGCATCCCTTGGGGAGGCAATCTTTAAAAAATCCTTAAATTTTTCTTTAGGTTTTCCATTTTGTTACATTTTAAAGCAAAAAATCTTAATATCTGTTTTTTTTTTTCCCTGTAAGATATGAAGGATATGTGAAAAACTCATTTTGACCCTAACCCCTCAAGGTAAATTTCGAAGAATCACCCAAATTTTTTTTCCGCTTTTTCTGTTTTTTTATATTTTCAAGCAAAAATCCTGTGAATGTCTGTTTTTTTAATTTGAGATATGAAATCAATATTAAAAATTTGTGAAATACCCGTTTTGCCCCCTGTCCCCCTTTGGGAAAATTTTCAAAAAATCATTAAATTTGTATTTAGATAATCCGGTTACTTATATTTTAAAACAAAACTCATATTCTTATTTGTTGCTGTTTTCTTTGAGATCGTAAAATACTATAACTATTACAAAAATAAACTTTCACTTTCATAGAGATTCTGGGGGGGGGGGGGGAAATCACGCATAAAACTAATTTTTGTAATATCTTGTTCAATTATTTTTGGTTTTATATTAAGAAAGAGAAAAAAAATATACACTTAAGTTAAACATACCTTCGGTTCTTTGATTTAGGCCCATTTTGGTAATTGTACTCATTAAATAAAATTTAAACATAAAATTAAACATACATAGAATATAGAAACTTAAACACTATTCACAAAATTATATATTTACAAGTGACATTAACCTAGTTAAAATGAAAATTTGAACGCAACGTAACTCCCCCCCCCCCCCCCCCCCAAAAAAAAAAAAAAAAAAAAAAAAAAAGACAACAATAAATGGGTGAGCAATTCACGTTTGAGAACAAATTTAGAAAATGCTGATTCATTATAGGTTCAGGTTCAAGGGGTATAATTGGAGTTTTTCTTCCTTTTCATTGCTTTCTCAGTAATTTTCTGGGCTGGTGTAAACCAGGAAGTTGTAAAACGAAGCTGTATTGCCCCCTGCAAGTCCTTCCCACAGAATTCAAGAATCCCCTCTCACACAATTCCTTTGAATTCTGTGAGAGGGGATGGGGGGGGAGGCACTCGCTAATTGCGAGGACTGACTATCATTCCTGCTTTGGAAGGATATCGAGTTCACGGAATGCTGGACACTCAACAGTGGGCAAGTGGACACTACACTGTATTTAGAGGTGCAAAAAAAGAAGAAAAAAGAAAATTAATGATGCCACAAAAGCATGCTATTTAAAGATATGTAAAATTGCTTTTCAAAAGCAAAAAATGCTCACTTTTATGCACAGAAATAGATAATTCAAAAACTCAAACCTTACATACATTATTTTTCAAAATAAATCAATTTTTATGGTCTAAACTTGATTCATCTGGGAAGTGCACATGCCCCCTCTGCAGAGACGGCCCGAGGGGCGTGCGGGGCCCCAGGCGAAGCACAAGAGCGGGTCCTGTTCTCTATCATGTCTTATGAGATAGCAATAAAATGGCTTAGGAGCGGGGCCTCTATAAGCGCGGGGCCTTAGGCGATCGCCTACATTCGCACCCCCCTCGGGCCGGCTCTGCCCTCTGGATCCGCCAACTGGCCTTGGCTTAATATGAAGTTAAATGCAGCTACTTTTTCTTTTACACTCTCAGTCAGACTAGAGACATCAATGCAAATGCAAGTGTTCTGATTCTGATTTCTCTCTGGCGTTCTCCCAGATTATCACACTGACAAGGGGGGGTACAGATAGCCCGCGTCCCCAAATATTCCAATAATATAGATTAAAAATTCATATATACTGAAATAATAATAATAATCAAAATGAAAAATTTCCTCTGTAACAGTTATTAGCACCAGAGTGCTATTAATTTCAACCTTGCTTTTTGTGTAGACACGATTTTGGTACAATTAGTGAGTCGAGTCACTTTTCAAAATGTGTTTTCCAGATAACGTGGAGACGTTAATAAAATGTTGAAAGTCGCACAAGGTTTGCAATTTTTGATAAATGATCGCTAAACTGGGTTCCAATAAATACATTTTGAGTATAGTTAGAAAACGCCTGGCGAATATTTTAAAATAGTTTTAGTAGGTAATTTAAATATAGATTTTAATTCCGAAGAAGAGTTTTATAGAACAGTGAAGACAAATACGGTACACATCATAGATTATGATACACTTTCCAAATGGTATTTATTTATAAAGGTGAAGTGTAGTTTGACTATGCCTGGCGAAAATTGTTAAACAGTTTTGGTAGGCGATTTTAATATAGATTTCTATTCCGAAGAAGTGTTTTATAGAACAAAGAAGGAAAACACGATACACTCATGGATTATGATGCTCATTCCAAACAGTATTTAAAATGTCTACGAGATATATTTGGAATATGCCTATATTTTGAATAAGCCTGGTGAAGATTTTAAAACGGTATCAGTAGGCGATTTTAAGATAGATTTGGATTCCAAAGATGTGCTTTATGGTTCAAGAAAGAGTTGATTCCTATTTTAACGCTCTACTTTCGGCAACCTAAAAATTCCCCGCACTTTGGCGAGCTTTGAAGTCATGTGTCTCTAGGAGTTATGCACAAGTTTCAACGCCCCCTAAACAACTACATGAAAACTAAAGAGAACAAATTAGTGATAAAAGCACTTGTTAAGGAATTTGAAGACACTTAATTATTAAAACTACATTAATTGGCAACCCAAAATAAATAAAAATGTAACGGAATGCTGTACTTATAAGTTGTTCCAAATCGCCATTTTAATTCTAAATTAAGATTGCCACATAAATACAAAAAATCGTCATGGTTACTGTATGTGTTTAATGATCGCCACCTTGGCTAGAGTTGGGGCATTAAAGTAGAAATCAACCCAAGAAAGACAAACACGGCACACTCATGGATTATGATGCACATTCGAAACAATATTTAACACTGTGAAGTATAGTTGTAATATACTTGGCGAAGATTGTAAAATAGTTTTAGTAGGTGATTTTAAGATAGATTTCGATTCCAAAGATGGATTTTATAAAACAAGAAAGAAAAATACTGCTCACTCATGAATAATGATACACTTTCCAACCTTATGGAATAAGGAAGAAAATAGGGACGACGCATAAATTATGATACGCTTTTAATATATAGCACTTTGGTGTGTATTTAAAATCTGAAAGGGTTTCAGATTTTCTTCATGTTTTTTTGTTGTATTGTTGTCCATCACTAGATCAACTGGGAGAAATTTTTTGGATGGTGAACACGATTTGATCAAAGTACAGTAAATTGAAATGCCATTTTTTACCTCGAGTACCAGTGCCTTGTGTTTTATGTTTTAAAGAAGAAAGAAAATTACAAATTTTTTGTCAGTCCAGGAAAATTTTCTAGCACGCTAAACTTGAGCGCCTTGTAGAAATAAATATCCCAGACAGTGCCGGATTTAGAAGTGTGGACGCCCTAGGGCAACAAAGGAGTGGTGGCCCCTAATTATTTCTCAAACAAGTTAAGAATTTTTTCGAAGACAAGTGTGGCAAAGTGGGTTCGCTGTTAACTCATAGCCTAGAAGTCCAGGATTGGATTTCTGAGTTCGATATTCGTTAGGAAATTTTATATAAAGATGTCTATTGTGGGGGGCCTCCTCTCTTGTGGAGGACCTGGAGCTGCAGCTCCGGTTGCCCTCCCCTAAATCCGGCCCTCATCCCATACTTAATGTCCATAATGTTAATAATACAAATGGATAAAATATTAAAATAAAAATTATTCTTGGTTATATAATCTTGCTCAAGTATATGTACGTAATTTTTTTAAATTCAATGTTGGAAGTTTTGAAAATGTTTTCTGTTGCAAAAACGCAATAGCGGTAAAAAATATGCAGACCCTGATCATACTTAGATGGGGCCCCGGGGCAAGAGGTTAGTTTGGGCCTCTGTACTATTACAGGCATTTAACTTATTTTTGATTGTTTTGTATTTTCCCAGCATAAAAATAAAACATTTTTAAATAATTCTAAAATTTAATTAAAAAGTTCCCATGTATTTATAGTCATTTAGAACAAAACTATGCATTTAAAATTGATTTTAATATTTCTTTAAATTCATTTATATTATTAGTGTATGTGTGCGCCAAGTTCCGCCTGCCAGAAAATTTTCTTTTCTTCATCATAATATATATATATTAAAAATGTTAACTAATGGATATTTTATGATAAGTACATATGGCCATAAGTTTTCAAAAACGCCTTTAATTTCTATTTTATTAATGTAGTCTTAGAAACCCTTATCATTGAGTTAGACGGAACATATAAGTCTCGAAGCCTTTTATTATTACACAATTATGATACAGATATCATAAAGGAAATTTAGCTTAACAAAAATTATTATTGCAGCATATATAAATTTAATATACAATAAATCGAGAGATTTGCGAGGCCTCTATTTTTCAGGTGCTCCGGGTTATTGCCCGCACGTCCGTGTGATAATGAGACTCTGAAAATATGTTAAAATGCTTAGTGTGGTATAGTAAAGGGGGCCCCGAAGCAGTGGCGCACCCAAGATTTTAGTTTAGGAGGGGCTAAGACTACAAATATTGATGAACTTGGTTATAGTGACCTCGATTATAGTAATAATTTCCTTATAACGTCAAAATATTCTGTATCACACGCCCATAGAACACAAGGCCACTATCAGCGTAACTCGTTATAGAGTCATAAATAAGTACCTGACTTTTTCACTGACGTTGTAATAGAGTTTAACTGTATTTCATACACTGACTGTAAGTATTTACTTAAAAACCAACGTCTCATTTTTTTCTTTGGTAAAAAAATATTTTAGAAATAGTTAAGATAATTTTTAATAATAAATTATTTTAATTCATTAATGACATTTTTCAATTTTTAAAGGTTTTCAGATCTAACTCTCCAGTTTTAGGGGAGTTGCCCCCATAGCCCCTCCGTGGGTGCGCCTTTGCCGCCTACAAGTAACCCAGTACCCCGAGGCCCCATCTAAATATGATCAACTTTGGATTCTCTTTCCCTCTTTTTTTGTCCTCTTTATAGCGGATTGGTGAGTCTACAAACAATACTGAGAACGATAAAAAGAAAAAAGATGTACAAGGTCAGGCTTCAGGCAGGAAACTCCGCCCTCCCCTCACTCGTGTACGTGTGGTGTGTGCCCCCATAGAATGCCGGGGGGCACGGGGCACACATAGATACCCTGGGAGGGGCGGGGGAGGGATTGGATATTCTTTCAAGCATCAATTCCAGTTCTATGCTTGGTGTCATAAGAAAGAGAATTTGCACCACGAGATCAATCAGCGGAAATGATGACGCGGCAAAAGTAGCTTCCAAAACGCGCTACAAACTACTAATTTTTTGTAGCGCGCTACATTACAAACTACTTTTTAAAAAAAGTAGCGCGTTACACTACAAACTACTAAAAAAAGTAGCGACTACTGTAGTTTCGCTACTTGTAGCGCGCTACTCCCCAGCCCTGAGTATAGTACCATAGTACTAAATTTATTAAAGTTTTTACTTACTAATATCACGTGTGAATATGCATTAGAAACCCTTAGAAAGTCCACCTACCAAGGCATTCCCTACCCCCCCCCCCATTCTTGGAAGATCGCACTTGCGTAGCATTGCAACAATCACACAAAAAACTAATATCACAATGAAACTAGTTTTAATGTAAGAGAAAACACTTAGATACTAAATTTTGTTGCTTTTCAATTTTTCTTAAATCTTATGACATATTACATTAACCTTGTTATTACTGACTCATTTAAATTTGAAACAGTAACCAGGAAAAAAAACCCCTCATAATATTAAGTGTTCTAAATATGTAAAATCAATTAACTGCTAATTTTTTTAATAAAATATGCAGGTAAAAAATTACCAGCATTTCCCTTATATTTAAGAAAGTTATTAATAATATATAAAGGAAACACTTGGATATTAAATTGTGCAGCATTTTAATTTATGAAGTTTTACACCATATGAAATATGATATATTGTTTAAGAACAAACTAATCAAATTGATCATTGCAATCAAAGTTTAATAAATTATAACCAAGTATTCAATATTCAGCCGAATATTCGATATTTGCTATTTGGCAAAATATGGTATTTGGGGCATCCCTATTTACAACACCAATCTCCCAGTTTAAGCAGGGTATTAAAGTTACTCAGCTCTTAAATGGTCATCTCTACTTATTATAAAAGATGTCTGTCTGTTTGCTGGCAGTGTTACAGATAAACGGCTACACGTAGAAAAACCAAATTTTGTATAGAGGAAGTTCTAAACATGAAGTTGTGCACCTCAAAGCAGTTTTTTCGAAATTCGGCCTAGAAATTTTTTTATTTTATGTTATATGCAATTTTTTGCATTTTTTTCACTTAATGCTTAATAAGGCTGTAATTACACTTGCAGCAAAACAGCATTTGTATCATCAGATAGAGGAGAAACATTTTCTTTTAAAAACAGTTTGTTCTGAATATGTAACATAATTTACAGATTTTAAAGAATTTTTTAACTAAAGATCACTTTATAAAAGTTTTCGTAAAATAATTTTAAAACTGTTGACACTTTAATTCTGTGTGTCATAACTTTTTGATATTTTGGCAAATGATGAAGCATTCATTTTGACCTCTTTTAAAAGGAAAACGAAAAAAGTGTATAAATCAGGTGATTTGTTATGAATTTTAATGTAATAGTATGTTCAGAATTCAATAGCATCTTCAGCAGTTTGACGCCATTATTGAATCTACAGTCACATTATCATTTTTGTATAATATTGCGACAAAAAGAATTGAATACTTTTTTTTTTCAAAAATGAATTACCCAGCACTGTTTTTGATGCAGTCTTGGAATGGGCACGGTTTCGAATTGCAAGTGAGATCTGCTTTTTTGATATCAAATGCTTTAAATTACATTAAAGAAGAAAAATGTAATTCTAATATATTTTTAAACAAATGTATTTTGAAAAACTTCTGGTTCTGTAAATAACGTAAAAATTACCCCACAATCTTAATGCAGTTTATTCCTGTTGTTTTTATATTGACAAATTTCATTACAAATTGCGATACAAATAAAGGAAGAAATTCACAATTATTATTACAAGTGATATTTTAGTCCGGTGCAATGCTTTAACACAGCTGAAAATGTTCATTTTAAATGATACAGGATCTGTTTAAAGTGCGATATATTTAAATTGGGATCTCTTGGATATTTTCTACTACAGCGAGATGAAATATTTTGTGGTGATAAGTACGTCAATCTGACAAGAATTATGCATAAATATATATGGAGAGTTGTTTTAATGGTAACCATAAAGAGAAATGATTATCATTTATGCTAATGCTTAAATTGCAAAGAATCACCAAATAATAAAAAGGCAACATTCATGGCAAATATGTAAACCATTTCTTCGAACTGAGCATTAAAGAAGGAGAAACAAAAAATAATTAGTACAGTATAACCTCAAAAATCCAGAAACCTCTGAAAACCAGACACTTTTACAGAATTTGAGAGTGGTTATTTTCACTTTTTTCCTTCTTCAGTAGATGGTGCCACTAAACTTTTGATACTTCGTTACTGATCAGCCAATAAGTATACATGATAGACATATTAATCAATGCTTTGGATCTAAATAGTATTTAGGGGAGGGGGCCCGAGCCCCATTTGGAACTGTAAAGCAATTATTAAAAAACAGATAATTTAAAATATTTGTATATTATTAACCCTAGTAACAATAAGTTTTAAAATACCAGATTGCCACCCACCCTCCCCCAAAATGAAAACCTATATGCTACCGCTTTGGTTAAAACAATTAAAGGCTTAGAACAAAGAGACTTTATTGCAAAACACGAAATTATGTCTGTTTACCGAATACGAGAAAAAGTGATTGCACAAAAATCAAAACTTAAGCAACAAACATTGTTGGAAATGTTATAAAGATAAAAATTTAATTTTTTTGTAATTTTTTAATCACATTTCTTTTTTTTATGTATGCAATTAATATTGCGTTAAATTTCACCCATGCATTGTTTTAAATTAATTACTATTAATTTAGGAGGCTTACAATTTCTATTTTCAAATAATAAATATCCATTATATATAAAACAAATCAATGTTTATATATTCAGGGGGGGGGGGAAAAAGCCTTCCTTTTATTTGAATAATTTACTGTGCACATGACATGTATGCCTGAGATAAGTGTGAGGGAAGAAAAAGGGAGTATTATGTAAAAAGCATTTCTCTTTGGCCGTCCGGCTAGCTCTTTAGCTGATAACGAAATATGAGCATGGATCCATCAGATAATGTTTGAATTTTTAAAATTACATTTGATAACTGTTAGATTAGGATTTTTATAAAAAAGCACTCAGCATTTCTGGAGTATGCCAATTATTTGAACTTTTACATAATAATAGTGTTTATTCATTACTATTTCAAAAATAAATGGAATTCATATGAAAAGCAAAGGGAAGGGTCACTTTTGCAGCATTTTATGGTATAATCTCTAAAATCCAGAAATTTAGATAATCTGGAATTGCTGTGATACGAGCGATTCCAGATTTTCGAGGTTGTAGTGTATTAGTGTAAGTAAAAGATAATATAAGTAACAATTAGTAATTGTAGATATGTTAGGAGAATATGGATTAAAGCACAGTATACTGCATTAATAAATATTTTGTGAAACTGAAAGTGTTCTATTCATCATTTTACAACAGTTATCTTACAGCTAATTAAACGATAAGTAATTCTATGTTGTGTATATCTTGCAGTAGTCTCAACAGAAGAGACTATATCTGAACTTTTTTTTCTGGAGATTCTGTTGTCACGAGTATGATCATATTTTAGGAAAATGTTTGCTTCTTGCCATGCACTACTACTACTCTTTTCTACTCTACTACTTTTTTGCCAATAGTGTATTTATTTTCTTTCTCAAAACAGGACATCTACTGTTTTTAAGGTAATAGTGTAGGGAGACTGAATTTCAGGTCTGGGTATCTTTTATCTCTCTATTCTAAAAAAAAGTAAAGGCCGCTGTCGCTGTCAAAGCTTGTGGACCTATCTCCTCCTAAACCGTAGGGATTTGAGTTTCGACTAAGGTGCCCACAGATTTGAAAAATTCCGAGGAACCTGCTAAGCTGATTTAAATTTCGAAAATCAAATTATTTTAGAAGATATTAATAAAAAACTGAAAAAATAAACAGAATGGTTGCCAGATTTGGCATAAAATCATTCATTCCTTTGCAACAAAGCATTTCCAAGTATCTAGAATCGCGTGAAATTTACAAACATGAGTTAGAATTACGCCCATTTTACGCCAAAATAAAAACTATATGAAATAAGTAACTCAAAATGTGTTACACAAAGTTGACAATTTTCAAATAGTAAGTTCGATTAGACAACAGGAGTTTAGAATTAGTGATCCAAAACAGAATAACTAATATCTTGAAAATGAAAAATAATTAAAATGCAGATTATTTTAAAGCCGGTTCGGTTCAGCTGGATTATTTGCTACCAGTAGAAATATTTGGGGGTGTTAACTATGCCATTATAGCAGTTATAGTACAATTTGGATATTTGCTAGCACGACAAGATAGTATTATTCGTGGTGCTAAGTACGCCAATCTGCAAACGATTATGTAAATGAAAATATGGATAACGGTTTTCTGGTAACCTTAAATGAACAGTAAATATAGGTTGTGAGAATGTGTAAATCGCCAAATAATGAAAAGTCGCCATTAATGGCAGGCTATTCTATCTGTTCCGTAGCTTTTATTAACTTTACATGTACGCAAGTCGCCAAACAATGAAAAATCGCCATGGGTGGCAAAATCGCAAGGTGTCCAATAGGTTTTACATTCTTAAAAATACAGCTGAAACAGATGTTCTGATTTTATTATGCTTTAGTTCCTAATTAATATAACTTTTGAATGGCAACATTAAATATCATTGTGTTTCTGAGGAGTGCAAATAATTTTTCCAGCGATTATAAGCGGAGTCCGCACTCCAGGTGGAGTATAGCTCAGGATCCGTACAACACGGATTCCCATAACAAAATATCTTCCGTGTTATGAGGGGTAGGAGGTCTACTGTAGTGTGAAGTTTAAATTTTTATGTACCAATGAAGATGGAAGAACCAAGCAATGTGTAGCTTAGCTCAGTAACATTCTATCTGATCCAATCTTCGAGTTTTGTCTGTTGAAATTATGTCTTTTTTATGAATGATTAAGCCTGATTAGGGGCCAAATGCCTCATACGAAAAGCGAGCGTAGCGAGTCTGGGGGCCTTGGCCCCTAGTTTGTTAAAAAAAATGCACAAAAAAGCTTGTGTTAATGCTAATTTCAAAATAAAATGAAAAAAAAAACCTGTGCTAAAGCACACATATACTATAAAAAAATAGTGCAATACGTACATTTCGGGTGGTACAAGGGATAGGCCCTTCTTCGACTTCAAAAATACCATTCGACATAAGGCAGAAAAGTTGGAAAGGGAGAAATGTAAACAAAAGGGCACACAGAAAAAAGGAAGTTGTCATTTGGAAGGAAAATAATTCTTAGAAAAGCAGAGTGAAAAGGGAAAATAAAGTGGAGATCAAGGGGGGGGGGAGAGGAAGAAAAAGAGAAACATGACTTTAAAAAAAGAAGTAGAAAATTAATAAATTGAACTAGCTGAAAAAAAAAGAACACTAAAAGAACAAACACAAAAACAATACATCCCCCTTGTGTTTTCTTTGCATCTCAAGAGGGGAAGGAGGGAGGGAGGTTAGGTTTTTTTTTTTTTACAGACACTGCCATTGGATGATTTTACATTTTTTGCGGCCTTTACTGTGGGTTGCTCTCTTTCTAAAAACGGTACATTGCAGGATGCATTTTCAAAAAACAGGACATTTCTAACAACGGGACAAGCCACCTAAAAACAGGACATATGGTCATCTTGGGTATGCCCCTATTAAATTATAAAATAAAACAGTTGTCTACATCATGCAGTATCTAAGGTATTATAATGCTGTAACTAAACCTAAAAAATAATATGATGTAGAAATAAGACATTTTGAAAGTAAGGAATTTTCACCCCAAGCTTTTTTTCTTCTGATCACGAATGACCCTGACATTGTTTTTTGTGTCATAATATCACAATGGTCTCAGGTTAGTAATTATCAGGGACTCAAACTGGAACTGAACCGAACACCAGAAAAAAACGTTACTTTGGTCAGAAGGAAAACAGTAACTCAACCAGAAAAAATCTCTTTATTTCGGTTCAGTTACTGTAACCTACATATCAATATTTTCTGATTTAATGTCAACTGTATGATTATCATCATTACATGTACAATCTGTTTTCATTCCTCAGAGCCTTCCTCCCATTTATGCATGTGTCAGTGTCAGGTCTGATTTGGTTTCATCAAAATAGGGGCAAATGGAAGTTTATCAACACTCTTTTATGTTTACACTTTAACTAGCAATAAGTTAAATAGTTTCTGAAATTCCGAACTGAAATAAAACAGAATAGAAAACATCATAAAAAGACAGTGAGCCAAAATAAAGCTTCAAAAAATACCCATCTCAACCTATCTCTCCTTTTCCGTGTAGAATTGTCTTGTTTGCAGTTGCTCTGCTTTAGCAAAACAGATGGTACATTGCTTCTCAATTTCTGTTTTGATGTTCACTACTATTCTGTTTCACTTTTGCATGAAACTACTTGTAGAAGGCATGTTTAATTCAGTTGTTGATTGAATTATATTTTTAGCACAAATAGGAATATACATAAAATAAAATTATTCATTTGGAACTGAACCAAAAACCTTTATTTTTGGCGAAACGAACCGGAATGAATGAAATTACTGTTCGATGGCCTGGTATTTAGTACTCATACTAACTTTATGAGTAACTAATGATTAACTTTAGACCAAGAGTTAAATAATTTTGATTATTTTCTGATTTCACATCACTGGAAGCAATTTGAATGACACATGTAAGAAAAATTTTCATTCTCTACTGTGCTAGTAAGAAATAAAAAGAACTTTTTTTTTTTAAAATACGAAATTCAAGCATTTAATTCTATTGGTTAGTAAAATCCACTTTTCAACCACTAGTAGCAAAATGATCTATTGCAGAATTGAAAAATGAAATTTTTCTTTTAAGGTACTTAACAAATCACTTTCAATTCATATAACTCAGAGATTTGAAAATCTTTTCCATCCAGTTCTATTTCGTGAAAATACCACCAACAGTGCATATTAATTTTAACAGGGAGAAGAATTTAATTACTTATCAACTGATGTTGATATATGTTAGTGGTTATTTGACTTCTGGAATTACTTTTTTCAATAGAATTCTTCTTGCAATGTATGTTTGTCAGTTTTTAGTGAAAGTTAACCCACACCATTTTTTCTGTTTTCTCTGTTACACTTTGAAATCTAGGTATGCACCGAATACCATATTTTGCTGAATAATGAATACTGAATATTCGGTTGACATTCTAACCGAATATTCGGCCAAATACCGAATACTTGGTTAAAATTTATTAAACTGTGGCAATGATTAATTTAATTAGTTTATTCTTAAACAATTTTTCATATTTCATATGGTGTAAAACTTCAAAAATTAAAATCCTGCAAAAGTTAGTATGCAAGTGTTTCCTTTATATATTATTAATAACTTTTCTAAATATTAGTGAAATGCTGGTAATTTTTTTACCTGCATATTTTATTAAAAAATTAGCAGTTAATTGACTTTACATATTTATGAACACTTAATGATATGAGTATTTTTCTTTTTTTCCTGATTACTGTTTCAAATTTAAATGAGATAGTAATAGCAAGGTTAATGTAATGCGTCATAAGATTTGAGAAAAATTCAAAAGCAACAAAATTTAAATTTAACATCTGAGTGTTTTCTCTTACATTAAAACTAATTTCATTGTGATATTAGTTTTTTGTGTGATTGTGGCAACACTATGCTAAGACGATCTGCCAAGGATGGGGTGCCTTAGTAGGACTTTCTAACTCGTATTCACATGTGATATTAGTAAGTAACAACTTGAATTAATTTAGTACTATAGTACTATACTATCAGTGGGGGCTCGTGGGATACAGCAAGTACTGCCGCGCTGCACTTGAAATTATTAGCACATACTTTAAAATAATTTATTCTACTAATTTTCCTAAATTCAGATTAGAATTATGAAATTTCTACAGTAAATTAAAAAAATCTAAAAATAAACAAACAAACAAAAAAACCATATTGTGGCCAGATCGCTCATTCAGAAAAAAAGTCCTTTAATCTTCCCGCAATTCAATTGGGAAAATCTTTGCTACAGCCCTGAGATCTGATAAAGAAATTGGCAGCACCGTTGCCATGACAACGATACGTAAGCATTCTCTCCGGCATAGGCTAGTAGTATAGGGGATACATAGCTAAGACTCAGCTGATGAAAGATTTTCTAGCTACAGCTGCACTTGTGAATTCGACTAACTGATTGGCTTGGACAAAAAGTGAGGGAAGGGGTAAGACACAGAGAATATATGTTCTATCCCGTTCTAACGGAAGGAAAAGTTTTTTTTTTTTTTTTTTTTTTTTTTTTTTGTCTGGGAAGGTTGAAAGTTTTTACCCTTATTTGTTACTGTATTATTGAAATTTATGATTTAACTGTTTTGAAACATTCAGTCCCGTTATGATCCAATTTGTGCCTTGAAACTCCATTTAAGATATGGAAAGAAGATGATAAACGACAACTACTAAAAGAAAATTGATCGATACCAAAATTGTCCATTCATAAGAAAACAGCAGGTTTGTCTCAGCATGGTCATAGCTTCCAGTCATCATGGTATGTATTATTCTCGTGGCCATGTGGCAGTTTTTATTTACAAAAAATGTTTTGTTGGCCATGTTTAATGGTTGGGATAAAAAAAATAGCGTTTGGAATGGTACTGGATATGATGGGTTAACCACCATCAAAAGAGCATGTAAAACACATGAAGGCTCAATTGAACATTAAAAAAATTCTTTAAAATTTAAGAAGTTGTTAAGAAGTGGGACCCAAATTGCTGACGCATTAAAGGAAAACTCTCGACTTTATATTGCTGAATTTAACAAGAAGGTAATCCTGAATACACGTTTCCTGCAATTACCGATCAAAGCAAGCAGTATTCTTTTTAAGTAAGCAAGAACTGGCATTTAGAGGACATGGCGAGCGAGAAAATTCTTTAAACATGGGGAATTTTAAAGAGCTTTTAAAATTAATGATATCTGAATTAAAACAATGCCTTTTTATGAGGACATTACTGACTGATTCGCAAGTTTAAAAGAAAGGAGAATTGATTTGACTTATGAAAAATAAGTAAGTTTTCTTTTTTTTCTGTTCTTCTCAAGTTATCATTACAAAAGAGAATTCGAAGGAGACTTTGAATCAGACACGGATTAATGCAATTTTGAGCATAGGAGCGGCTGGTTGAAATTTATTTCTATTTTATGGAAGTAAAATAGGATCTCTTACATTTTTTATGTAATTTATTTTTATTTTTTTTAAATCCTTGGTGAGGGCTTAATCCACCAGCTTTCGAATTCAGTAACAAAGATTTTCCATTCCTGTCCGGAGGAAGGGGGGAAGGGTCATATGTTTCCGGTTGCACTAACATTTTTGACCACAGGCCGCCACTGTATACTATATCTTTCATTCACGATATAAAAAATATGTATTTGTTTACCAAATTGGTGAATACTTTAATTTGTTTACTATTCGGTTGCCGAATATTTAAGTATTCGGTCGAACTGAATATTCGGTTTGTCTGCCGAATAGGCAGTATACCGAATATTCGGTGCATCCCTATGAAATCCTTTTCTCTTGAAATTTGATGCAATTAGTGAATGATCCCCCAAAAGACAAAATTATTGACAATTTTATAATACAGTATCTATCAGCTCAGGTAAAACCAAACTTCGGAAAAAACACTCAAAATACTGGTGTTAAACGTTAAAATAAATAAAAGCTTTGTGAAAAAACACATACATTTTTATTTATTTTAAAACAAAATTTTTAACTTTACAAATATGAATGAGTTTTTCGCTATTTTCTAACGAAGAGATCATTATTAAACTTTTAGCAATTCATAATTTGTTCCCTAAAAAACTTTTTTCTTTTTTTTTCTGCTATAAAACGAACACCAACATGGCAAGTAAAGGATGTAAGTCATCATAATTAACTTTTAATACCTCAGAAACTATTTCACTCTGAGACATGGAATTTTTTTTATTTATCTTCTTACAAAAATATTTTTGTAAGGAGGGACTGTTTAAAAATTAAATTTTGCATCTTAATATGTATACATTCCCTTTTAACAAAATGCCATACTTGAAAGATACTTTTCATTTGACTAATTTTTGTAATTGGAAATATATTTCAGTTTTTCATAGCTTAATCCTCTTGCTGTGTAATTTTTTTAATCAAAGTGGGTTCACTATCGGAGAAGAAATCTGAGAAATCATCCCCTTTGTAATTCCATAACTCTGTACAGTGTACTTTAAATCAGAGTCAGAACTCCTATCACTATCAGAAATGTCAGCAAGAACATACTTTTTATTACTCCTGAAATGCATCCTGTGGAATATCTGACCTTTTAAATGAATTAATGAAATGCTTATATAAAACAAACATATAAACTTCATAGAAGTATGGAAAACTATCATCATCTGTTAACCCAGACTTGAATCAATAATTACACATTGCAAAAAACCCAAAATGAACCGCTGAACAGAAAAAAAGCTGGCTGAGCTTTTTAATAGACAGAAAAAATGGGTCACTGTGAAAATTGCAACTTGTGCAAATTTTTCTGCTTTTACGTTGCCTTAGAAAAATAGCGAGATGCGCAACGAGAAGGTTAAGAGATAATCACTGTAATATCTATTTTGAATCACCCAATATAAATGCTATGTTTAAAATACACACACATTTTAAACATGAAATAAATAACCTCTCATTTTATATTAATTTTTCTTTTGAAATATTTTTACTTCACAATTACTTGTCCTTATAGAATCATTTCCTGACTATGTAAGTTATAATGTTCGTGATTATAATGACTGATTTATAATAATTTTCTCTACAGGTATTTATATCACAAGAGTGCTTTTGAAAGACAATTTACAAAACTATTAATGCAAGTAAAAATTTACCAAAGAAATTTCAAGAATGAAATCAAACATTCTAATAGGTTTGTGTTGATTTATCTTCTTTTAAAGTTAATTGTTCACCTAATTTCATGTACAAGTGCATAGTGCATGGATAATGCTTAACTTTTTAAAGTCAATACACTTTCAGATTACTCATTAGAATAAAATATTTTGTAATTTTAACTACCATATTAGCCTGAATATAACCCCAAATTTTTTTATCCAGATAATTAGAAAAATCCTATATTTAGGCCTCGAATTTAGCATGAGTTAGGTTTTTTACGGGAAATGATCAGTCAAAAAACATTGTGTTATATTCAGGCTAATATGGTAATCAGTTTGATTCAGTGAATTCTCCATCTGCTTCACTGAAAAACTTTATTCTGATTAATCCAATACATTAATGCGAAAGTTTGTTTCTTTATCCAGTGTAAAAATCCATTCTGATCAGCTTGAAATTTTGCACAAACGTGTAAAACAATATGGAAGAAAATGTAGGTTAAAACTTAGATAAATCTAACCTTTCTGTATTTTTAGTGATTTTTCAGCTCAAGAAAGCTTACCCAACATAAGTTTTGATATGAAAAAGAATATTTCAGAACCACATTTGAAGTTAGGGGTCCTTTTGAGCCAGGGGCCTTGGGTAAAGTCCCAATTTGCCCATGCGATATTAAGGCCCTGTATATCTCACAGTAATTCTTAAAATCCAAGTTAAAAAGGACCATTGGCAGATACAGAGGGTGCACAGCTCCAGTAGCGGACTAACGGGGGGGGGGGGGCGGTCCGCCTCAGGCCCCGACTAATAAGGGGCCCCCGAAATCGTTAGAAATTTTTAAATTCCAGTTTCACTTTTTTTTTTTAATAAAAACTTTTTTTCTTTCTCCCCTCCTTTAATGTGTGGGTACTTGCTCATCAAGCATTCGCCACTACAAAGGCCCGAATTACTGTCCATTTCATCATAGGGACAACCCAGTGGGCGGACTGCATTACCCCGTATGAAGGGATGGACACGTTAACACCCATGCCCAAGCGGGATTTCGAATCCAGACCCAAGGCGTGATAGAATGGTTCTTTAGTAGCTACACCACCTGGGTGGCTTTAGAAAAATGTTAATGTTCAAGATTATACCGAAATCTCAAGAGACGAAGCCAAATAATCCTGGGGCCCAGAATTATTAAGAGATTTGAAGTTCTAGTCTGAAAACTTCTAGTTACTATACATAAATGTGTCAGCTAGGTATGACTGTATAGGGAGCCTCGACTTACGGGCCCCTACAAAGGCGCCCATAAAATGGGGGGTCAGTTTTAGTGCATAGTCTAGGATGTAAACAAAACTGCACTAGAAAGCAAAATCAGAAATGAAATTGTTACAAGTGTGAAAGTTGCCCGCCCCTGGGTTCAAACTTTTGTTCTCTCTGTAATGGCTTGAGGAAAATTTTAAAGTTGTTAACTTTGCTGGTGTAGACAATCCCAGGGCCTTTATCTAAGAAACTTAGGGTTCAAAAAAATTTTTTTTTCTCACTTTGTTTACAATAAGTAATTCTTTTGTTACTACCAACCTTCTGGTTACCTTTTGTTAAATGGGGAGGGTGTTTGCTTTAAGTTATTCATGCTGGTTTGGGCTGTTTTCTTAAAATTACCTTGTTTTGTTTTGTTTTCCTCTTTGGAGAAAATGATTAGTGTCCAGAAGTGTTTCTAGAGCCTTCTTGGTCACTTGAATTAACCTCCATGTTTGGTGGTAATTGATCTTGGGTCACAATTGGGCTGGTGTTTAGCCTCTTGTACTCAGGCCAATTGCTGCTGAATGTGGGGTTGTTCAGGTATCATTTCTCTCCTGTCTCCTAATGTTTTTACCAACTTAACCTCTAATTTGATGCATTAATTGGGTTTTTTCTTTCTTTACAAATTTGGGATTGTCATGCCCCTGTCAAAATTTTTTTTCTCAGCTTTCTTTGGAAGGGGGGTGGTTCAACATCCTAGGTACTTGTCCGCCCTTGCCTGCTAGTGGTCTTGTATTCAATACATGACACTGACTAGCTTTTTTATTTACTTTTGGAAATGTCTGAACTGATTTTTACCCACGCTTGTGACAACAAACTCCACGTAGTGACTACTTATACGAGGACTTTACAAAATTTTGCTACTGACCACTTCCTTGGACTCTAAATCATCATGGTCAGAATTGCGTATTACCCTTTTATGTACCAAAGTTTTTTTTTACCTTTTTGTCTTCGTTTAATGTTGTTCTGTCATGTTTTATATGTCGTACTACATATATACTGTATGTTTTTGTTGTGAAGGAATGTGCAGGTAAAACTTTGCCTTTTGATTTTTTTTGTGGAACTTGTAGGTATAGGGTTTAAATTTTTTTTTATGTGTCCTGACTTGGGACACGGGTTCTTAATGTTTATTTGAGGTGTTTTGCTTCATGCAAATTTTTTTTTTCTTGCTGCCATGGCTGGTCTTCCCCAGGTTTAGTTGTCAAAATGGAATTATACGCTGCTTCTCAAGACATTTCGCCAGTCTGTTCCTGGCTTCTCCACGAAAAATTTTTTACTTTGTAAAAAATTTTTTAGAGGAGAAGGAAGGATAATATGTTGTATTGTTTTTGGGGGATAATGTTTTTACAAATCAAATGCAGTAATTTTTATTTTAATTGTTTTAACCATTAATTATTTATTTTCTAATGCTTGTAATTAACTTGGAAGTTTAATTTAAATACCTTTTGTCAGGAGATATAATGGTCTGGGTGACTCTTCTTGTATAGCTCAATAGCTTGTCTTTTTAAATTACTACTAATTACCCCTTTTTGTGTTGGGACTTTCTAAATAATGACCTTTTCTTTTAAATTAATTCTGTCTTTGTTTGCCCTGTCTCCGGAGGTGTAAATTTAATTATCATGTTTTCTTGCAATATCTCTTGTTCATGTCCGGTCTTTAATTATTTTTACTCACTTCTAATTTAAATTTTTACTCCAAATTTTACCCAGGGTTGTCTCGGACGATTAGCTATCTCCCACTAAAATTTTAGGAAATTTAATAATGTTTTTAATGCCTTTTTGATCAATTAAGTTTTTTTTTCCCATTTCAAGATGGCCGTTCTTGCCTGCGTTTCTTCTCGGCCAAGTTCGTTTCTTTCCCGCGTGTAGTAGTCGCTGGCCACCATTTTTTCTTTCCTCTCTTCCTTCCCCCGACAATCGAATGTTCTCGAAGTTTCCCGGCTGAGATGGCGCATTCTGATTGGTCCCCGGGGTCGGCGTCTCGGCGAAGCTCCTCACGCAAGGGGCAGAAAGCGTCATTCTGAGAGCTGTCGTGGTGCTGCTAGGACATGACATTTCCGGTATCTCCTCGCGAATTAGAGGCCAAGCTCGGCATTTTTGTCGTCCCGTAGTACAAGTTCATTATGTGAAGTCTTAGCACGTAGGCCAGAGGGCCTGATACAACGTTTGATCATCAAAACAGCAAATTTTATTTCTTACAATGCCGGGTGAATAACCCATTATTTTTTTTTCTTGGGGCTACGAGCGAGTGAACCCCCTTGATGAGATCTCACGCTGTTTTTGCGGCAGTTTGCACCTTCTCTGACACCATTTTTTGAAGCAGCGCTTGACCCCTGCCCGGCCTCTCTGTAATACCATGACAGAGTCCACAGCCCGGTCCACGATCGAGTCATCTTAGCCTCATCAGGAGTTGCCTGAATGTCCTGCCGTACGATGTCCTCGGGAAATCTTCTTTGGTCTCCAGCAGCAGTTTCCGCGGTAAGATCGTTGCCTTTATTTCCATCTGCAAGGATTCCGGCCTACCCAGGAAGTCGATTCACTTCTCTCCTAACCACCATGTTCAACGTACCTAGTTGAAAAACCCTAAATTTTTATTAACTTTTCATCTTTAAAAAAGGGGGGGGAATTGAAGACAACTGTAAATGCTAAATTTTCTTTTTCTTCCTTGAGTACTATCCTGATGTATAACTTCCAGTAACGCCATGTTTAAATTTTTTTTTGTTAAATGATAATTGTTGATGCTGTTTTTTTTTTTCCTTACCTAGCTAATTTTGGAGGGTCATAAAATCTGTTTTATTTTCTTGCTTGGCCAATGCTAATCTCTGTAATTACTTGTTTGAGTTGTTCTGCACATCAATGAATTTGCTGCACCCTTTGGTGTCAAAATTTGCAAAGTTCCCTTTTTATTTATTTTGTTAACTATTTAAGCTCATCTGTTGGATTGTAAAAGTGGGGATTCAAGTAACAGTTAAGGATTTTGTGTGGGATTTTCATTAGATGCCTTGTGTGGCTTGGGGAAGGTGGGGACTTGTTTGCCCAAATTTTTCTTTTCTTTTTTTGATAGGATAAATTTTTTTTTTTTATGCTGCAGCAAAGCCTTTTAACATAAGTTTTGTATCCAAATCGTGCTACTTTTGTCATGACAATTTTAATTAAGCATTACCTTTTTTTTTTTACTTTTCAGTTTACAAGGGCTAATAATGGGAAATTAAAGCACTCTAATATCTTTGTTTTTGTGCATTACTAGCACGCGCTGTAATACCCCTGCGCAGTGTTTTACTTACTTTTATTTCTAAAAATGTTGATGTCGTGAGGCCACTAGTTGTTTACCCCTATTATTGTTGAATAGAATTTGTATTTTGGTGATCTAATGCAATGTCTCTGTGTTTATTTTACCACATTTTTAACACACACTTCAGGCAAGGCTGAGAACATTGGGTTATTTAACAAATTAGTGCTGTCACAACGCATGGTCCATTCTTAATTCTGTTTTGGTAACTTGCTTAATTTAAAATCTAAATTTTAACCTAGCTAAACTAATTTTCACGGCAGTAGTAGCTAAAACACTACAAGAGATTATTAAGAGAGCTTAAGTTCTAATCTGAAAAATTCTAGTGAATATACATATATATGGTATGAATGTCTAGGGGCCCTTGAACAGTGCTTAGGTAAGGTCCTCCTACTGTCTTAGTCATGACCTGTATGATAATTGTTTTTTACATAGGGAGACCTTTTTTATAATCAAAGTATTGAGAAGCTACAAAAGTTTTGTACGATTCTTTTCATTCCATGGCGAAATTATTTCCACGATACTTAAAATCAATGACCGACGCAACCGTTTTAGAGAATTGTCCAAGATAAGCAAGAATTTCCTAGAAACACTTAACACCTTTCTACACTAGACAAGTGTGCCGTTACATGATTGGGGTCCTTAAATTAGCTGTTGCCCTGTAGCAGCTACCACGTCTAATTTTGAGGTATGTGAATAAGGTTTTGGACTGTGGACACAAGCTTTACTAGCTTATTATAATGGAGTTCCGTATTAACCCATTTATGCCTAGCGCCCCTTTTTTGGGACGGCATTTTCGCTATCAGTCGAAAACGTTATTTATTTTTCCTAGCCTTTATTCGCGAGTATTGAACCTCAATTCCACAAAATATTTTAATATGGCCAAGTAGGATGTTGACATTTCAATTTTTATACATAATGATTTTAAATGAAATCATCCCTTGTTCAAAAAGTTGACATCAGAAATTTATCAATTACTGCTGGTGTAAGCAAAAATCGAAGAAAGTCACAAAAATATCCAGGCACGAATGGGTTAAAGCCTTTCTCGTCCCGAATCAAACTGAGCATCTTTGATTCGTTATGTTCGCGCCACGGATCACGAATGTGTGGATCTAGTACATTCTTTATTTACGGAACATCTTTTATAGACAAATAATGCTACTTTAGTAACTTAGTAGCAAAAATAGTTCATAAGACACCCCTCGAGAACGTGCCATAGGAATAGGGAAGCGTGGTGGGGGTGAACGCCTGGGGTCCCCAATCCTGGGGTCTCAAAATCAATATAACTACTTTTCCCCTCTTTTTTTTTTTTTTTTTTTTTACTTGAATACGTCTTTAAATTTTCTTCCGCAGTGGGATGCGATTCAGAAAACTGATGATAACAAAATCTGGGAATACAGTTTGATTTTGCTGATATGTTGTTTGATGTTGCACTTATTTATCTGTCATCTACATCCAATCGGTATAGCTATTTTCTTTGTAAAATATGTTCACTTTTATTCATTTATTTTGGGGGGGGGATCACTTAGGCTGGGGACAAGGAAATTGTTTGAGGTGTCCAACTTGGAAATTGCTTCAGTATGTTTCCCCCAATGTGTGTGTGTGTAGTTATTATTATTATTATCATCACTGTTTCTCACAAGATCTTGATTGATAATCCATTTAAGACGCATTGCAAGAGCAAATCGGGTGAAAAAGAAAAAAGTTTCCGCAGTGGAGGCTATCTCAGAATTTCATGATTTTTTTTCTCTTGTGTTGCCTTACACAAGAAAAGAAAAATCTGAAATACTTTTAATTTACCTCAAGTCCCCACAGGAGCGATGTAGAAATAATTTCGGTCATTTTTGCCACGTTATTGTCTCGCCTGTGACTGGCTCTGAGGTGCTTTGGAGAATTTTTTCTTTTTATCTGGTAATATACGTTGAATATTAACAACTCATATTGAAAATTCATTCGAAGATAGTCAGAGCCCCCAAATACCTCCAATTTCACGAAAAATACAGTTTTTAAGAATACTTTAAATGTTGGTTCTGATGTGATATAGAAAAAAATTTTGCACAGTGCAGTTATAAATCTTCATATAAAGTGAATCCAGCGTTGAAAATTTTTGTAGGCCCCCAGGGACTCTTCGTACGGGGCCCCAAACATGGTCATTAACGCTAATTTATACAATTTCGAAGGACTCGTACAGCTGGCGCAAACTTCCTACATGAGAACTATTGGCATGGAGATGTAGCATCAACCTAGTATTTTCAAATTATGAAAAAACATTTTTTGAAGGTACAACTGTTTCCAAGAAAAATCCCAAAAAGTACCTCTATTTGGGACATTCCACTCGCACGCATGGAGCATTTCGTCGTTACTTTTAGAAGTTTAATCGACTGTAGAAATACTACAGAAAATTAAACTTGCCCTGCATGTATCACAAATAGTTCTTTTTTCCTCTGAAAGCTACACTATGACTATTCCTGAGTATTATCTTTATGAGTACTAAAATTTATGCATATAGCATAATTTACAGTAACACTCCAAATAATTCGTAAATAATGTCATAACTTTCTCCATTCGCCAACTGAGGGGAAAAAATACTATGTAAATGTAACTCTGTGTACACATACCACATCTTATACTTCATTTAAAATAAACAAAAAGTAAATAATATTGCGATTAAAACAAGTTGTCACAAATCTACATAATTTATTTCTGACTTGTGTACCATTTTACAACAAAATCGGCAAACATCATTTCAAACAAAAAGTAACATATGAAAAATATATATCAGGTTATTTACATACTTTTTTTATAGTCTATTGTATAGTTGATTGTGAGCTGTTTTGATACTCTTTACATTAGTAATGGTAAATGGAGTAACTAAAATCAATTCAATTCGACCAAAAAAAACTTACAGTAATTATTTCTGCGTCATCTTCGTGTGGCGTAACCAAGTAAAAGAATCTGAGCCAGGTATTGCATGCAAATATTTCATCGTAGCAATCTCATCTTGTTCTGAGAAAGCGATAACCCTTCCGATGTGAAATAACTTTTCATATTCCACTGCATAGTAAAAGTTCAGCTCAATATCAGCAACTTCGTACTATTTTTCACCAGAGAAAATCATATTTTAAAAACAGGAACAACGCAAAATGCTGTTAAAAAAATGTTTTATTCATAGAACATCCATTTTTTTTTTTTTCAGTATGTCTGACATTTTTGTGTGGGTATGATTTTAATTTTGTAAATTCAATTTATTTTCAATTTTGCAGTATTTTTTAACTACGTGTGTTTCTGTGTCCTCGTGCAAAAGAAGTTTTTCGAAACTTAAACTAATTAAAAATTATCTAAGAATGACAAAGAGGGAATAAAGATTATCAAATTTGTCTATTTTGTCCATAGAAAGAAAAGTAGCTGCGACTGTTGACTTTGATGATGTTATCGACAAATTTAGCAAAGGGAAAGCACACAAATATGTTTTATCTTTATGAGTACAGTTTTGATTATTTTATTTTTTTAAATTTCCATAAATATTTTAATTAATGCTCTTTCAATCGCTTAAGTATACTTTTTTAAGGTGATACTTTATTTGTCAGATGATGTTAAAAAAATCTTTGAGAAAGATGTTTATGTACTAAAAATGTATACATACATGATAAATAGCAACTCTTACATAGCTACGAAAGTATGCCAATAATGGCGTCAAACATAGGCAAAGTGTCTATTTTCAGTCATTTTGACAGTTCAGTTTCTGTATAATACACTATATTTTATTTAAAAAAAAAAAAAAAAAAAATTCACTTAGTTAAATTTGATCATATTTCTTTGCTTTAATTTTACGGAAATATTTACATAATCCATAGATAGTATATTTATAATTGTCTAATAAATTTGTAGTATTGTATTGTAGTTTAAATGAATCAAAATTCACTACTTACTTTTCAGTATGTAACAATTTTAATGTCTTGTGCACCAGCAATTCTTCATTGCGTTTCGCCCTCTATGTCTTTTAACAAAATACATTTTCTAAGTATTTTTTACTCTTGTATTATCTGTTGTAAGGAAACCACTGGAATTACATTTTTTCCCCCCTTCAAATCAATAGTTATCTAAATCTGTACGGTATTTTATGTTCATATTTATTATAACAACCTTTTATATGTAACTAATATATTCGCTTATGCAATGTCTTAGTAGAATTTCGAGATACAAATAAGGCTTTTGGAATGTCATTGTAAACATCAATTATTAGTTAAATACTGCAAAATCTGTAAAATTAGGTGTCTTCTTTTTGGCTTAAATAAGCATATCTCTGTATTCAAAAACAATTTGATATATTTAGATTCTTTATTTTAGATTTTATGCTTTACAGTTTTATATTTATTTAAAAACAACTTCTTTCAATATGAATGTAATTCTTTAATTGTAAGAAATATTGATTGTATATAGTTTCTCTACGTCTTTAATGGTGCATTTTTGTGTAAATCAGACCTAAGCCCCCGTTCTTTGAATATAAATATAATATTTACTAAATCAAATATGGAAATTTTTGTCCATTAATTTCATCAGAAGTGCTTATAATTTAAAGAATACTGAAATTTGAAGAAAAACTGAATTATATAAAATGTGTGTAAAGAACATAAATTGTATCTTACAACTAATCACATAAAAGTTCCAGAAACTAAAAAGCAATTTACTAAAAATGGAATAAGTTTACCTTGAGCAAGACTTTTTTTTTTTTTTATAAATGTTTAAATCAGTATTCTATTATTATTATTATTATTTGGTAATTTTCTAATCTAATGGTTATCAATCTTTGGATTGCTACCTCAAATGGGGTCGAAAAAAATAACCCTGGGATCACAAGGTGGATTTAAACGGAATCGAAAGGTACCGAAATATTTTCCCTCTAAAAACAGGTTTCCGTTGAATAAAAGTGTCTTCAACAGAATGAACTATTTCCTTTCAAAACAAATTTAAGTTTAAGGTTCAGTGGTTTAGGTATGTTTTAATATGCGAAGTGGAGGTAGTTAAGTTTTAAATGTACTGAGTTATGTTATCATTATTTCTATATGCTTTGGGCCAGCCGGTACCAGCAAAATAGAATGAGTTTTAGTTTCACGCGAACTAATTTACTAATTTTCTACGAAACAGTATATACAGACTATTTTTCGATTTTACCAAAATGTAAAAGTTAAAAAAAAAAAGGTTTAATAGAATTTTTCCAGATTCTTTTTCAGTTATGAATATTAACTTTAAAATGTAATTTTCGGTTAAAAAATACAATTTTAAAAGGGGGCCCCAAACTCGGAGACCGCCCCGGGCCTCACTTAGCGTTAGTCTGCCACTGCACAGCTCCAAACATATTTTTTCTCCTTTCACTCTACTTGTATTCTCTGCAATATTCATTCTTTTCATGAGAATACATATATAGCACAAAATCATTTTGACTGTTTTAAAAATCAGAAAATAATTGTACAGCTTTCTTTCTTTAGATAAACAGATTTTTAAGGTATGCATCATGTTAATTATTAATAAAGGAAGAAATGTACAGGGAAAAAGAACGTTACATTTTTGCTCATTTCTATTATGCTAAATCCTTCTGAGACTAGGACAGGGTTGCAGGTAAATGTTTCTGGGTTGTAAATCAAAGTAAAGAATTAGAAATGTGTTTGTAAAATTTTTGGTTTGCATAAAGTTCTCAAAAATATAGTCATTCATTGGTTAACTTTCTGAGCAATTTTAAAACTGAAACTGAATTTCAGTGTGTAGTAATTTCGTGCAGTTTTGATATTAAGGCTTATATATATATATACAGGGTGTCCAGCCTTAATGTGACCCAATAGCTAATTCCCGAACCGTTCGGTTTAGATATGCACTTCCAATTTGAAAAATGTTTTTAAAAAGGTAAAGAATGTTTTTACGTGCTTTTCAAACCAAAAAACCCATTTATAAAAAAATTACAAAAATTAAATTTTTATACGGTCCCCAGGTCCTATCACTTATATTTAGGAAAAGATGCAGTACACAAAAACAAAGTAAACACAAAAAGTTTCATTTTATTACGATAAAAACTGACCAAGTTATGGAACTTTGAAAATCATACATTTCATCCATTTTCTCGGCCAATTTCAAGAAGCTAGTAAGGAACCGTCTCCAAAGTGAAATTAATTGGAACTATGCCAGGAAACATTCGCTCTCGCACGTCACTCTTATGTAAATCGTTTTTAAATTTAAAAGTACACACATTACGTTAATATTGCAATAACTGAGTACTTAAGAAACAAAATTTATTCTGTGTACGTGTAAAACATAGATAAAATAAAATATTTTGGACGAAGAAAACTTTTCAAAAGCAGTTCCAAAAACTTAGACTTATTTGCCAGCGGCTTCAGACTGATTTGCTGCGGTACTGATCATGGCAAACGTTAAAAATCTGTTGTGTAGTCGCTTGCAATTGCATACAGTCGTATTCTAATATTACGAATTCTAGTACAGGAGAACAAGATGTATACAAATGAAGAATACTGCGAAATGGTACTGTTGTATGGGCAGTGTAATCGAAATAAGAGAGAGGCGGCAAGACTTTATGCCATTAAATTTCCCAGTCAAAGACATCTATCTTATTGTACATTGCCCGTGCTGTTCAACGCTTGTTTTTGTGTACTGCATCTTTTCCTAAATATAAGTGATAGGACCTGGGGACCGTATAAAAATTTAATTTTTGTAATTTTTTTCTAAATAAGTTTTTTGGTTCGAAAAGCACGTAAAAACATTCTTTACCCTTTTTAAAACATTTTTTAAATTGGAAGTGCATATCTAAACCGAACGGTTCGGGAATTAGCTATTGGGTCACATTAAGGCTGGACACCCTGTATATATATATGCATATACAATTCTGTGTACACACTAACTTTTAGCAGTTTTGAATCTGAAGAGTAATATAGTTACCTAATAATAACTAATCAAGGAAAAGAAGCTATAAGTTTACGTAAAACTTTGCTGTAAAGATATTCGGTATATGAGAAACCCCTTTATAACGATAAAGTTTTGTAGTCCTGCAGAATTTCCGTACAATATCATCCCTCTCCTCTATATAATGATACATCTCTCTAGAACAGAGGTTCCCAAACTGTGTGCCGCGGCACCCTAGGGTGCTGTGAGTGTATGCCAGGGGTGCCATGGAGATAATCAAGAAAAGTGTTTTGATGAAGTATAATCAAATAATTTCCTCTGAACCGGTATCCCACAAAAAAGTTAGCCACGCCAGTGACCAAGTGGGTGAAAACAAAAATATTTCAGTTAAGTATGAGAGGGTTCAGTGTCCAGTAGCTTCTCTTTTAGAGGAACTCCCGGAAATGGGAGAGGGGTGTCGAAATTTTATATCCCTTTCCTAAGAGAGTACTTTCTTGATAGTTAGCCCTATAAACAACATAAAAGAACTAATGAAAAATGCACCCAAACTGTTTCATTCTAACCTAATTGTTTTAATGCTAACCTCCCACGAAAGTTTTCAGCCTAGGGAGGGTGCCACAAAATGCTTTTAGCCTGGCAAGGGTGCCGCGGCGAAAAAAAGTTTGGGAACCCCTGCTCTAGAACGATAATTTTATTTGGTCCCTTAAGTATCATTCTATTTTTGCAGAAAACTATGCTAATTCCTGGGTTCATCATTCTAAAGTTCAGTTGGTGTAGAAAGTTCTAGCAAAGAGTCCTCTAGTCAGGATGGAACACGAACTTTATTGCTTCTAGAACTTTGTGAATTTTGTACAGCTGATTGTTTGACAATCACCAATGGCCTGTAGCTTGTTTATAACAGTCTGCTTAGTACAAAGCATTCACAAATGCTGTATTTCTCACTCGAAATAAAACACTTCCACAGGCAAAAATTCTGTGGAAACTTACGAGGGTAATCGTAAACAGTCCCTCAGGACTAAATTCTTCATTAAGCAATGAAGAATTTACACACAGCACTTTAAATACAAGGATTTTAAAAGAAGCGATAATACTGCTTCTTTAGTGTCAATACAAAGCCTTAAGCTCCCTGGACATCTGCTCTCTGATCAAGCAGAAGCAAGATTGATTGAACTGGGCAACCAGTGTAATAGTCGTCGTCATAACAACCGTCGTTATCTGCTTTTATAGATTACGACGAACACTGGGGGAAGCTTCCGGAAATAACTATCTGCAGAATATTGTAGAACAAACTTGACTTTGTGTAATAAAAGAGTAGTATTAGGCTATTATGTATGTTAATGCAGAAAACTAACTTTACAAGCCCCATTGAAAAAATTGTGCCAAATGTCCATAAGTTGACCAAGCTTGGCAACTTTTTGGCAAATTATTGCCAAATTTGGCACCAAAAATAAGTCCCCAAAAGTGAGGTTAGCCAAGCTCTAACTTCAATATTTCTCGAGATTTCTAGAAAACACTATATTAATCAATGGAGAAGCCCAAAACTCCATATTTTGTATTCTAGTTTTAACTGATTTTCATACATGAAAATGAAAAATTTAACTATTTGACATGTAGAATACTAAAATAAAATAAATAAAAACTTTGTGTATAAAACACACATAAAATGATACTTATAACAAGATAAGATTGTTTTGACTGAAAATTTATTCAGTCTTCATCAGTCATAACCCTTCCTCTCACTAAACAGTGGGAACTAAAAAAGATAAACACAAATAAGCATGTTGCCATTTGGAAAAAAGAAAAAGCGAGAAACCAGGCATTAAAGGAAGGGGGGGAGAGGTGGGGATTAAAAAAGAAATTAGAAAAAAATATGGACAAACAAAAATACATAATTAAATAAACAAAAAGCAAAAAAGAACACACACATACATATGCAAACAATAAAAAACAGAACAAACAAAAAACACAAATAATAGTATAATTAATTTTTTTAATCAACACATACAGGAGAACACATTAAAAAATATACATATAATTATAATAAGATAATAAACATAAAGGAAAGATAGAAAAAACACACACGAAAACAAAAAATTAAATAAAAAAGAAAAAGAAAACTATTAGCAGAAGGAAAAGGGGGAAAGAGGGGGAGTAGAGGGAGAAAGTAAAATATTTAACAAAAGTATTTTGAGTGTTCTTTCTGACATATAATACTATTTTAAAATTTGTAACAGTACTGAGGTTTTATTTCATTTTCAAAATTTAATTTTGAAAAATATTTTATGCTATCTGATTATTTTTTTTTTTTTTGTTAATATGAAACTTAGTTGCATTACAATGAAAACTAGAATTAGGTAAATGGAGATTAAAAAGTTTAAAAATACACATTAAAATCCTTTAGTAGCAGCTTTTGGTGGCATGCCACAACCATCTTCAGATTTTACTGTTCCTGCTTACACTGATCTTATTCCTCATTATTTCGCTCCACCCCGGATCGATTTGCACGTGCATCATATCATTTATGGCACCATCTGTGTCAGGATCTGTAGTGCTTCCATTTTTAGAGCGTAATTAATATTTTTATAATCGGCGAGTTATAATCGGTGGCGAAGAAAAAAAAATATATTAATTATGCTCTAAAAATGGAAGCACTACAGATCCTGATGACAGATGGCGCCATAAATGATATGACGCACGCGCAAATTGATCCAGGGTAGGGCGAAATAATGAAGAATAAGATCAGTGCAAGTGGGAACAGCAAAGGCTGAAGATGGTGGTGACATGCCACCGAAAGCTGCTACTAAAGGATTTTAATGTGTATTTTTAAACTTTTAAATGTTTTAAAGCAAGTCCTTTCTACAAAATTTTAAATAAATAGGTAAATGGAATTTTGCATCTGAACCACTTGAAAAGGGTTAATCTTATTTTGAAAAATTGAGCTATTTTTTTTTTTTTTTTTGCTTCTCAAAATCTCCATTTTTATTTTTATAGTTTAATGAACTTCAGATGGACCAGATAGGAAAATGTATTGGTAGACTGAAGTTTATAGCAAATATTATAATATAAGCATTGTGGAAGAAAGAAAGAAAAAAAAAATCCTCAGCAATTCTGTTTTGCATAATTGCTACAGAATTTTGTGAATCAGAAAATTCAGTTATTTCATTTGTAAATAATAATTTTATGAATGTATATTTTAATAAAAAGTATTTTAAGTTATTTAGCTACCTTGAAATTGGAATTATCTGTACTTTTTTCATTCAAAAATAAAATAAAGTTTGAAAAATAAGTACATGGCTGTTTAAAAAAATAAAAATTTTGAGTAAAAAATATTTTTAATATGTAAAACATGACAGAAATGTTGTTATAGATGTGTGCATTTAAGAGAATTTATATGTGGCTTAATTTTGGAGCATAATTTTTAATGTAAAAGTCATAATTCTTTCAATGATATTTTCAAGCATATTTTTAATTTATCTGGAACTTCTCTTTCTTTCTATCTAAGAATGATAGCATTATCTAGAAACTGATTCTGTATCTTTTGAATATTTTGAAATTTATCGATAAAAATTATCTCAATTCCCAAGATTTCTCTATTACAACACCTGTCTTTGTTACTAGCACCATTTCTCTTTTTTTAATATATTTTTTATTGGTATTGATTTATACATTTAAGATTTGCATTAATCATCTAGCAACTACATTCTTACATCAGCAGTACAGAATGCATTCTGTTTTTAAAAATAAACCGTTTTTTCTTTTTCTTTTCCATTAAGCAAAATGTAGAAGTGAAAAAATAAAACTCCAGTTTTGTGTTTAAAACAAAAATCCTGGGTTCAATTGACTGAACCCAGAAAGTGAAATGAGATAATGGGATGTGAACCCATAAAGTAAAATGGGATGTTTGAATAGTGAAAAATTCACTATCCAAACAAACACATGTACTAAGTAATGTCACCGCAATAGCCGAATCTCTTTATATATTTTTGTTACCAGTGGTGGATACAGAAATTTTTTTAGCAGAAGGGCTAATTTAAAAAAAAAACCATATTTATCTGAACTAAATATACAATAAAGCAAAATGTTACTATAAAGCAATGTAATTTTGGGAGAGAGATAGGGGCTAATTTATAAAAGAAAAGCTCATTTCATCTAAACAAACTTTATAATGAAACAAAATGCTACCCTTGATTTTTGGAGGGTATTATTGTAATGTATGTATGCATTTCTTTCTTTTTCTTTTTTTTTTTTTTTTTTGAGGGGGGAGGGAGACATTAAAGACCCTTAGCCCCCCTTCTGGATCCACTACTGTTTTTTTTACGTAAAGCATTTATAAATATTTACAGCATCAAGGTTGCATAGTGATGTGGTTATGTGCATATAACTGAAACATATTACATATTGAATTTATGTTGATTCAACATACATGAGAGCTGTAAATACAGTGAAGCACTGTTTATATGTTTTTCAAGGGACTGTAGGAAAAAACGTATAAATTAAAAAAATATACAAACAAAATTCTCAAAAGTACGTATATTTTTGTAATAACCAGTAATAAAAAATCAGATTTAAATTGAAATACTGCATATATTATTACATAAAAAATTACACAATAGTAGTGGCACACACAGGATTCTCCAATGGAAAGGGGTCTACCACGTAAAGTTGTGACATAAACAAACCACCAGAAAAAAATATTTTTTTTTTTTTTTTTTCCGTAACCATGATCACCTTTGATCACTTCGATACACTTCTAAATTATGCCTTAATTTACTATTCTTAAAGGCTGGAAATAAGAATTTGATGAAGTCTTTTAACTTATTAAAATGTCAAGAACTACCTAATTGTTTTATAATAGAAAGTTAATTAGGGACTCTTTTGGGGGACCCTCTTCTTCGTGTGCACCACAGCACAATAAATATGTAATACTAGCAGTTTTATTCTGATTTAATGTTCAGTTAGTACTAGTATTCATATTCGTTCCGCATGTACGGAAGATTTTGTAATTTTTGGCTGTATGGCTGTTTAGGAGTGCACAGAAAAAAGTTCATTGTACATAGTTAAAAGTGTTTGTTTAACATTATCATTTAAATCGCCTGAATTGAGGTATTCTTGAATAAAATTAAAACCTGTCAAAGCTTGATGAAAAGTTTCTCACACATTTTCTCTCCCCTTTAGTTCTAAAAAACAACGTAAAAATAAATTTTATTTCAGGAAAACGTATAAATGAAATTATTTAACGTTAAAATCCAATGGATTTCTCTGGAACCATTCAGAAAAACATATAAATGATAAAAATGTATAAACGGGGCTTCACTGTAATAAAAAATTTGATGGATGAACCATAGAGGTGCAGGTTCACCCTATACAGCGTGTTTTCAAGCTCATAAATTCCGTGTATTTGGCAATTTCACTTTTCTTTCACTTTTACTTGTACATGAATGACTTTGTTTTTTTCTTGTGAAAGCACTGATATTAAATACAAGGGCAGTTTCAGGGTGAGTCACCTCCCCCCTAAAAAAAGAACGAGATTTAAATTTACACTAGATAAAATGGGCTTTATAATTATGATGATATATTTCATGTAATTTTGTACCAGTATTTCAGCTTTCTCTCCCCCCCCCCCCCACTCCAAAAAACATTTCTGGATCCACCTTTGGTTAGATATTTATTTCTTTTAAGGTAAAACAGAATTAGGTGTTTCTTTTCTCTCTGGCAAGCTAGAGTTGTGTTTAATTTACTTTCAGGAAGCTAGCAAACATTTATAAATACAAGATATCACTTTCACTTAATGTTGGTCAGCTAACTCTGTCAGTGAATGAGTATAAGAATAGACCAAGATCCCATAAAAAATTGTCATATAAGACATAATTTTCTATAGTTGCACACATAGCATTACTTTTCTGGTTTGAATGATTTTATTGACTGTAGTGTTAAAAATACTCGTAGAATTCCAAATTTGCCTTTTTTTTTTCTTCATATAGAAAAAGTATCTAAGTTTCAGATGACACAATCTGAAGTGTACCTAACATAGTGAAAGATAATATTTTAGTGATATATATTTGACAAAGAGCTGCCATCTAGAAGATGACTTTCGTATGTTATTGAAGCACTAAATATTATATAGTAGTTTTGATACATTTAAGATTGAGAAATCTCCATCTGTTTCTTTCTCTAATCATAAAAAGAAGTCAAAATTGGAGTAGTCAACAGGATAAAATATATACAGTAAGTTTTGAATGAGAGTCAATTGGACTATTCAAATTTCCCTTTTCTAACCTTGATTGTTAACACTTTGAGCATGCTGTCAGCACTTCAGACATGCTACTTTTCCACTTAATAGTAGAATTCTGCCTTAAGGCTGTTCTTCGAAAAAAAGAACTCTGTTTTTAGTCTTGGTACACAAATTGAAATAAACTAATAGCACCATGGTCTCAAAAAAATTCCAGATGGTTCTTCATAAGCTGTTTTACACACTGCGATAAGCGAAAAAGCTGTGGCTTTTGTGAACTTTTCAGAAAAAATTCTTAAACATGGATCTGAGCAGCAAGATTTTTTAAAGAGTGGCACACTTTGCGAAAATTTCCGATTTGTAAGAATTTTTTCTAAAAGTTTTGAAACTGATACAGATTGACCTGTCTTCGTGTATGTAATACAGCTTGTAAAGAGACAGTTTCAAAATTTTGAAGTGCCTGGCATAATTAGTTTATTTGTAATTATGTACCAAAATCACATGATTTTTTCGAATAACACCGTTAAGTGCAACAGAACTTCTGCTGCACTGTTGCAGTTAAAGCTTCTTACCTTAAAACTTTTTGCTAAGTGTCCTGATTTTCTACTAAAAATGCAGTCTTAAATTTTAGTTATAATTTAAAATTAATATAAGTTATGTTTTAGCTGAATTCAAATGTGATTTTAGGTTAACTTTAACAATCTTGAAATTGTAACTTTGTAGTTAAATATATTTTGTTTGAGAATCCAAGTGTCTTTTCTTATTGTGTAATTTTCTTCTATAAATATACTCTTAATGTTTAGTTATTAAAATTTGAAATTCATATAACTAGTTTAGACAGCCAGGCTGATATTTTGATACGTCTTAATCTTCAAATTTTAAAATAATAAAGTGTGACATTTATTTATAAAAATTTCTTAAAAGCCGTGTGATTTTAGTAATGTTATGGATTTTAGTTTCTCTAGCAATGATAACATTGCGCAAAATTTTCAGCCTTTTTTCCTGAAGAGCTGTAGCATGTGTGGCACTTAGACCCTGTGAAAATTTGTATTCATCAAGCCAGTTGGTTTTTTAGGAGTGACATTACAGATTTTTAACAATTTGTCCTGATGCCTGCAGTGATAATTTCCTGTGTCAGTAGTAAGAAGAATTTATATCTTTTTTTCTGAAAATTATCTGACTATATAGTTACATTGATCTCTGATTTTGTAGCAGTTCCAGGCAACCACTTCAACATAAATATTTTAACGCCATTACTCTAAGAAGATCAAAAAGATTAAAAACCAGAAAAGGCTTAATAACATTTACACCATTTATACAATCCGCTTGAAAAATTTTCATAATTATGTATAAAAAAAAACAAACTGCTATTTTAAAAATCTGAAAATTCACCGGTTCCCTAATTTTTAAGCATTTTCTTGCTATTTTCAGCTAAATTTTATTTCTGAGATTAAAAAAAAAAAAAGTGAATCATTTGCATGACAAAATGAACTGTTGCAATTGACATGATGTCATATTCATCACGGCCATCAGGCTTTGAAAGGAAAGTGTGATTCCAATTTGTTTAAAATAGTTTTTCAGATTACATAGTTTAATTTTTTTTCACAGACTAGGGGCCAAGTCCCCTAGACTTGCTACGGTTGCTTTTTGTATGAAGAATTCGGCTCCTAATGAGTCTTATTAGTAAAAAAGGCATAATTTTAACAGACAAAACTCAAAGATTGGATCAGATAGAATGTTACTGAGCTACATGTTGCTTGGTTCTTGCATGTTCCTTGGCACACAAAATTTTAAAGTTCACACTGCTTTTAATTATGTAAAACCTACAGAGCACCTTGAGATTTGCCACACATGGCGATTTTTCATAATTTGGCAACTTACATATATGTATAGTTAGTAATTAGTTCTAAGAAAACAGTACTTCATACGTTTCTTTTGATAAAAACTATGAAACAGCTAGAATAGCTTGCCACCAATGGCGACTTGGTACTTACGTATTATCCTGGCAGTCATTCCCTCCAAACTATTTTTTCACAAATGAGTTGTGAAACTGTTGCCAATCATATTCAAAACCCTTATTAATTTCATATGCCTGGCATTTATCTTGGCAAAAAATCGCTCGTCTTAGAGGACTGCTGGGATAATACATAAAGGGCCTTTTTCATTATTTGGCAATTTACAGATGCTCATAAACAATAATTACTGCTCATAGGTTACCGGGAAAACCGTTATCCATATATTCATATACATAATCCTTTACTGATTGGCATATTTAGTAACACAAAATATATCATCTCGTCACGCTCGTAAATATCCAAGTTGTACTATAACTTTTATAATGGCATAGTTATCATCGCGAAATATTTCTAATGGTCGCAAATACTCAAGCTAAACCGAACTAGCTTTATAATCTGCATTTTAATTGTTTTTCATTTTCAAGATACTGAGTGCTAACATTTGGAACACGCAGTTTAGATTCACCCTGCTTGGAGAGATATCCTTTAGCCAGATTGTAGCTGATGCTAAAATGGCGCTTTTTATATCAGTTGCAATTAGTTATTCTTTTTTGGAAAAATGAATAATCGGTAATTCTGAACTCCTATTATCTAAGAGAACTTATTTGAAAATCGTCAACTTTATGTAACACACTTATATATTTTTTCACATACTTTTTAAATGGCGTAAAATTGGTGTATTTCTACTTCATATTTGTTACTTTCACACGATTTTACATACTTCGAATTGCTTTCTTGCAAAGCATGAATGACTTTTTGCTGGTGAAAATTGGCAAATCTGGCAACCATGATGCTTATTTTTTCAGTTTTTTATTAATATCTTCTAAAATAATTCGGATTTTGAAATTTAAATCAGTTTATCGGATTCCTCGGAATTTTTTACATCCATGGACACCTTAGTCAAAAATCAAATCCCCACTCTTTAGGAGGAGATAGCCGAACAAGATCTTGACAGCGGTGGTGGCAGCAGCAGCATACGTTACTTTTTTTTAGAATAGAGAGATAAATCATCTGCATGGATATAATGGCTGAGTACACAAAGCGAAATTTTTCGAATGCGAAATGTTTCCATGCATTTCCAGAAGAGCATGAAATTCAATTTTGGTGTCTAATAAAATCTGAATATGAAGTTACTTATTTTAGGGGGATGAAGAGTAGGTACTATATTGAGTGCAAAAATATTTTTGTCAAATGTTTTTTCTAGTGCCCATTTTAATTGTCTCCACAACTGGCTTTGACTTCCAGTATAAAATAAATACATAAATAAAATATTGATAATGAAAATGTGATATCGATGCACAAAAATGTTATAGTCAGGACTTACTTTCTATGAATTTTTTTGTGCCAACATATTTAATCAGTTTTTGTTACAATTTACTTTAGTTACAAATGAATTAACAAAATGTATATTTTTTAAAAATACATTTAAATTGAAATAACTATGTAAAATTTTACAAAAACTATTTAAATATGCTGGCAAAAAACTTTCTATAAAGTACACACAGCCTGACTAAAACATTTTTGTGTCTAGGGCACTTTTCAAATTTTATAACCTTGTATATAGCTAGCTCAATTTTTGTGTCCCTGTACAAAGCTTTTCTGGCCTGTTTGTGTATGTGGGCCCAGGGCATGTGATCCTAGTGCCCATGCGATAATCAAAACCTGAAAGTACATATGGCTAAACCACGCTCCCCCACAATTGATTACAGCCCATGGGCCCAAGATCATAGATGGGGCTCCCTCTTTTTCCATTTTAGTTGTATTCTACATTATTATTGCATGTTTACATATTACCCATACTCTTTTTAGAATGTAATTTAACCAGAAAATACTGGGTCTAAACGAAGAACTTGAGTGGATGAATACGTCAACTGACATTTTTTCATAATGCATGCAATGAGAATAATTACTACCACCAATTTTATTAAATATTAATGATAAGCAGTTTATGATAAACACATATTTAAATTTTAAGATAAAATTAACTGTAGAATCTCCTGCGAAATTTCATTAGATGAAAAAGAAAAAAAATCAACATCTTTTTTCTAGTTTCTCTCTATTCTAAAAAAAAGTAAAGGCCGCTGTCGCTGTCAATAGCTTGTGGACCTATCTCCTCCTAAACCGTAGGGATTTGAATTTCGACTAAGGTGCCCACAGATTCGAAAAATTCCGAGGAACCTGCTAAGCTGACTTAAATTTCGAAAATTGAATTATTTTAGAAGATATTAATAAAAAACTGAAAAAATAAACAGAATGGTTTGCCAGATTTGGCATAAAATCATTCAATCCTTTGGTACAAGTGTTTCCAAGTATCTAGAATCGCGTGAAATTTACAAATTTAACACAAAAAGCCTAATAACTTCTTCACCGTTTGCACGATCCGCTTGAAAATTTTCATGATCATGTATAAAAGTATAGAAAACAACCTGCGCTTCTTTAAAAATCTGAAAATCCACCCGTTCCCTCCTTTTTAAGCGATTTTTCGCTATTTTCAGCACCATTTTATTTCCGAGAGTCAAAAAAGTAAATCATTTGCGTGACAAAATTACCCTTTTCAAGTGAATATGACGTCATACAATTGGGATTCAAATTCATTTAAAGAAGCTTTTCCAGATTACACAGTTTATTACCATTTTTTTTTTTTTTTCACAAATAAATCGTTTGCATGGACATGAGAATAGCTGTGTACACAAAACGAAATCTTTCGATTGCGAAAAGATTCCGCGAGTTTCCAGAACAGCATGAAATTTAATATGGGTATCTCTCTATTCTAAAAAAAAGTATAGGCCGCTGGCGCTGTCAAAGCTTGTTGGCCTATCTCCTCCTAAACCGTGGGGATTTAAGTTTCAACTAAGGTGCTCACAGATTCGAAAAATTCCGAGGAACCTGATGAGCTGACTTAAATTTTGAAAATTGAATTATTTTAGAAGATATTAATAAAAAACTGAAAAAATAAACAGAATGGTTGCCAGATTTGGCATAAAATCATTCATTCCTTTGCAACAAAGCGTTTCCAAGTATGTAGTATCACGTGAAATTGTCAAACATGAAGTAGAAATACACCCATTTTATGCCAAAATAAAAACTACATGAAATAAGTAACTCAAAATGTGTTACACAAAGTTAAAAATTTTCAAATAGTAAGTTTGCTTAGACAACAGGAGTTTAGAATTAGCGATTATCTGTTTTTCCAAAACAGAATAACTAATATCTTGAAAATGAAAAAAAATTAAAATGCAGATTATTTTAAAGCCGGTTCGGTCCAGCTGGATTATTTGCTACCAGTAGAAATATTTGGCGGCATTAACTATGCCATTATAGCAGTTACAGTACACTTTGGATATTTGCTAGCGCGACGAGATGGTATAATTCGTGGTGTTAAGTACACCAATCTGCAAACGATTATGTAAATGAAAATATGGATAGCGGTTTTCCGATAACCTTAAATGAACAGTAATTATAGGTTGTGAGCATGTATAAATCGCCAAATAATGAAAAGTCGCCATTGGTGGCAAGCTATCCTATCTGTTCCGTAGCTTTTATTAACTTTACATGTACGGAAGTCGCCGAATAATGAAAAATTGCCATTGGTGGCAAATTCGCAAGGTGTCCAATAGGTTTTACATTATTAAAAATACAGCTGAAACAGATGTTTTGATTTTGTTATGCTTTAGATCCTAATTAATATAACTTTTGAATGGCAACATTAAATATCATTGTGTTTCTGAGGAGTGCAAATGATTTTTCCAGCGATTATAAGCGGAGTCCGCACTCCAGGTGGAGTATAGCTCAGGACCCGTACAACACGGATTCCCATAACAAAATATCTTCCGTGTTATGAGGGGGAGGGGTCTACTGTAGTGTGAAGTTTAAATTTTTATGTACCAATGAACCTGCAAGAACCAAGCAATGTGTAGCTCAGTAACATTCCATCTGATCCAATCTTCGGGTTTTGTCTGTTGAAATTACGTCTTTTTTACGAATAAGCCTTATTAGGGGCCGAATGCCTCATAGGAAAAGCGAGCGTAGCGAGTCTGGGGGCCTTGGCCCCTAGTGTATTAAAATAAAATAATTGAACAAATAAATAGTGTAAGGCTGCATGGCAAAACTTATCAGTTGAATGATACTGGATTTTATCTCTTAAGTACATAATTTTAATTATTATTAATTATTAAAAGCGTTATAATGCAGTGTTTCGAAATATTAAAATAAAATTAATGGAATATTCAAGAAAATATGTAACTGCTGCCGAATGTCTTTTTTTTTTACCACTAGATGGCAGCAGCAGAAGGGCATTTGCACTGGTTCTCAACTGGGAAACGGAAGGTTTCAGTAGGCGTTCGGAGTTTTCCGTAGTTTTCTCCGTCACTTCGCATAAATACGGGTAATGGCCCAGCAGAAAGTCCTCTACGAAGGGACCCCACGGCCTAGATCCGCCATTACGAATAAATAAATAAATAAAATAATACCGAATTTAAGGTTGTTTTCATAGTTATGATTCAACTCCTCCCCTCTAGTTCCGTTATAAATCATCAACCCATAACTTTTTTTATATGCATATGCATGAATGCCCCGATTCCGAATCCCGAATTATTTACTTTCGAAATTAATTCCGGTTGTACCTACTCGGCGGTAAAGACGAAATGACAACACCGCATCTAACTGATAGTGATAGATAACTAGACTATGTTGATAAAGACAAGTGTGTTGTTTAAAGATTGTTCAGTGATATTGCTTCGTTCCCCTGTTTTTATCAGTAATATCAGGCTCTTAGAAGATTGCTTCTTATCTTATCACTGAGACCCACTGCACAAAACTCGCAGTTCAGTTCATCTTCTGTCACATTCACTGCAGTTCAAGTTGCCGATTACACGTGTCTTTACTCAGATATTGTGATTTGTAGTTTTCTAACGTATTTACTAATTATGGCATCATCTGATCATATTGGTAAGTTAAAAACAATTTTCATGTGCTTTTACATATACTGTTATGGATTTATTTGCGATCATATCCGATCAAAAAATTCTCCCTGAGAAATGTAACAGGCTAGGCTAGCTTTTGGCGAATCGTGTTGTAACAAGAGTTTAATACTTATGTTAAATAATTTAGAAAAAGTTAAAAGATAATAATTATTTATCCACACACACATATATATACTGAGAAATTATAGACTATAGCTTAGTGCTTAAATTTTTGGTGGAGAGTGATACGATTTTAGCCTTATTGCTTTTAGAAAAGAAGACTCTGCCGTCAGGAAATATCTAAAATTTAGATCAAACAAAAGTAAATTTTGTTCTGTATTTTTCTTACTATTAATAATAAGATTGATATTCCATCAGAATATGCATCAAAGGAAGGTCTGAAATAGGATAAAATCAAATTTTACAAATATTGAATTGAAGTGCTCCTGATACAAAAATTATGTACTAACATAGCTGCATTTTCCCTCCAAATTACTTGTTGGAATGGAACTTTGTAATTTCATCTTCGAAATGTGTCCCTTATTTGGACAGTTATGTTTCTATACAAATGGTGCTTCTGCCGATTGCACCATTGCATAGAAACATGATTTAGTTGAATCTTGTATAGTACGTTAATGTATTTTTAAATGATTTAGTTGATTAATGCTGTATAGTACATTCATTCTTTTTCTGTACCATTCTGACCATTATCTGAAGATTTTCTGACCATTAATCTTGTATAGTACATTCGGTGCTTACGCATTATCCCAGCGGTCATTCCCGCCAAACTATTATTTTTTTTTTTGGTCAAATGTGCTGGCAAACTGTTGCGAATCATATTCCGAACCATCAAAAAGTTTGTGTCCAGCATTTATCTTGGTGAAAAATCGCTCATCTTGGCAGACCGCCGGGATAATACATATGTACCGTACATTCAACTATGAAGTCTAACTAATTTCTTAGGTCACATTAAATTTTGGGATATTCTGAAATTCTTTCACTTTTCTGAAAAAGAACCTAGATATTTAGAGGACATTTCAATTTTGCATGATATACGGAAGCCACTGTTTTGATTTGTTTGTGTAGTAATGGCAACACTATGTATGGGCAATCTGTCTAGAGTGGGGCATGCCTTCGCTGAAGTACTTTCTAAGGGGTTCTAATGCATATTCAGAGGCTAAGCTTCGATATACCCCCTACCTTTTTTTCACGTCAAAGATTGTTTTTTGCGCCAAGCTTGGCAATAAAAGAGATTTTCTGGTTTCCCAAACGAATTTCGTTGGCGAGAATAGGGGGAGGCTATTTATGGCAACCTAGGCCGGCCGGCCAATGACAGAGCGCCGTGATGCAATAGCTCCTGCACGTGGAAGCTTGTGAGAACTTTTTTTCACATTTTTAGAGAGAGGTAGTAAGTTGACCGACGGCGCTTCTGCAAAGGTACTGTGATCTTTTGATACTTTACTGTACTTTTTTTTATATTTTTGGTTAGGATTTTATGATTTTTTAAGAACCTCCGTAGCTAATGTAATTGAAAATTATCAGGGTATTTTTGAACAAAATTTAACGTTAAAAATTGTCTGATAAAAATCCCACGTGTGGGAAGAAAGGTGTAGCTAATATAATTTTTGTTATGAGCTATTTGTTAGTGGACCAGGAGAAGTTTTTGGATTTTTTGAGGGAGACATCCTTTCGGAGTGTGAGCTTAACCTTTCCGAGATATTTTTGCTAACCTATAATATTGTTTCGCGTTATACATCGTGGTAACTGTGCACTATTTGTACAGGCGAATGGCTTCACAGTTTTTGGCTTTTTTTCTTAAAACGCTCTACTCGATTTCTTATTATTCCAGTTTTTCCCGACTACCTTTTTCGTAAAAAAAAAAAGGGGGAGGGTTGAGGGGGGGGCAGAGCCCCCCTCACATAAAAATCCCATTATTTGTGAAATTTATGTTTTTTAAAAATTTTAACCCGAAATTCTTGTTAGAAAACTCGATTTCTGTGTCCATCAATTCTTAAATTTCCTTGAATTTATTCGTGTTTAGATTCCTAACCCTTAATTATTTATACAATTTTTCTATTTCTAATTTGTTGTTCGAAAACGCGAATTCTACGTTCATGAATTCTTAAATTTTCTTGATTTTATTGTTGTTTACATTCTTAACCCTAATTTTTTTTTTTAATTTTTCTAATTCTCATAGTTTTTTTCGGTTCTGAAAACGTTGCTTCGCGGCCATTTTTACATTTTAACCCTAAATTTTTTGTGGAAATTTTCTAATTCATATAGTTTTTCCGCTTTCGGAAGTGGTTTCACGGCCATTTTTTTATTCTTCGCGCCGTCGAAAATGGCATTTTTGGCCACTTCTCTTTCGTTTTTGGCTCCGGCGAAAACAGCCTTGGTGCCAAAAAAAAGTCGCCAAAAATTAAGGTAGGGGGTATATCGAAGGTGTGCCTATTCAGATACTCCTGGGAAAAAAAATGACAAAATATCCAGGCTGTTGGACAGCTATGCAGTGGGGCCTAAACCCAGTACCTTCACACTTAGCCATCTTCCATATTGAGTGTTTTATCCACTCGACGATGGTGGGGTGCCACTGCTTAGAAAAGCCTGCCTCTGACTAAATAGAACAAATTTGAGCAATACACTTATGTAATATATTGTTAAAGTATAATAAAAGCAAAATTTTTTTGACAGCAATTTTAAGTGTGTCTGACAAGACTGGCCTTGTTGACTTTGCCAAGAAGCTTGCAGCAACAGGCTTGAAGCTGGTTGCTTCTGGCGGCACAGCAAAAGCACTCAGAGATGCTGGTTTAGAGATAAGGTGAGTATATGTCATAGTTAAGAGTTACTCACACATTGCATAAAAATTGATATACGAGGGAAAGTCATTAAGTAAGTCACAAATGCATAATGGCACAGTTTGAAGTAGTCACAGGTATCGACGATGAAGGGTGATATATAGCAGCACCATACAGCTTTATGATATTCAATTCATATTGAGTAGGTAGCATTCAAGCACATGATGAGGAGTACATGCAGATAGCACACGTCCCCATACAGCTCATTTAACTCGTGATACAATTCAACAATTTCGTTGGGAAGTGCTACAGCATCCACCTTACAGCGCAGACTTAGCCCCAAGTGATTTTCATCTGTTTGGCCCACTGAAACAACATCTTGGAAGCAAACAGTTTACTGATGATGGCGATGTTCAACATGAAGTGCTACTTTGGATGAGACAGCATCCCAAAGAATTTTATGCAACTGAAATCAGGACTCTGATAAAACGATGGAACACGTGCATCAACATTGCTGGAGATTATGTGGAAAAATAAAAAGTTTCCAAGTTATTATCATGGTGTATTATTTTTTTATTACCTTTTGTGACTTACTTAATGACTTTCCCTTGTATATGTAGAAATAAATGATAGTTTAACATATATATCTTAAATATTTCTTGACGTATAAAATTTAAAATTATATTTATAAGTTCTGATTCTTAGAAATTGGTTTGTAGTTCATTTATAATTTTTTAAAAGTACCAATTTCTTTAAAATATAATTTTAAAAACTGACTTCTCAGTCACTGTATAGAAAGAAATACATGTTATGTAACCCAAATTAGATATTATTTCAATGTCAATACATTGTTTTTCTCAAACACCCGTTTACCATTTCCCTATATAACGTTATGACAACTGACGATATACTTTTTTCATGGTTGTCAGTCAAAAATACCACCGGCAGGTTATTTCACTCCTGCTGTGCATCGCCCACGATGGCTCCAGAACGATCACCAATTGATTGCAATTGACTGGGTAATTTATTTACAGGGACTGACTTTAAATACATTAAGGTGTATGGATACATTCAATTCATTGAAAGTCTGTGGTCAGTTACTACTTTCGCTATCCCCAAAATCTCGGGAACTATGTCAAGCTTGCCGGCTTTTGGTGAAATATCGCCAAATTAAGTGTCAAAAGGAAATCTTTCAAATTGAACCCAGCTCAGCGATATCGGAAATATTTGGCTAGAAATTGTTAAACCTTAGTATTACGGCAGTATTTTATATCTTTCAAACAAAATAAGTTTAGATGAAGTGCGATGAAAATATTTTTGATTTAATAGACGTGCAAGGAAGTCATGTTGTCCACATTAGATTTTTTTTTCTTTTCACGTATTTTTATATGATTTACTTGATTAATATTGCCTGTTAATGTTTGAATTGCAGCATGTCTTGAAATTGGATTTATCTTTATTCTCAAGCTTGTGGGTGTATATATTTTAGTTTTATTATTTACTAGGGGCCAAGGCCCCTAGACTCGCTACGCTCGCGTTTCGTATGGGGCATTCTGCCGTAATAAGGCTTATTCATAAAAAAGGCATAATTTCAACTAACAAAACACAGAGGTTCGATCAGATAGAATGTTACCGAGCTACACATTGCTTAGTTCTTGCATGTTGCTTGGAACATAAAAATTTAAACTTCGCACTATTTTTAATTATGTGAAACCCATGTAACACCTTGCGTATTAGCCAATTATGGCGAATTATCATAATCTGGCGACTTGCGTATATGTATAGTTAATAATTAACTCTAAGAAAACAGTACTTCATATGGTTTCTTTGATAAGACTACGGAACAGTTAGGATAGCTTGCCACCAATGGCAACTTTTCATTATCTGGCGATTTACACATGCTCACAACCTATAATTACTGCTCATTTAAGGTTCTCGGAAAACCGTTATCATATTTTCATATACACAATCCTTTGCTGATTAGCACCACGAATTTATATCATCTCATTGCGCAGGCAAATATCCAAAGTGTACTATAACTGCTATAATGGCATAGTTAACACCACCAAATGTTTCTATTGATAGCAAATACTCCAGCTGGACCAAATCGGCTTTAAAATAATCTGCATTTTAATTATTTTTCATTTTCAAGATAACTGGATTCTAACACTTCGGAACTCGTGGTTTAGATTCACCCTGCTTGGAAAGATACCGTTTTGCCAGATCGTACCTAATGCCAAAATGGCACTTTTAAAATCAGTTACCAGGGTGTCTACCGGTCATGAAAATCATGAAAGTCACGAAAAAGTCATGATTTCAGAAAATGGTCATGAAAAAGTCATGAATTTTTCCGTAAGAAAAAAAAAATCCCCTTTCCAGGCCATTTGAAAGGGTCTTGACATCACCGGAAATTTGTAAATCTTTGTCGTAACCGCTAGCGGGATGATCATAAAACAGAACTTGTCGATGTCGTAGTTTGTATTTCTTTTGTTTTTGGGTGCGTTCAGATTGCCACCTTCGAGTAACTCGAGAAAAACCCAAATTGTTCACGATGCCAAACTCAGTAGCATTACTATATGTATTTGTTAATTATATGAAATTCTACATTACAATGACATATGCAACAATAATTTTTTATAGTTAATTACGGTCATGAAATTTGAGCAGAAAGGTCATGAAAATCATGAAAATGTCGTGAAATTCAGTTTATGAAACTTGGTAGACACCCTGGTTACAATTAGTTATTCTGTTTTGAAAAACGAATAATCGCTAATTCTAAACTCCTGTTGTTTAACCCTCTGAGCGTCTTGGAAATGGGCAAATAATGTAAAGTTGTTTTCACTGCAAAATTTTCACGCAGCTTTAAAATTATTTAAAAAATAAAATTTTGATAGGAAGATTTGTAATTATTAAAAAGTTAACTCTTAAAATACCCATAAGCTTTAATATAGAAATATATTTAATGATGCCTTGGTGTTATAAATAATTTAAATTATAGACGCATTGCAGTGAAAACTGGAATAAAGTGAACGGGATTTTACGTCTCAGCCGCTTGGAGGGTTAAGCAAACTTACTATTTGAAAATTGTCAACTTTGTGTAACACACTTTGAGTTAATTTATTTCATATACTTTTTAATTTGGCATAAAATGGGTGTAATTCTACTTCATTTGCCAATTTCACACGATTCTACATACTTGGAATTGCTTTGTTTTAAAGGAATGAATGATTTTATACCAAATCTGTAACCATTATGTTTTATTTTTTCAGTTTTTTATTAATATCTGCTAAAATAATTCGATTTTCATAATTTAAGTGAGCTTATCATGTTCCTCAGAATTTTCCGAGTCCGTGCACATGTTTCTCAAAAAAAAAAAATTCCCCATGGTTTGGGAGAAGATAGCCCAACAAGCTCTTGACAGCAACCGTGTCTTTTTTTTAGAATAGAGAGATTATGTTACACCTTTTTGTTCATTACTTTTATTAAATATTAATTAACTTTATAAAAGAATTAAATTTTATCAAATACTGTTTAGTTTTAAAAATATTATGCATGAATCACACAAAGGCAATACAAAATTTTTATTTGTAGTATTTTTTCTTAAAGAATTATTATAACCCAGAAAAAGTCTGTTATCTGAATTTGTTTACAGCTATTTTTACTAATTTTATTTTCAGTGAGTGACATCGATTCCCAATCACTTTTGTGAACAAATTTTCTTATTCTATTGAAGAAATTTAACTAAAAACAATGAATGAAAATTTACACTACTTCTTCTGAGATTTTCAAAAGCAAGTCATTAAAAGTAGAGCATTTCTATTCTAGAACTAAACCATACCCTTCAGGGGTGAAGGGTCCAGTCTGGCATCTGTCAAGTGAATCAGTTATGTATGGTCGTAAAAAGTGTTCTTTCTCAAATATGCTCAGTAAAATCCCCCCTCCTGTCCTATGAAAATGAGTAGAAGGGGTGATAGAGCTAACTGCAATATATCTTGTCCACCTTTGTAATGGCCTAACAAAACAGTGACGATTATCTGTGCCATTTCTGCTAATTGGGATATCCGTGACCAGTCTTTGGAGGGACCACTGAAGGTTCACAATAAATCTAATTCGATGGTCTCGGTTCTGTCTAATCATAATATGGCTGGCCTTAAGTGGTGACCAGTCTTCGGAGGTGACCATTAGTAGAGGTTTCACTGTATTTTGAAATTCCTAAGTTTGTACATTTATTTTTGTGTGTTAAAATTTTTTCTTTTTACTTTCAGAGATGTGTCTGAAATAACAGGTGCTCCTGAAATGCTTGGTGGTCGAGTTAAAACCTTACACCCAGCTGTTCATGCAGGTATTATATTTTGCTTGAGTTTATAAAGATGTATATTAAGTAATCTGAATTGCTATTTTATTGAAAAATGAATGAGAAAGTGTAGCTTAACTATTCTCAGGTTTCATATTTTCATTCTACCTCTTTCTTATTTAGAAATAGAATATACACAACCTGCAAACTATCAAAAATTTTAAATACAGACCTAGATAAAATGTAAAACTGTCTGCGAATTCAAATAATTTTGTAAAAATTTTCTGAAAAAAAAAAACATGCTGTGTCCCTCCCAAGTCTTATATTGCTTGTTGCCAATAGAAAACCACATTATAGTAACGCAAGTTTCAAAGTATCACCATGTTTTCAATCATTACTACTACGGTACTTACGTATCAAGACAGACACCACTTATGCTTGGCGATTTCGTAGTCGCCAAGTACAGCAATGCACGAAACACAACAAATTTGTTTTAAAAATCTAGAGTAAAACTTATATTTAAATTACATTTAAATAAGAACCTGTTTTAATTCGAAGGTTTCCTTATGTACATACCTATAAAAACTTACACTTGAATATTAAAACTTACTAGAATTTTCACTTGACATCGAAGTCCGCTTTAATACGATTGTTCCCGTATGACACATACGTATTATAACTGACACATTAGTATTAAACATACTTCTATTTTTCCTCTATATGGAAGTCCGTTTTAATACGGTTGTTCCCGTATTGCACATACGTATTATAACTGACACATGAGTACTTCTATTTTCACTTTATATCGAGGTCTGTTTTAATACGTATGTTACCATACGCAACATGCGTATTACAACGGACTTCCGTATTATATGCATAATCAATTTAAATAAAAATATACGCTTACCTTTAACAATTCAAAAAGAATCTCACAAATAATCTTCATAATCTAGGGATGAGATTCTTCAGCTTTTTAGCTGATTTCAGCTTTTTGTGAATAAAGAGGAAATCACTTTTTTGTCTTTTTTCTCTGAAAATTCTGTTTTTTCTATGAATTCCTGATTTAGTTATTAGTTTACTGTGTGATATTTTTATCTTCTAGCATGTTCCAATGTTTTTCTTCTCTTAAAACTTCTTTTCATTAATTAGATATAAATATCACATGTACAAATTTTTTCTCTCGTATGATTTCAGCTTTTTTGCTCTTTTGCCAATCTCATCCCTGATAATCTCAAATTTGGACCATTAAAATGTATATATATGTATATATATATTTTATATATATATATATATATACACATATTATATATATATATATATATATATATATATATATATATATATATATATACAAACTGTATTTGTTGAAAACTGAAAACGAAGCATTCATCGCAAAAAACAAAATGCACAAATAACTATGGAAATTTAAATTATCGAAATTCTTAAAAATATTTACTTTGAACGCACATACCTGGCGGAGATAATCATTCCAATGCATGGTTGTTTTATCAGCTAATACGTGTTGTCTTTCCCACCATTTACTTTAAGTTAACTCTTCACACCAACAATAAATAAACCTAATGGCTTTCAAAAACGATATTCTAGAACCAAAACACCAAACTTCTGCACGTATACCTAAAGAAGTTCTACATTCTTTCGTATTACATTTCCGAACCATACTACGAAGTAAGTACATCTTCATTTTATGATTATTAATGCAAAATCTTGAAACTTGCAAAATGTGTTTTTCTTGTACAAAATAAATAGATTGTTCTTCATCGTTTGGTAAATCGCATATGTTTAACATAATTTAAAATGTTATGAAAATACAATACAATATAGTTAAACAACATAAAGTAAAAACACTTTAAATTCACTCGCGACTGCAGATTAAGACGAAAAATAGTCCATACGAACAAAAATGGCTGCGTTTAATGACGTGTTCAACGAAGAGTTACCTCCATCGAACATTTTCCGGGCTTGGCGCGTTAGCACATATTTGGCTAATTTTTGGGAAATGAAAACTACTGTCCGTTTTAGTATGTAAGTACCACTACTACTACTTGGAAATTAAAGTTAATATGGATTTTATTGATCATTTTGTAAAATCAAACATAATAAACATGATTTTATCAAAGCTGTCTGCAAACTGAAAATTTTTTGTGAACGTTGTTCATGCATTCGTCTACATTATCTGAGTATTTCCTCTTTCCTTTTACTCATTATCTGAGTATGTTCAAGTGCAAGTTGAACTCTTTTTTATTTTTCCTTAATTTTTTATTAAATCATGTATTTAAAATCTGGAACATGAACTGAGCATGACTTTCAGTTTTAAATGTATACATCCAATAAAAATGAAATGTAAAATTTTATGATGAATTGAGTCAAAATAGTTTTTTAATGAAAAACAAGGAAAGTGTATGTATAAACTGCACCAGGAATAGAATTTCATTGAAAAATGAATGATGGCATTCGGTTAGTCATAAGTGTTAATTAAAAATGTCCAATATTTGTGCTTTTAATAGGAGAGACTACAAATTATTACTATAGTAAAATAAGTTTACAGGTTTTGCTACTTTTTTTTTAATTGATTTCAATCTAATTTAATATTTCAGGTATCCTGTCTACAAAATCTGACCGAGATAAAGCTGACATGGTTCGTCAAGGATATGATTTTGTTAGGTAACTGATGCTTTCATATGAAGTGCTTTCTTATATGTCTTAAAGTAAAATTGTGTTGTGCTCCATTTATCTGACTTGTTTTGTTATCTCCTTGAAATATCCAGTTACAAAAGAGTTTCATTTCTGTTATGGTATCTTTATTCTGAAGTCGTGAATTTCTTTTAACCCTCTATGTGGTTGTGACATAAAATCCCGTCAATTTCATTCCAGTTTTTTCTGCAATGCATCCGTACCTCAAATTATTATAAAACTTTGGCAAGGGCATACCCACTGTAAGGGGGTTCAGAGGGTCCATACCCCCCCCCCCCCCTGAAATTCCCTTTTTTGTTAAAAAATAGTAATGATGAAGTCTTTGTGAAAAATCTACTTTTTTCACTGTTTGGACCCTCCCCAAAATATTTTTCTGGGTGTGTCCCTGCACTCAGGTATCATAAAATATGTTCTGATATTAAAACTTGTAAGTAATTTAGGAACTTATTTTTTAATACATACAAATCCTTATATCAAAATTTTATTTTTTAAATAATTTTAAAGCTGCATGAAAATTGTACTGTATAAACAACTTTACATTATTTGTCCATTTCCAAGATTCTCAGAGTGTTAATACACTAGGTAAAACTATCAGATTTATGTGATCAGGTATATATGTATCAAAATGTAAGTCAGTTTCAACAGTGTCTGGACAAAATGTTTTCATTAAAAATACATATATTGTACCACAAAACACATGGTGTTATTGTAAGTTAAATATGTGACATTAAATTTTAACTCGGCTTCCTTAAGCGAATGCTTCCATGAGGAACGCTTAGGGCATAACCAAACATGACAGGGAGGGGCCAACAACGTTGTTATGTCACACTCTTGTTATAACAAATTTTTAATTTTTTGAGATGATCAAAACATTTTCACTGTTATAGCAGGTTTAACTGCTAAAAATCATTAATATATATATATTAATTCAGACAAAACATCACAAGACCGAAAATTCAAAACTCAATCATAATTCCAACCGGCATGACATCCTAATAAGCAAAACATATTAACAAAGACAAAACATTGACTGTTTTTGATGCTCTTCAACACTGCTATAGCTACAGTGGCTCCACACAGTAATTTCCAGTAGGAAGACTTTTATTATAAATGTTTTGTAAGTTAACTTGAGTAAGGCTGTAATAAGAATGATAATTAAGGTTGTGTTACAAAGATAGGGGGTATCAGCAGGCTCGCTAATTCTTCTCCAATTGCTCCAGCCTGCTCCATTGCATAGTACTTGCTCCTATTTGTGCCGAAACATGTATTCTTCATTTTGCTCCGAAACCAAGTTTTAAAAAATACTTTCCTCACTGACAACTGGAAAATTATCCAGTTGTCAACGAGCAAAGTACAATTCTCAGCAGTAGGCAAGTGCATTTCATAAGTTGATTATCCTCCCTGTACCTCTCTTCAAAAACATCACAGAAATGGTGAGGGGGCTCTATTGACAGAAACAGTGGCACAAGTCACTGATACAAAATAAGCCTTTACAAATGGAGGTTACATTTGAAGCTGGACCCAACAATACAGTCTGATTCCTGTGAGAAAATTTGAGAGGGAGAAAAATCAGAGACCATTCCCTGGATACAACATTCATCCTGATCATAGTCTCTAAGACCCCACCATGACCAAGTGAATAGACGCTGAGCACGATAGATGGCTGAAGTGTAAAGATTTCAGGTTTGAGCCTATTATGTGGCTATCGATCTAACAGTCTGAAGTTTTGGGTGTTTTTCTCCTGGTGTAATGTGAACATGCATTAGAATTCCTTAAAAAGTCTGCCAAAGGCACCCCTCCTAAGGCAGATAACCCTCGAGTAATCTTTGCCTTACTATACAAACATATTCTCTTAGCCCTGTTTTGACAATCTTTAATGTTTTTGTTATGACAAAGTTACGTTTGGGCTATCTGCCTTGGTCAGAGGACTTTCTAAGGGTTCCAACACACATTCATGTTGCATCTGGAGAAAACTGACCAAAACTACAGACCATTAGATCAACAGCCATGCAATGGGCCCAAACCCAAAAGCTCCACACTTCAGCTGTCTACTATGTTCAGTGTCTTTATCCACTTGGATATGGTGGGGCCTTTTAAAATTTTGTCCCCTTCCACTCCCCCTCCTTTAGCATTACTGTGCAGTATTTTTCATCTGTGTACCTACTAAAAAGGTACACTACTGGGTAGGTATTAAGTGTACCCACTACAATGAATAATATATACTTGGTTATTCATTCTTTTATGTGCCTAAACAACATGTAAAAGAACAAATAATCGATTATCAACGAAGATTATTTCTGAGTACATGAACATATTTACTTTTGTTTAAATTAATTATATATTTTTATCAAAATAATTAAATTTGATTACTAATTATTGCTATTAATTAGTCATAATTATTTTAAATAATTAAGTTGTTGTTAAGCATTATATTATTGAAAATGAACTGCTCCCTATACCTGTTCACCTGCTCCGAAACAGCAATTTTCCTGCTCCCAAAACTGTTTACAGGAGTTAGCACCCCTGTATCAGATCTTGTAGCAAAGTGTGACACAGGGCTATGTTGATACAAAAAAAAGATATTTTGTACTTCATGGAAGCTCCCTTATGCAAATGTAGGAAAATATTTTTACAGAATCTCAATTTTTACTCATATTACTACTTCCTTTGGTACAAGTCTTAATTTCAAAGTTTGTTTTAAAGATTTTTTATTTTTCATTCACAGAAAATGCTTCTATTTTGTAATTTTCATGGATTTTTCAGTTTTATTATATATATTTTTTATTCTTGAGGATTAAACTATTTAAAATTTATGTATGATTCTTTCGACACTGCATGAATGAAAATTCATTTCAATTAGTTTCATTGAAAATTTAAATGTGTTACATTGCTTTGCCTGATAAAAGAATAAGAATAATTGTATGTAACAATTCTGAACACTATCATGGCTTTCATAGAAATTAAAATTTTACATCACTATTCTAGGTTTTCATTACAGAAAAAATGGGTGAGAATTTCTCACGCTTTCCCTAAAACTGAGTGAGATTTTTAAAAAATGGGTGAGAATTTTTCACTAATAGATTTGGGTTGGATATATATCCTGCATTGGGTAAATGCCCAAAATCAAGGTATTTATAATTTTTAGTTATTTTTATTGTGCGTAACTGGACTTTCAAGTCTAAGTCTGTCGCAGTTGCATGCAATAAAAGTGACTTAGTTGAAGATCCCCCAGGAACATCCCCCGCCCCCTCTTTTTTTTTTCTTTCATAGACTAAGAGTTCTTGAGAATCCACTTTTACACTCTGTTCTTGATTATTATTTTCCTTTTTTTTTTTTTTTTGAGAAACCCATTTGTAGGGTGTGCGAATTTCTCACAGTAATATTTTTTTAATGCAAGAAAATGAAAAAAAATTGCGAAATTCTCATATTTTCACTTTCTAGTGAAAACACTGACTATTTCTTGTTGATCTTGTCTAACATTTAATCCAAAATATCAGTCTTGTTTGCTAATTAATTAATAAAGATGTAGTAGGAGTACAAAATTTAAGAATAAAAATCGCACACCAAATATTTTAGTTATGATAATATACTGCATATTGAATATAATGCAACCCCAAAATTTTTTTCAAGATAATTAAAAAAATGCTATATTTAGGCCCCGAATTTAGCACAAGTCGGGTTTTTAAGGGGAAATGATCAGTCAAAAAATATCGAATTATATTTGGGACAATACGGTAGTCATAATTTCTAATGTTAAAGGTTGCCCATATATGCTTAAACTAAGTTTTTACACATTCCAAATAATGTTAAAGGAAATTAATTATATTATACTAAACTGGTAATAGGTAGTACTTTAACTAGTTTTTTCTCTTCAGCATAAAGCTTGGGCTCATGAGCATTTAATAATCGAACTGGCCTTATCAATTGTTTCTAGCATTTTTTTTCTGGGATTTTCAACTAGACTTACTAAACACTCTGATTGTTTTTATTTCTCTCCAAATTTTTGCAGTGTTGTTGTCTGCAACCTGTATCCATTTGTGCAGACTGTTTCAAAGCCTGATGTCACTGTTGAAGATGCTGTGGAAAACATTGACATTGGTAAGGGCATAGAATACTTTCATGCATTTATTTTTGAGTTCATTGTGGTATTTTTCGGCTGTTTTGTGCTATATTTTGAATATTCCAGGTGGAGTGACATTATTAAGAGCTGCTGCCAAAAACCATGATCGTGTCCTCATCATTTGTGATCCTCAAGATTATTCTCTGTAAGTAATTTTTTAAGTTTGCTTTTATGTTAATGCCATTGGTTCAATAAAATATCCAGTCTCCTATATCCACCCCCCCCCTCTCTTTTTGGAAGGTTTATTGCTGTTATTTAGCTTTTAATAATAACTAGGTAGAGCCTATAAAGAAGAGGTTGAGCGGAGAATTGCAATATTAAACCTGATCATTTGCGGTAGAGCCACATGTTGCTGGCAAGCTACAGTTCGCCAACCACTGCCTTATAACATATTAGAATTGTATGTACAAAGTACAAATTCATATTGAAAATATGAATTTATTCTTCTATATCTTATGTATGTAATTTTCAGAAATAAGGAATACATACGTATGTAAAAAGTAAGGATCGGCCGATACCTCATTTTTTCTTTTGTAGGTATCAGTATCGGTACTTTCATATTTTAAAAGTATCGGAAAAGTATCTCTTCCCGATACTTTTGTTCATTTCACCGATACTTAACTCTTCTAGAAGAAAAAACTGCGGGTGAAGCAACATACTAGAATCTTTATTATGGTGATGAGAGACATCGTTCCATTCAAATAATTTTCTCATGGCTGTTGTTAAAGAACTAACTGATCATTCATTTTTCAAAACAAGCTTTGCATTCTGTTTTTCAAAGAACAGGTGCTAGTAAGTTGTGAGCTGGTATAAAAAACAGTTTATTCTGCTTGGGAATGATTACTACATCAAACTTGGAGGAAGAGAGGGGAGGGTGTTGTTCTTGATGACCTTTGGTATTTCAGGAAAAGATTGCAAAAAATTGATATTAATAAATATAATGAGTGCACTTAATGAGGCAGTGGTTACTTTGCTTGGATAAGATATTGATGAGTCGTGGAACACAAGTGTTCAAAATTTCGTACAGCTGTTAGACATTGATACTTTACTTTCAGTTGGTAGTGTAGTCGCGTAGGGGCGGCATCCCCTATTTATTATTTTACTCTGATAACTCTTTTTACTCTTTAAACACTTTAAAAACTTTTTTAATGTACTAAGATTTTCATTATTGTGATTCTGCATTTAAAAAAATCTGGAGTGACTCCACTCGACTTTCCGAATACTTACGATTAAGATCACTACCAAGCATTTAAATCAATTTTAATCGATGAATACTTCAAACATATGCACCAAATTGAAGCACAATCGAATCCGCCGTTTAAACGCTAGTGCACTTTTCAAGAATTTCTCCCCATAGGCCATAATGTAAAAGAAATCTTTGTCGTAGCCCTGTAGAAAAACTATAAGTCCTATACACATATATATCAATACCGGTCTTACGATGGTGGTTTATAACATATATACCCAGTTTGAGCTCAATCGAATGTACTGTTTAAACGATAGTGCACTTTCAAGAATTCCCCTCCCCCTATAGGCCATAATGTAAAAGAAATCTTTGCGGTAGCCCTGTATAAAACCTACAAGTCCTATACACGTCAAAATCAATACCGGTCTTACGATTGTGGTTTATAACATATATACCCAGTTTGAGCTCAATCGAATGTACCGTTTAAACGATAGCGCACTTTCAAGAATTCCCCTCCCCCTATAGGCCATAATGTAAAAGAAATCTTTGCGGTAGCCCTGTATAAAACCTACAAGTCCTATACACATCAAAATCAATACCGGTCTTACGATTGTGGTTTATAACATATATACCCAGTTTGAGCTCAATCGAATGTACCGTTTAAACACTAGCGTACTTTCAAGAATTTCTCCCATAGGCAATAATGTAAAAGAAATCTTTGTCGTAGCCCTGTACAACAACTGTAAGTCCTATATACACCAAAATCAATACTGGTCTTGCAACGGTGGTTTATAACATATACCGAATTTGAGCTCAATCGAATGCTCCGTTTAGGAACTATAGTACACACACACACACACACACATACATACATACATCTCGTAAAAATAGCATAAATGAATTCAGAAGACCTCAAAACGTATAAATACACCAAAACCTGGAAGTCGAATTTTTTCATGATTACAATACTTTCCTTACATGGTACATGCCCCGTAGCAGAAACACGGCGACAATGTCGCGGACACAGAAATTTGCTTGCGGACAGATTTTGTCGGCATATTAAAAAAAGTTTTTAATTCTCTGCCGTAAAAAAAAAAAAAATTATTTTTAACTGTCCGCAACATTTTGCCGTGGCTCCCGAATAATAACGCTGTCTCCGCTCTGCGATGATGTCACTAACGCGAAAAACGCGCAAAAAGGAACGGTCGAGTCTAGCTTTTACACACCTCTGAATCCTCCTGGTTTCACATTTTTATTATTTGCCAACGATCATCATTTTTTATTCCCCCTGCACCATTTTCGATTCGTTTTGCGGCCCATCGCAAAAATGCATTTATTTTAAACGACCTCTTCAGATATGATAAATACGATTCAATACAATAACCCCATCATAAAAATATGAATGACTGATAGAAAACGGCCCTTCTAAAAAATTACCTTCTAAATCGGACCTTTCTCACAGATATTACTCATTAAAATGCCTTTTACAAATGTTCTATTTTTTCAGATCGAAATATTATTATTATTGCTTTTTTCATCTAATGTTTCATTTGCACGAGCTGACTACCCGGAAAGTGCCCCTTCGACAATGTTTTGTTTTTTGTTGACTCAAGTGAGAACTCGATGAAAATATAGTTGAAAAATACAAAATTGTTTAAACTCATCTAAGAATTTAATTTCCTCAAATATCAGTAGTTACACTTGATAAATACGTAGTTACAAATTATTAACAATTATTATTTGAGAGTTTGAGAGTTCGTCGCGAATTGTTTAGTTATTCCTCTTCTCTGTTTTAATTGTTTTGCACACTTGCAAGCTTTTTCGCTCTCTCTCTCTCTCTCTTTTTTTTTTTTTTAACGATTTACTCTATTTAACCGGTTTTCTTATTATGCATTATTCATAATTATTACAAATATTTACTAACCATAAATAACTACGAATGATATAAAAAGTGTATTAGCAAAACTACATTTTGCGATTCTGAAATTCAGTGGGACTTCCAGAAATTGATCTGAAAATTGAGCGATTTGAGACATTTTGCAAATATAGCACTTGAAATGTATTATGTTTTGCCAAAATTAAGCATATGTGTAGCTGGGGTTATTTGCGCCCTGTGCAGTCCTTTCGTTTTCTACCACATTCTACTAAAGGCCAGAGCAGACATCAGTGCGTTTCCGTTCGCTAGAATTGGTACTCAATGTATTTTTCCATATCTCCAAGACGGATTGCAGAGAAAAATGTCCCCATTGTATGTTTGGCGTGCTTTTGTGGTTTCATGGGTTATCCTTTGTTGGCGAATCCCAACTGGTCATTAAAAGCCTATAAATTTTCCCACCCTGCTCTGTTCCCCCCCCCCCCTTTTACAAAGCGTGCGAGTGCAAATTGACCTTTAAAAAACTCCCCTCATATCCTGCAGCGTACGGCAATCGCACGCGAGTCTGCATTCGCCTTAAGTGTCAGTATTCTCCGATCGCTTATCTTTGTTTTTATCTTGCCGCCTTCACGGACCGCCAACCTCTCCCCCCCCCCTCTTATTATGCCACTCTTTTGCTTATAAAAAAAGTGGAGTAATTTCAGAATTAGGTAATCAGACTATTGATAAGATTTGGTATTCTAAATTTACAAATCATATATCTTCTGAAATTTTTCAAAATTTCAACATTTTACTAAATGAAGAAAAAAAAAATTAAAGCAAAGGTAAAGTAATTCTGGGAAAGTAAGTCTTCAGAAAACAAATTGTCATAGTCTAACAGTTAGGTTATTCTTAGAATAAACTATTATCAATTTAAGCTTATTTTGCTTTTAAAAAAATATATATATATAAATAATTCCGGAAGTTTTTTTTTTCCTTATGAAATTGTTTAAATACTGTCTGTAACAGAATGTTACTTATTTTAATCAAGTTACAAAACTTGCTGCTTAAAATAAAATTTGTAATTCATACGATTTTAATATACTTTTTTTTACATTACGAAATTGAAGTTTAAGAAAGAAGATTTATTGCTTTTAAGGGAACAGTTTACACCAAAGATCAAAGAATCAATTTTCTTTCTGCTTGCTAAATTATAAAAATTTTGACACCTTATTTTTAATCATATGCCAATAATACCACGAGATGCTGCAACTTTTTTACATAAACTCAGTGCAATTTCATTGGCAAACAAACTCTTTAGATGGCTTTTTTTCCATGTTCATATTTTCTTTAATTACATGCTTTAAACATGCTGAGGATTTTTTTTTTTTTTTTTTTTTTTTTTGTATTTGAGACAAAAAGATTTAATTTTTTTTTTTTTTTTTTTTTGTACATGTTCTTTATTACAGTACTTATCTGATAAATCTGTGCATGGAATTAGCCGTCAGTTTTTTTTTCTTTAGTATTTTACAGAAATCATATGAAGATATGTTACATTTTTGTTTTACACTGTATTGTATATTAGTATAAAAACTATATTAGACACAATATTAGATGTATCTGAAAATCCATGCACAGCCTTGTGTGATATATATTTGAAATTCTTTTTTTTTTTTTTTTTTTTTTTTTGAGTAGTTGAGATTTCTTTTAAATCAGTTTTTTAATAATTTTTACTTAAATGTGCAGTTTAAGGAGATTTATTTTTTCAAAATGTACTATTAGTTGAACATTGAAATGCATCCAGTTCATCATTTGTACTATAGTTTTAAAAAATGCTGAAATGGTAAACTATTTCCTTAAAGGGACTTAATTAGCATGCCACAAAAAAATTAAAATTATTTAAAATATTTTTTAACATTATTGCTTACATATCTTGTTTATAATAATGGTTTTTATTGATATATTTTAAGATTAAAAGAATAGTGCTTTTTTAAAAACTTATATTCACATTTCATGAATGAGCAAGCATCAAATTAGAAGAGTGTGTGTAAGAGGAAGAACAAATACATTTCAGTAACTTGATTTTAAATGGTGCTGTGCATCCAACAGTTGGATGCAATACAAAATTTGTATATGACTGAAAAAGAAAAAAAAAAAAAAAAGAATTAACTATGCACTGTAAGTCAAAACACACATCACATTACAACCCTACAAGTTTTGTGGATAAGCCCTAGTCCTTCTCAGATTATTTCGAACCAGTTTTCTGTAATATGCTATCTACCTATACTTTCTCATGGAACTCAAGTACCCTTTTTGAAAGCAGAATGTCCTTTTTTATTTTTTTTTCTCTAGAGTCAACACTATTTAACAGCAGTGGTTAAAAATTGTTGGCTTTATGTATGAATTACACGCAAAATTTTGCAGACTGATTATGAAACTCTGAAAGCTTGTTGCAGACAGTTACAAAACTTTCTGCCACTGGGGGTACATGTTCGGAAAGTAAAAACAACAGTAATTTGGATACGGTAAGTTTGATTAATAAAAGAATGCAGTAATTCGCAGTCTTGGTCAAGGAATTTCTTTCTGAAAGGTCAAAAATAGGAAAAAGCTGGGTATCAAGGGATTCAGTACAAATATGGAAGAATATTTCTGTCAATTTGACACAGATTGTTCAAGATCATAAACAGAAAATTTTTAAAAGCCACTTTTGATCAAAATGACATAATTAACAGCTAATTGATTATTCAAAAATGTGATAAATAGTAATCAGTTAATAAGTAATCAAAAACTAATCCTTTAATTATTGTTTTAGGAGAGGGAGAAAATGATTAATTTAAACTTACTACCATATTTATGCTAAAGATAAAAAATGAGTGGTCTCCATTTTTCCCCTTAAGAATACACCACTGCTTTTAGGCATTTTTATTACTATGTTAGAGATAACATACTTAACTTTGTAAAAGTTAAAATAAAAGTGTTACAAAAAATCAGACTTATTTTTACAGCTCTATACTAAAGAGGTGATAAGAAGTAAAACAGTAAAAAATGTGTGTTATTTTTTTCACTATATGCCTCCCCCCTCCTTTGAGTCCATTGGACCGATAAAAACCTTGGATATTTGAAATGTGAAGGAAAATATTGGGAAAGTACGACAATTCCCTAGACCTATATGCAATTAGTAGGGAAAATAGCCCCCAAAATAACACCGTTACAGACAGCCAGAACCCCAGACCTGCTCACTTCAGATGTTTCTCAATGTACAATTTCTTATCCATTCGGAAATTGGTCGACACAATTTTAACAAGACAGAAAGGATTTAAAAAAAAAATAAGACTGTAAATTCTGCAGAATTGCTTAATTGTATTCATTGCATTTTTTTTTCTACGGGGCACAGGCACAAATATTAATTTTAACAAAAGGATGAAAAGGGCACTGTCGTTGCAGGAACTGCCCAGAATAAATAGAGATGTAACTTTAATGCCATTAAACATGTAAAGTATCGGTATTGGCTAATAGTGAAGCTTAAAAGCGTTGGTATCAGAAATTTTTAAAAATGAATTTATAGGTAATGTATTGGTTGTCGGTTAAAATTCGGTATGTCAATCCCTAATAAAAACTGATTATTAGAATTGTTTTGTGAACAGGTAAATTAATATGAATTATCATTGCTAAATTTACTTTAAGGAAACATTCAACTTTCTATTATATTTTTGTGCATTTAATGCAAACTATTTAATTTTATTTAAGTAATTTACCAATTTATGCCTTTAAAAAACAGCCAGATTATGTTGAAGATAGTTTGAGTATTTCCTTTTTCTATTAATTATTCAGTCTATTTGTAGTGTTTAGTTTATACTTTTGTGTAATATTTGTGGCATAAGTCATCGCAATTTTCTAGGGTATCAGATGCATTGGAGCAAAGTTCAGACAAATCCTTCCACAGTTTGCTAAATGAGAGTAATTTACCTCTGAGAAGACGTCTTGCCCTTAAAGTAAGTTTCATTTGAATACTTTCTTTGAATTTACATTTTTTTTTTTTTTTTCTTAAATGCTTCTATTTGGGAGATACTGTGGCATTCTTATAAATTGTACTTTAAGTAACTATTTGAAGATTGTGCCAATGATAGTGTTCTATTAAAAAGAAAGCAAACATAAAATCCCTGCTTTTTGAGTTAGCAACTGCATGTACCTTGTGGGAAATAACTTTCTGCTGAAAGGGTGCAGTCTTTCCCAATTCAAGGTTGGGGATCAAGAGCCCTTTTTTTCTTCTCTTCTGACCAGGGAGAAAGAAAAGGAATTGGGGTGGAAATTGCTAAACAGGATAATCGACTACTTTTTAATTGCTATTATGACGGTCTTCATAATGTTTATGATAGTCAAAATGGCGAGATAGTTTTTGTAAATATTTTCTGCTTACTATAACTCGCACATTTTAAATAAATTATATTTAATCTACTAATGTGTATCTGGACTACATAAATGCGCACAAAAGTAGATCTAATCATCTGCATAACAAACAGGGTTTAAGGTGAGCTAAAAAATTCTTTAGCAAAAAAGCTAAAATAAATTTTAAAAAAAGCTTTAACAAAATGCTAAAAGGATAATTCGATTTTTCTCTCTGGGAGATAGTGTCTGGTCTGTTTCCTCTATTTTTTTTTTTTTTTTTTTCAGTGGTTTTGAAAATTATCAACGCACAGGCTATATATTTGAATTCAATATTGAAAATTAAATTACTATCCCCACAACTATTCTGTAACACATTTCATAAGAAAGAACCTCCTCTTTAAAAGATGTTTTTCTTTGCATGGATGCAAAACTGAAATCCCATAAGTTATGATTTGTACTAAATTATAAAATGAAATAACAAACGTGATAGTGTTTTTTTTTTTTTTTTTTTTTTTTTTCCTTTAGGCATTTAATCACACGGCTGAGTATGACTCAGCCATATCAGACTATTTCAGGAAAGAGTTCAGCCGTGGTGTTTCCCAGTTGCCGCTCAGGTATGGCATGAATCCTCACCAGAAACCTGCCCAGATTTACACTTCCCAAAACGAACTGCCTTTCAAAGTGCTGAATGGCTCACCCGGATTCATCAACCTCTGTGATGCTTTGAATGCCTGGCAACTTGTGTCAGAGTTGAAGCAGGGTTTAGGGTTGCCTGCTGCTGCTTCCTTCAAGCATGTGAGCCCTGCTGGCGCTGCTGTTGCAGTCCCATTGACAGAAGAGGAGGCCAAAGTCTGCATGGTGGATGATTTGTACAAGAATCTAACCCCCATGGCCACTGCTTATGCTAGAGCTCGAGGTTTGCTTTTCTTTCAGTCTATTTTTTTTTATTTTTTTTTAAATACGCTGAACTTTTATTATTATTTAAATGAAGAGTATGCCAGGGGTGATAGTAATCCAAAATTTCTGAAAATTCCGAAAATTTGATGCAATCTGTTCAAAAAATTTTGTACAATTTGTGCCAAAAATTTGATGCAGTGTCATTCGAAATATTGGTGCAGTTTTAATCTAAGTGTGTTCTGTGCCATTTCGGGAGGGGGGGGGATATGTAATAAAAATTTGCAACAAGTTATTTTAAACCTTACAATGATTTGACCTTAGAATGATTTGACTATTTAAAAAAACAAGCATATTTTTCAAGATTATTTGAACCAGAGATTTCTTTTTTTTTTTTTTTTTTTTTTTTTAGCGGGGGGGAGAGAGACACATGTAGTTTCAGAAATTTTCACTTGAGTCCACTATCACCTCTGGACTATGCTGCAAGAAAAAAACAAAAAGTCTAAAATCTAGCTTCTCATGTTATTTATGCATAAATTATTAACAAATTGTTAGTGATTTTACCAAGCTAAGTTTCTTTTTTAAATTCATTCATAAAATATTTTTTAGATTCTGTAAATACATTTCAAAGTATTTTAAACTGACCTTTACAAAAAGCTTCCACTCTGTATTCACCCATTAAAATAGCTTTAAAAAAAACATTACAACTTGCTAAAACTTTGATTTTAATACAGTGGAACCCCGATCTATCGTTCCCGCATTCATCGTTTACCCTTATTGATCATTTTATTTCTGTGGATCCTGCACAAGTTGTATTTAAATAATGTTAACGAAACCCTCATTTATTGTTCGTCAAAAAACCTCATTTATTGTTCATCTTTTCCCGCTTTCATCGTTGTAAAATATTTCTCCTGACCGAAATTATATCGAAATTCAGGTGGATCCATATGGCATACAAACTTAATTATTTTCTGGTTTCTAGGCTTGATGATGGTGTAGATAAGAGTTGTTACATGAAGCAGAGCATGTGGTGTGAAATTTAGATATTATATTTCCTTTAATGTAGACGTAGCGGTGTATCTTAAGAATGGAAGAAATGTGTGGTGATGCAAAATATAAAAATAATGGCGGAAAATAATATTAATGCCGATGAGACAGCCTACGCTAGTGCCAAGTTTATCAAACGTAATTACAGTATTTGAAATTGTGTGAACTTTTATATACAAACATGAAAACATAGAAAAGGCAAGAAAAATGTAAATCTTTAAAATTTTCTTTTAATTAAAAAAAATTAAGGAAAAACCCAGTGTATAGTTACTGGTTTTTTAGAAATAAATATCACTTAATTTTCTTCAACTCTAATTTATTTCTTTTACAGTTTGGTAACAAATTAGTATTTTTGGTATGAATACATTGTGTGCATTTATAAATATTGTTTTCTTCGTATTTTGACTTTAACCTGCATTCGTCGTTTTCCCGCATGCATCGTTTTTTTCTACGCACCCCTTGAAAAACAACAGATCGAGGTTCTACTGTACTTTGCCTTAGTTGTAATGCTTCTATTGAGACTTTAATGGGTAAATAAAAATAATATGTTTAAAGAAACCAGTTAAAAATATTTTGAATCCAATTATTTTTTAAATTTTGTGATTTTTGTTTTTTATCTAAAACAAAAACAGTAGCTCACTCTGGGTACTCAAACACTACTTCTATTGTGTGAAAACCATAAAAATAATTGGGGTAGTGTGTAGTATGTAAATCTAATTTATTTTCTTGTTATGTGTAATAATTTATTTTTGCAGCAATCTGAAAATTATTGAGTTTGATGATTTTTTTTTTTTCTTTTATTGCATTAAAACCCTATTTGAACAAGAAGCAGCTTGAGTTGTAGGAAAGAAAATTTTTTAAATTGTATGATTATAAAATTTTAGTTCTCTAAAAGTCTAAAATAATATTTTAAAAAAGTATTTCAGTTTAAAGCCACTGAAACATGCAAGGTTAAGATGGGCTGATTCAGTAGTATCAGACTTCCTATCTATTGGTGAGAAAAACTGGAGATAGAAATTAAAAAAGAGGTCATTGTGGAGAAATCTTCAAAGGGGAAGGTGTTTGTCCACAAGGGCTTGTCTAGCCCTTGATGAAAATGATGAAAAGTCTATTCTTTTTACCACAGAAATACAGTTACTGAAATGAAATTTTAACTTAAAATAAGAACTCAATGTTTATGGACATGTCTTGAGATTGATATATCATGCACTAATTGTGTGGTAGAGATAGGTGTAACTTACTAAGTCCCCCAACAATTCGAGAAAATTCAAATATCACCTGTTTGAAAATAGTGTTTTCTATAGTAAGAAAGTAGAAACATCCACAGACTAAGGATTAAGTAGACTGCTCATGCAGGGTTGCAAAATGAAGCAAACACCTAGTCACGTGATGAGTGGACCCGATCGATCCAGTTCATATGGGAATCCATTAATATTTCAATGCGTGAGTGAGAAAGGCCTGTTTGAAAACCAGAAAATTTATTGAAAATGGTGAAATCCTGCTATGCATATGGATGGAATGAAAAATTTACCAAAGGTGGATCTGTTACACTTCATCAGAAAATATTTTTTTTTTAAAGTTTTTTGAAAATGATGTTATTTAATTTGTATGAAATTAATAATTTTCTTAAGCTAATAGTTTATTATCCTTTATGAGAGCTATCTATATATTTTAAGTACTTAAGTGTTTAAAATATAAAGTTTAATCAAGTACCACATGTCTTGATGCAAAATTGATATATTTTGCAATGTGTTGGTTAAGTTGTTTATTTTCTGAAATTTTCATATTTTCAGGCTATTATTTAAAAGAAAATAAAACCTTATGATTATTAATTAAATGTGGAATGTTTTATAGTATGTAAGAAATATATTACCTTCTTTTTACATATAATTTAAAAACTGTACTGTCATTAAGATTTAGAACTGAATAACTTCTTTTTGTTTAATTTTCATTTATTTATATACATATACTGTTTGAAAATGTGTTTAGAGTTATTTTATTTATTCTCACTTTTGTTAATACATGTTTATTTTCCAAAACGAAAGTATTTGGAACATGTCCTGAAAAGATTACAGATTTCCAAGAAAGCAAGAAAGGAGATAATCTCTTGAAATATTTCACTCGGCTTTTCAATTTAAATTTATTGCCACCTTTGAACTAAAATAAAATACAGCTTAATTTTTGAAGAAAATTATTCCTTTCTTTAATAAATATTTACAGAACTGCTTAAAATTTTAATGATGACCATGCTCTTTTTTTTTTTTTTTTTTCGTTTTCCTTCTCCATAAAAATGAGTATCTACATTGTCTTAAAAAAAATAATAATAGCATGATAAAAGTATTGCTTTTAATAAAAAAAATGAATTTTTTTATTTAAAAAGTTCAAGTGTATAATTTGTTTTTGCTGTAGTCAGTTATTAAAGTAGTACATTATACAAGGTTTAAAACAAATGAAAATCCTATTCACAAATCCATTTATTCTGATTTTTTCGGTTTGTGAGTTTTTCAAAGAACTAAAATGTTTCACTACTTGCTGAAATGCTATTAGTTTCCAACATTCCTCATACTCGCTTCGCCATGTGCGGCGAAAAGAAGCCAAGAATTTCCTCCTTAGTCACGTGATCATTGGAATTTCGACAGACATGATTGCTTCACTCCGCCTAGTGGATTCACCACAGCATGACGTGGTCTAACAGATAATTTGTCTATGGAAACACCCCCCCTCCCCCCTTAATTTACATACCAATGGTGGTAGATGTGAACCCTTTTATTTTGGAAAATGAGCTTTACCCACTTCTATACAAACTTCAGTAAGCAAGTTTTTCTTTATAAGTGAATAATAGTGGTATTGCTTTTACTTGATAATACCTTTATCAGTGGATCACTTAAAAGTAAAGTTAACTTACGCAACTGTGTCCTAAAAGTTGTTCTCCCGTCTGTAACTGAGCCATTCTCATTTCTGACTAAAGGTCCTAGGAAGCTGTTTTAGCATCAGTATAAATAGATAAATCAGTATCTGTGTCACTGAAATATACATGAGTTGCCGGCTTTACTGCTCTGCCTTGATTTTGAAATCCTACTATGTAGTTAAGCTGATCCCTGACTCACTGATTCACTCTGTAACTATTCCAGGCAACAACTTCACAATATAAATATTTTACCACCATTACTCCAAGAAGATTAAAAGATTAAAAAGTATGATAACATCTACACCGTTTATACGATCCGCTTAAAAATTTTCATAACTATGTATAAAAATATAAAAAACAATTTGTGCTACTTTAAAAATCTGAAAAACCACCGGTTCCCTAATTTTAAAGCAATTCTTTGCTATTTTCAGCTCCATTTTATTTCTAAGAGTAAAAGAAGTGAATCATTTGTGTGACAAAATGAGCTGTTGCAATCGATATGACGTCATATTCATCAAGGCCATCAGACTTTTAAAAGAAAGTGTGATTCTAATTCGTTTAAAATAATTTTTCTAGATTACATTGGGTTTTTTTTTTTTTTTTAAATAAATCGCCTGCATGGATATAAGAAAGTCTGTGTACACAAAACGAAATCTTTCGAATGCCAAAAGTTTCCATGTGTTTCCAGAAGAGCATGAAATTTGATTTGGGTATATAATAAAGTTGATTATGAAGTTATTTATTTTAGGTGGATGAAGATGAAATATATTGAGTGTAGAGATATTTTTGTCAAATGTTTTTTCGAGGGCACGTTGTAATTGCCTCCACAACGGGCTTTGACTTCTGGTAGAACAAATATTGAAGGCAGATATTAATGGTTGCGAACCCTCTTATAGGGTCAACTGTCAATCCTCCGTGAACCTGAACCTAAACCTTCGTCAGATTAAAGAAAAAATAAATAAGTAAAATAATGACAGAGAGCCACTCTTGTTTTAAATTTGCCTAGTGCTTTTTGGGTGAACTATTACCTAAGTTGCTCATGGCTGATAAAAGGCCATATATCCAAAAACCTGTTCAACAATACCTCACCTAGCAGTTATTCATTTTGTAATTGACCTTTTGCTTGGTTCGAATGCAACATGCAAATGTTAAATTGTATGTAGAAATTTAAAGCTTGATTTCATTTGATTTTGTGCTGCTGTAGGTGCTGATAGAATGTCCTCATTCGGTGATTTGGTTGCTCTGTCCGACACATGTGATGCAGTTACAGCAAGAATTATTTCTAGAGAAGTAAGTATAGTTATTTTACAGTGAGTGCAATGATACATAAAAGTACAATGATCTTTTGTATTTATATAATGCATTTTATTTAAAACTTACCATGAAATTTGTTTAGATTTTACTCGTCTTTCATATTTGTTTATCAATACCTTGTAATTGCAAAAATAAGAATTTTTTAAAGATAATTTTTGCCTGGCATTGATGTCGGGTTTTCATGGAATTGTGTACAGTACATGACATCATGTGAAAAATATTTAGCTAATTTTGCTGTTGCACCTGTAATAAAAAAGTATACATTCAACATAAATTAAATAAATAAATAACCAACTCTAACAGCTTATGATGTGTTATTCTTTACACTCTTCATAATTTTTATTGTTTTATATTTTTTTTTTTTTTTTTTTTTTTTTTTTTTTTTTAAGGAAGCAAAATGCCATGATGCATAGTTACAATGGTTAGCTTCATAGTAGTTCAGTACTGCTATGCTGTTGGCCTTCAACTTTAAGTTATAAAAGTTCAACTGAAAGTTCTTAAAATAAATCTTTAAAGGTCTAGGCCTGAATTATTATATTTTACAAAGTAATTTGATTGTTTTTACTAGCAAGCAATGTTTTTAATTTTGTAGGTGTCTGATGGCATAATTGCACCCGCATACCATGATGAAGCCTTAGAAATTTTAAAGAAGAAAAAAAGTGGAGGATATTGCATTTTGCAGGTAATTTATATTTATTATGTGTTTTCATTCATAATTAATAAGTATTAATTTATGAACTAATTTTAACCAGTGTGAAAAACAAGCACTTTTAGAATATTATGTCACTAAATTCTAACTCTTAGCAAAATGAAATGTACTATAAATATTTTCTTGTTTTGATTGTTCAAAGATAATATTTGGCAGTAAGTGATTTAAATTGTATTAATAATAATAATAATGTAATAAATTGGATAGATTGTAAAAGTAAATGATTAATTGCTACAAATGACACAAAACTGGTTATAAATAATGCATTCATTGTTTAGAAATTACAATGTCCAAATTTTTTAATTCCTTGGAGAATTCAAGTATTGTTTCATTTTATTTCTGTTTACTGTTGAATTATAAATGTAGTTTTTTTTTTTTTAACAGTTTCAAAATTTTATCATTGGTCATGCTATATATTGAAATGTGTGAATCTTTTAAACATTTCCAAGAAAAAAAGATGCATTATAGTTGACATGTTAAAATACCTATTACCGCCGTGTGAGATATATTTCGGCTGCTTTGCACAGCCATCATCAGTCACCACATACTTCACTGTCAATGGCAGTCTCGCCGCATCTCTCTTCCTCCTCGCTCTCGAACTTTCGCCTCATGACGTCACTCCAGACTCCATCGATGCTGGCATGCGTCATATCGTTGATGCTTCCCTCTGTCGTGGAAATTTCTAATACATAGGCATATATTTTATTGTTATAATTAGCTATTTTCTTAATATTTTCAAAGTCTCTTGTTAAATTTTCATTAGCTGCTAAGCGAGCTAGGGCAGTGTTTTGTTTATTGTATTTAATATCATTAATATGTTCAGTTTTCCTTTCGTTTATTTTTGTTTTTGTTACACCTATATAGCAGCCTTTATGATTGGTTTCATTAATAGACAGATTAATTTTGTATATTCCTGCGGTATCTAATGGATTAATTTTTTTCTTTTTCAGACCGAACACGTTGAAAAATATTTTTATTCGGTTTAATTGGTATTCTGATTTTCTTTTTTAGGCTTCCATTAGAGATTTTATTTGCTATCCCTCGGCTGAAGGGAATAGCTTTAGTGTATTTTAAGTTTTCTTTTTGTTGCACGTTAATAATATTTAAACGGCGTTTACGTGCTTTTAAAGATCTCCCGTGGGTAGTTTGCTTCTTGACATTGGCAGGGGTCAGTCCAGGTTTCTTTCCCAGGGTCCTATTTTTGTGAAATTTTACCTAATTTTGTGAATTTATACCTAATTTTGTGAATTTTTTCTATTTTTGTGAATCTTTCCTTATTTTGTGAACTTCTTCCAATTTTCTTTTTCATTTTTGAGCAAGAAAGCAATCACGAAATAGAATTGAATATTTTTTAAAAAATTAAAAACAAAATAGGTATAGTTAGTTCCCTTAAAAAAAGTTGGCTAAAACTGAATAATTCCTGTTCACTGAACATCCGGGATAGTCATACCCTGGAACAATATTTTAAAAAAAATTTCGATTAAAATTAAAAATATAAAGCTTTAAATCTTTACTTTTAAATGATTAAAAAACAGATTTTATAATAAACGTAGGCCATGGTAGTTTTGATTTTAAATTGCAGGTACTAAACACTTATTTACACCCCAAATTCAAACTTTAGTAATTTTTAAATATTACAATGTCTGTCAGTTTCGACTAGAAATACTCTAATACTAACGATGTGAAAAATGCAATTTTTAAATCTAGTTAAATTTAAACAATTGAAGGGAAAGCAAAAATAAGTTGCAGATAATTACAGATGGGAGAAATTAGCTAACAATTTTAAAAATTAATTTCAACTTGTTTCAACAAAGAAAGATTACTTGTCAGTTTACACAGAATATCCCCAAAACACTGACCTGGGGTTTTATTCCTTAAATATGTTTCACAAATATTTTACAGTAAATCACAAATTTATGTTTAAAAAAAAAAAAAAGAGGCACAGAATTTTACAGTAATGATTATAATAAATGTTGGAAGATTAAATCCAAATAAATACAAATGTACATTTTTATATGGTCTCCAAACAGAAAATTCCCAGTCTGTAAGATGTGCCCATGCATTAATTAAGTTTAAAAAATTTAATTAAGTTATAAATTTTCAGTCTTCTAGCAAAAATGATAGGTTCTAGCAAAAAATTGCTCGCTACGGCCCTGCCTATGCCGATAGCATTTCTCTGTAGTGTACCCCTATGACCGCTCTTTAAAATGATATTAAATCCCAATAAAATCACTCCTATGCTTTATTGTTCACTCCCAAGAATGAAAAAATGCAGTATTACACTATTTCTACCCCCCCCCCTTTTTCCAGCTTTGAGCAGTGATTGACCTATGTTTATCCCATTTCACATTCCACAGTGTGGAGGGCGCGGCACCCGGGAATCCTTTAACGTCTGGCAGTCCTTTTTATGTTATGCACTCTTGCAAGTTGTTCTTAATGATTGCTTTTAGTGTAATCATTACATGGCCTTTCTACTTCAGATTATTTATAGTTGTTACAGATATTTACTAAACATTAGAGAATTACGGGTTCATTTCAAAATGCAAAACGAATTATTGCGAGTTAGAACACTTGCTCGATTTTGAAACATTGCATTGATCAGAATTTATGTCTGTCTTTTAGAATAAGATTTAGGACTAAGTTAATCATTTTGAGATTGCATCAAACGATTTCTGAACATTTAATACATGATGCATAAATGTGCCAGTTTGGAAAACAAAGTGCTTTCTTTTAATCTCCTCCCCAACCTGGCTGCCCTTTTTACATACGCCACTGGCTTTATTCATGAAGAACGTTGTAATTATCCGAGAATGACAGCTGTCATCACCTTTTCTTCTGGCAATGAGCCTTATTAATATTATAGTGGAATATGTCTTGATGTTTAATTTTTTGGCATAAACACTACTCACATGAAAAGAAATAATAAATGAGCGCTCGCTACTAGTCCGATTTTTATTCCCAGAAAGAGAGCTCCTACATAGCAGGTGAGGGGAACTTAGGAGGAAGAACAAACAAGTGCAGGCGTCTGCTTCAAACTGCAATCGAGGTGGTGTAATTTACCCCCCTGGCTTAGGGCCTCCAATCAACCTACCTTCCGTCATCATCATCAACATTGTTTGCATTTAGGCCAAGATATTATTGGGTGCCGATCGGCGATCGCTAAATGATAATAATTCCTAAACTCAATTGAAAAGTGCAATAGTTATTTTGTGAAAGGGCCGTTTTGGTCAAACTCAATTTTGTGAAGGGTCCGTTTTTCCGATATTGAATTTTGTGAAGGGTCCGTTTTTCTGATATTGAATTTTGTGAAGGGTCCGTTTTTAACTTGTTGAATTTTGTGAAGGGTCCGTTTTCGGACCCGATTTCGACCTGGACAGACCCCTGATTGGTTTCGGATGTATGAAATTTCTTCAAGTAATAAGTTGGTGTTGGAGCATATATTGAAAGCGCGGTCTATATAGGAACGTATAGCTGCAATTTTGTAGGGGTTAAAGGGGGTTTTTGATTTGAAATTAACTATGTTGGTATTACTGATTGATTTTCGAAAGACTGTGGCTTGTAAGAGATTATTATTTTTTATAATGGTTACGTCGAGGTAGTTAAGGGTATTATCTTTTTCTTTTTCGTATGTAAATTTAATGTTTTGATCTAATTTGTTAAGTTGTTCAAGTAAAATAGTTTCTTGGTTCTTACGTATGTTAAGTACCACGAATATGTGGTCCACATATCGCAGCCATAATTTTATGGTTTTATTAAAGTTTCGTTTAATATTTTCTTCAAGTATACGCATTTTCCAGTCTGCAACTATTCCAAGAAGGGGGGATTCCATGGGAACTCCCTGATTCTGTAGATAATATTTTTGATTAAATTGGAAGTATGAGTTAGTGAAGATTAAGTTAATGGCTCTAGTTAAAGTGTGGCTTATATCTTCATTAAAAACTGAGTTAATTTGCTTGTTAACAATTTGATTCATTTCTTTGATGTCTATTGAAGGTTTTGATGAAAAAAATGTATTTTTTTTTATTAAAGATGCATTAGTTGAACATTCCTGCAAAATAAAACTCTGTGATGATTATTTTTTTTTAATCTTAAATTAATCACATATAGAAATTAAAGAAATTGAGAAAATATTCTAAAAAATTCTATTATCTTTCTTTATTTAAAATAAAAAATAAAATGGTCCCAAATTTTCAACCTTATATTCCTGGTGCCTTTGAATTTAAACAGCCATGGGTACTCATCTATTTTAGCTCCATAGCAGCCTTAAGCTTTATGTTGTAAATCTGTTTTAAACTCAAAAATCTAGAGCCTAATTTTTTTCCTTAAAAACTCAAAATGAAATCTTTTCAAATATTTAAAACTGTATAAATCTATCGTACCCACTATTAACAGTTAACGTATTACCCTAAGTTTCTTGACACTAAAACTTTGGTAGCTATTGTGGTGCAAAACTGCAACCCCTTGGCATTTTTAAAAATTCATTTTGTTTTATTTTATTGATCTAGAGTAAAATATGTAAGTAACCTGCCATGACTAATGTGTTTACTTTTTTAGATGGATCCAAACTACCAGCCATCCGAAATTGAGACAAGGACACTATTTGGGCTAACTTTGTCACAGAAACGGAATGATGCACTTGTCGATAAAAACCTTTTCACAAACATAGTCTCCAGCAATAAAACTGTAAGCTTATTTTTCTAAGTTTATTGTAAAAACATTTTAATGTCTCTAAATTTCAATGTTTGTGTATCAGTTTCATTTGCATTGTCAGGTTACTGTGGTTTCATGCTAACATAATACATCTAGATTTGACCAATCATTTTTGCTCAGATTAACTAGATAAGACAGATACCTCATAATGAAGAGGGCTGAATCCTCATTTTAAAACAGTAAATGCTTGTACTCTTCGTGTTTTCTTGACTGAACGCTAAATGCTCTAAATAAAATATTAGGTATGCTGAATATCAATATTCAAAATACCTGGTCATAATATACTTACATATATTGTGACCAGGCTTTGATGCAGACAAAATTTGGGTCCGTTTTATGGACCCTGCAGAAAATTACAATTAATTAAAACAACTCTTCATTTTACTCTATAATTTATTTTGTTTTATAAATTATTTTGCGGAAAAAAAAGCGACTTTTATAAAAATTAATATGAAAATTCACTAAAGTAGATGTTGAAATTCTAAAAAATGTATGTTGAAATTCACAAAAATAAACAATTTTCAGGAAAATGGCAACCTGGAAGAAATTTCTGGGTCAATCCTAGGTGACGACAGTGCAAATATGTAGAGAAATATGATGTGATGCTGGTCCTATGAGAGTATTACAACATAAAAATTTCACGTCTATATTGTTATTACAAAAGTGATGATAATGTCACAGCTTATGCAAAATATCAATAATATTTAGAGGAATTCTAAGAAAAAATATTATCATCAATATTTGGGCAGTATTTCCTTAAGTACCTGTACTGCAAGTAAATATGCACTATTTGTTGAGTTGTATTGGAGGATGTATGTATAAATTAATTTGGGATACCTTTATTAGGCCTCTGCTTATAATATTCAAAATTTAAAGTAGAGTGCAAGCCAATTTGTTTTGTTGAATGTAATATAAATATAATAGTTAACGAGGACTTTAAGGCTTATGATGCATTCAGGAGAAATGTGTAGTTCTTTATTAAAGAATAACTAACTACTTCATGCTGACAACACTTTATTGAAGCATTTCATGGCTTATATCAATCAGCTGGACCACAAAGGTGGCCATAACTTACTTTACAGTTTCATTCTTTTGAAAATAAATGAATAAAATAAATATTTATTCTCTGATTTTGAATAAAATCTTCTGATACTCGCTGTTAGGAAATTTTGGCATCAGGTATGTTTTGATTTACAGAGCTGAACCTGAGAAAATAGTTTAAAAACTGTTTAAAACCACACACTAAATGGTTTTAAACAAAATCACAACTGTAATGTGTTTCATATATCTGTATAAAATTGCATTTAGCAGGGGGTCCACTGGCAACTAAGGACTTCAATTAGAAGCTAATCAATTAAAAATTAAGCAACTTGAGATATATATATATATATATATTTTGTTTATAAAAAAATGCCATTTTCATTCTCTTTAAAAATATTTGGAAATTGATTCATTTATTTAATTAGTGATAAAAAATAACAAGTTTTTTCTTTGTTATTTTTGTTTCTTTTTCAAGCTTTATCTGCTATCGCAGTGATTCCTAGAAGTCTCTCTGGGCTATTTATTTGCATGCCACAGCTATTCTAGGAAAAACAAACTGTGATCTGGTCATTACAGTACTTTTTTGTACCGAATAAAACTATTATGTGTGTGAGAGAACAAAAAACACAATTTAAACTAGATTTTAAAAAAAATATTTTACTTAATTTTAATTTTTTTTTTCTCATCTTTTTACTTAATGTCTCTGGAAAATTTATGTTACTTGTTTTCAGTCTATGTGTATATGTAAACAAGAATAATAAAATACAATGTGCAAGTATCAAGAAAAAATAATCAGATTATTTCTTGCGCTTTTTTTCCCTCTTAATATATTTTTGTACTGAACTTTGGAGTGGAAAAAGAATGCTACTTTCAATGATGTTATGATTTTGCTTAACCCGAAAAAACCAAGGTTTATATTTTTGAAAAAGCTCATTTAAAAAACTCAACTTTTTTTTTTCTCTTCAAAATTATAACTGTACTTACATAGCTAATATATATCTTAATATCAGTACAAACTGTAAAGTTTTTTGCTTGTAAAGTTTATAACTTTTATATTGTATTTAAATCTGCATCCCTCTCTTTTTATTATCAGCTGTCAACTGATGCTGTACGGGATTTAATTGTTGCTACCCTTGCAGTGAAATATACTCAGTCAAATTCTGTTTGCTATGCTAAAAATGGACAAGTAAGTTAATAAATAATGAGTATAAGGTTTTTTGACCTGTTTTTCTTGTTCGATCTGTTTTAGTTTATTTAAATAGATTAAAAATATTTGCATCATTTAAGATAATTTTCTTTCTTCCTTTTTGTAAAAAATATCTTTGTTCAGTTTGATATTATTTACCTTCTGTTGTTCTTCAATTTGTATCAAAGATTTATATCTAAGTGAACTCTTATTGCTGTATGTACAGTAATTTTGTAACTATACAAGGGGTTCCAAAAAGGTAGTAACAGGCTTTAATTCTTTATCTGCTAGATATAAGTGGCCAGTGTAAATTGAAAAAATGTTCTAAATAAGGTCAGAAATAAGACTCCACTGAGAAAAAATTCCTGTCATTCCTTTTGATTTTCATAAAGTTAATTTTTAAAGTTGTATACAGTCCCCTTACAAAACAATTCCCAATTAGTAAAATGTGCCCCATGCACTCATGAGGTGACATACAAAATTTGAGAATAATACTTTAAAAAGTGTCAGAGATATGAGAATAAATATATCTCTGACTTAAACCACTTTTCCAGGGCTCTCAAAAGAAAAAAATCACATCGAATGATCAGATTTCAGGGGTCATACAGAAATTACAAAAGAAATTTTTTTTTCCCACTGCAGCAATAAGAGTTTGCATTCAAAATCATGTATAGTCCCCAATCATCTTTCTTTAGATATCTTTGCAACGTTCTATGATGAAAGACTCAAATTTGGTACATCACCTCATTAGGTTATGGGGCACATTTTACTAATTGGGAATATTTTTGTATGGGGGGGTTGTATACAAACAAATTTAAGAAGTGTAACTTTTGTAAATGAACAACAGGAATTTTTTCTTAATGGAGTCTTATTTTGGACCTTATTTTGAACATTTTTTTAAATTAACACTGTCCAGTTATCTCCAATAGATAAAGAATTAAATCCCGTTACCACCTTTTTGGGACACCCCGTATTTTAAAAAATGCATCTTCCAGAAATTATTATTTATTACTCTTTCAAGCCACTTACAATAAAGTTTTTTTTTTTTTTTTTAAATAATAAAGTACATGGGTGGAAATCTGAAAATTAATTCCTTTGGATATTAAGATATGTATTGACCAATTGGTATATTACGATAGTACGAAAAGTAAGGTAACAAGTCTTTTAACCAAAAAGTTTATTTTAAAAATCCAAGTGATACATAAACATAGCAAGACGTTTGGTACAGATTTTTTTTTTTTTTTTTTTAAACCATAGTCTTCTTGGACATCAAAGCATTTGTTCCATCTTTATACTAGTCTATTGAAACTGGCATTCTGAAGAAATCAGAGCCCTAGTTGCTGAGCCATTTAATGGTGGCATTCTGAACTGTTGCATTGAAAATGCCATCCTGCCAGATGCTTCTTCAGTCACGCAAAGATATGGAAATACAAGATCCAATCTGTAGAGAGGATGTTCCAACATGTTTCATTGGAGGCACTGTAGCCAACCACATGGCCATCTAGTGACATTTGATTGCTGTGATTGTCTTTTGTATTGTGACAATGTCTGAATAATTAGAACTTATAGAGATATATCTGTGATGCTCCCTTTTTCCCCTCACTACTTGAATCTTTCTGATAATCATTGATCTGTGCAGTATCGTAAAGTCTTCGACAAGTCGTTCCCTCATTTTTAAGCCATTTTTCAGCTCGATTTTATTTCCGAGAGAAAAATGTGAATCATTTGTGTGACAAAATTAGCTGTTTCAAGTGGAAATGACGTCATACAATTGGGATTCAAATTCGTTTAAAATAGTTTTTCCAAATAACATGGTTAAATTTTTTTCCCCCCTGAAAACGGTCGTCTGCTTGAACAGGATTTCTACAGACCTGGAATGTCAGGGAAATGAGTTTTGGTCAGGGAAAAGTCAGTGATTTGGGAAAAAAAGTCAGGGAAATTAGCTGAAATTGAAGAAAGGTCAGGGAAATGCAAGAAAAATTGAATTTTGCAGTAAAATCAAGAAAATATTTGCTGTTTGAACCTAAGTATAGAAATTGTTTTATTTTCATTTTCTCATTTAACCTTATAATTTTTAAATGTGTTCTTTATGAGCATATCTTGTGCAGTTGAAATATCCTCAATTTTATCCTAAATTATTAACAAACATGGTTTTTGTTAGAATCCAGTGATATCAAATAAGATTCTTGTGTATATTAATTTTATTATTATTATTTGGAAAAAAGTGGACAAAATATATAAAAAGTTATTAATTAAAGGATGTAATGTTAAAAATAGAAGCTTAAAATTCAGGAAAGCATGCTAGATAAAGTCAGGGAAGAGCGTGATAGATTTCAGGGAAGCAAAAGCTGCGAAATCTGTAGAAACCCAGTTATAGAATGCATAAATCCCTGAGTGTTTCAAGGGCTCTTCAGAATTGGACACTATAGTGACTTGAGAATCTCACAACTTACAAACACTTACTTCAAGCATCCCACATGATCGAAATCCACTTGAGATTCCAGCCCAGAGGCGAGATCAGCAGCTCAAAAGAGAGAGGAGATCGGTTTGAGACAGTGCTCTGGTTTTAGGCCGGTACGGCCAAAAATTTTGCCCGAACCTGCCATCTGACTGTTTAAGTTCCAACTCAAATCTTTTATGTGCGTAAGTGTTTTGTGTGAGCAAAAGGGCTCCGTCTCTTTATTTAGGACGCCACAATATCTAGACATAGAATTTCATTTGCTCAGGGTATATATGCACCCATTAAAGCTCTTGTTACCTTACTTTTTGACCCACCTATGTATTTCTTCATGGCAGGTGAGAGTTATAAATTATTTTTATGTATTAAAATTTAAGGACAAATTAAGACCAACATCAACACATTACAGCATGCATGACTTTTGGACTATGCTATACAAGACTTCGAGAAAGAGTTATTGATGTGACTTTGCAGTGTAATTGCCTGTTCAGACTAATTAGCAGTGCCAGAAGTGCCATGTTAAAAAAAAAAATCATTAATAACACAATACAATTTTCTTTTTAAACCAAAAGATAAATGTGTCACAGCTCATTCAATAAAATTTGAAGACTTAGAAAAAAAAAAATAATACTTTTCCCTTTTTAAGAAAAGATTAAATTTTTTTATTTATTATTTTAAAATAAAATAAAAAATTTTCCAGACTCACAAAAAAATAAAAATAAAAATATTACTTTTAAAACTTTTAGAAACTTTTGTATTTAAACTACATTTTATATACAAGTGTAACTCCATCAATGACAATCAGTATTACTAAGAGCCCAGATACGAAAGAAAAGTGGACCTTCGTGTCACTTAATCTTCACTACTCAATATTCAGTAAAAAAATTATTACATTTTAGTGAGGTTCTTTTTTTTTTTTTTTTTTCTTGAACCATCAAGTTGTTAACTGTCAAATGTAGGTTGATTGTACTTTAGTATGCAAATACAACACATAAGATTATTCCTTTTTTAAATTTATTAATTGCATTTTCCTTTCTTTTGTTATAGGTGATTGGTACTGGTGCTGGTCAGCAGTCTCGTATCCATTGTACTCGGTTGGCTGGAGATAAGGCTAATATTTGGTAAGGCAATGTAATTAGTGTTTCCTAATCTTACCATTACTATATTTTACAAATGAATGGTTAGATTCCAAAACAGTTGCTTCATAACCAGAACATCTTTCTGTACTCAATAAGGTGGAATTCCATTTTTACACCAAACTAAGCTATATTTTTTTAATCACCTCAGAGTGCTATTTAAAACTGGTTTAGTCTTGAACATGTGGATTATCAGATTTTTAAAGTAAAGCCAGTTGGTGTAACAATAACAGATTACCCACAAAGTTGAAAATTTTACAAAAGCACTGAAGTTTGTAGTGGATTCGGTGTTAGGTTAGCTTTGCCCTCAAGTATAGAATTTTTATTTACATTCAACAACTTACAAAATCAACAAGTTTGTCAGTTTATTTAAGTAAAAAAAAAATTGTGCTTTTACAGGTGGTTACGTCATCACCCCAAAGTCTTGGGAATGGAATTCAAAAAAGGTGTCAAGAGAGCAGAAATCTCAAATATTATTGACAATTATGTTAGTGGGACAATTGGCAAGGTACTTGTATATATAGTTTTGCTATATTTCCATAGTATTTAAATTTATTTTTCAGACTGTCTTCAAATCCTCTTTTCAAATGTTCTTTATTTGTGATATGTTTCTAGATAACTAATTTAGTTTAATCCATAAATATTTTAGCGCTAAATAGAATTGTTTTGCTGGAATATTCAAGTTATTTAATGGTGTTTTGGCTTATTTTAATGGTTATTTTGTTCTGATTTTTTAGGATATGCCAGTAGAATTTTATCAAAATTCAGTTATAAACCCTCCTGCCTTATTGACTGAGGTTAGTTCTCTTTCTTCCATTATTCTTTTGACATTTATGCTATTCAAGTTTTTATTTTCCGTTTTAAGTAAAACAAAATGACAACCCTTCTGTAAAAATAAATAAGTAAATTAAGATCTATTTGCATTTTGAACAAGTTTTTCCCAAATCAGTGTTATTGCGTAATTTTCTTGTTGACTAGTAATAGTTAAAATTGTTTATAGCTATGTTAATATAAACCTTCCAGTGAATTTACCTATACTTTTGCGAATAACTTAAAAACATCTTGATTATTTGTGTAATGCTGCTTTGAAATATCAGGTTGTAATGAAAGTTTTCCGCCAAATCTGCCTGCAAAACTCACTTCTAACTCCTTCAGGGTTGCTACGCGACCTGGAAAACTGGGAAAACTCAGGGAATTTAGAAATCGTGAAAAAGACCGGGAAAACTCAGGGAAAATGAAGAATTTTCATGAAAACCGGGAAAATACAGGGAAAAATATATTTGCAGCGAAAAATTCATTTATTTTTTTTAATTAATACAAATTTTAAATTTTTGTTTGGGAAAGATTATGCCTGTATTTCAGTAAAAAGTGAGATTGCGAACCATAACCTGCGCCTTGTTTATTGAAAAGCCGGAGTCACGCCCGTCGAAGCGATTGATTGGCGCCAGTGGTATGCCTATGCATCTAAGAGAGCTGGCTAGAGAAAGGGTATTCCCCTTTTCCCCTCTCAGCTCCGCTCTGTCGTATAATCTCTCTACGGAACGTTCCTTTAGAAAGGGCGATATTCCCTTTTGCGCTTCCTCCTGGTGGATTTTCCCCTTCTAGTTCTTCCCCATCTGCTTGTATGTGGGCACTGCTAGACACACGTCGCGTGTTTGTTTTTATGGTTTTTACTCTCTTGCTGTTTAGTCTTGCTGTCACCTCGTGTGTACTCTGTTTTTGTTTTTGTTTTTCAAAATCTGCAAGGAGTTCATACCATGATGCCTTGCAGAGAAAGAAAGATGCTCAACAAAAGTTGAAAGATGAAGGAAGAAATAAACGAAAAGTTTCTGAGCAGATCAAAATATTACAAAAGAAAATACAGAAAATTATGGAGGAACAATCTGCTGGATTGTCTAACATCAACCAACAGATTTTGGAATTAAAAAAAATAATAATAAATCTTTAGATTTACTAGTGAAAGTGTTTATTTTATTAAAAATTTGCTTTTTTTCCCCCAATGAGCAGGCACTTGTTCATCAATCATTTTGCCATTACTAAGGACCAAACTGCTGGTAATAAGTAATAATTTTAATTTACAGGGATAAAAATCTTCCACGGAATTCCGCATTTTAATTATTTTTATTTTAAAAAAATATGTAGATGATATAATCACGGCAGAATTCCGAATCTCGTATCTGCCAACTCAAGTTCAATCTTTTTGGTAAATGAGTATTTCCTTTTCAGTATTTCTTTATAAGCATTTCTAATGCAACTACAAAATACTTGAATGCTTATTTAAATTTATGTTTATAAATTTCTTGAATTTTAAATGCTTCTGAAAGTTTGAATGTTAAGCTAAAAAATCATGACAGAGATTTAAATAAGACATTGATTTGCATAGATTGACTATGAGAAAAAGAACTGCTTTTCTTTTAAGTAAAGGTAAATGCAGTTTTTAATATTTATTTTTTAACACTTTTTGTCAATGCAACTAATTACACTGCAATATAATTTTTACACTATTTCTGATGGAAGTTTTGAAAAAAAAAAAAAAAAAAAAAAGTAAATAATAATAATATTAAACCTTCCAAATCAGCCTTTTTATGTTATTTTATTTGTACATAAAGACATTGTCTGAAATCTATTCATGAAATTATTTACCTTGACCTTAGATTTTTGGGGAATTTGCTTAAAATCCTCTTTTTAAATAATGATAGCCTGTTTTTCTATTGAACACTCTCTATCTAAAATTGATTATTAAATACTTATTTATGCATGAGTACTGGGAATTATTTTAATCAAGATAAAAATAATTAATTTGGTTTGCGATTGATATTTTATGGAAAACAGTGTATGATGCTTGTCAAAATATTTTAACGGTTAAATTGAAGCTTACGCACTTTTCCTCTTTTTTTCTCTTCATGCATTCTCATCCCTAAATTTAGCTTAACTAAATTAAGTTGATAATTTTAATTTAGTTAAGCTAATAATCAATGTGATATTATTAAAGATGCACAACTATTTAAAATATTAGGAGATGATACTATATTGCGTTATATGCCGTTATTGCGCTATGTCGTGTTTGTCCCCTTTTTGATCATGAAAAGGACAGGGAATTTCATTTCAGGATTTGAGTAGCAACCCTGTCCTTAGATAACTGTTTATGAACTTTCGGTATCAAACCTGCACAGTGTCACATGATACAACAATAGTACTTAAAGCTGTACTCATAATTCGTTGATATTATGTAGCTGACTTTTTGCAACACAACTGGAAGTAAATGATGGTTCTAATCCTCTAGAGTGATAGTGTCATTTGAGACACCTTGTACTTAATGATAACTATATTTTTTACAGATTTCACATAGTGTTATAAAGTAAGTCTCTTTCTTCCAAATGCCAAAAATCATTTGACAAAATATGAGCAAATACGCCAATGCGAACTGTGTGCTGACGATGTTTGAGGTGGCGGGAAACTTTCGTTACAACCTAATAATTGAGATTTAAGTCTTAATTATTAGAAAATGATTCTACTATGTATATGTATATTACTTGAGTCACACTATACTTTGCTGTTGTTCACTAAATGGTAAAGTACTGAGATCTTGACTAGCTCTGTAGTATTTTGCCAATATTTATATTCAATATTGTTTCAATTTTATATGACTAGGATTAGAAATTATATGTTTATCCTATGCGATCTTTAGGATATTTGCACTTAGATTATACATTTTTTATTGCAGTGATTGATTAATTAAAAAATAATCGGAGCTTTTATAAGTTAATGATTATATAAGTTTTATTTATAATATTTACAACACTGTGCTAAAACATAATTTTAGCTATTTGATCCATCCTAATTTTCAGAAAAAAATTTCAATTCCTTTTCCCAGGAAGTTCCTTCAGCTAAGATCTACAGGCAAATTCACTGCTAAATTTTAGGAGAAACTAAATGAAAACTATCAAAATGCCAACATTCTGAGGATCTTATATACAGTTTCGGTTTTAGCTTGATTGTTGGTAAAGCATCTTTAATAGTTCAACATCATTTGAGAACCAAGACATTTGTTTTCTTGCATCCTCCCTTTTTGAAAAAGTACATTCACTGTTGTTTAAATGAGCACCATATTATATCAGAATACTATGATTTTTTTTTTTTTTTTTCTGATTCTATTGTTATTTTGTAATGCTAAATATTACATATTTATTTTAGACTGAAAAGCAAGAGTGGATTCAGCAGCTGAAAAATGTCACATTAAGTTCAGATGCATTTTTCCCATTCAGGGATAATATTGACCGTGCTCGTCAAGTAAGTTACAATGTCTTTAGTTTTAATTTTTGTTAAAATGTTCATCGAATTTTTGGTAATACAGTCAACTCCTTTTGAACTGCAATTGCCTCTAATCGGCAATTGATTTTTTAATGTAAATATAGAGCAATCAGTTTTGAAAAAAATTGAATGGCCAAAATCAAATTTCGATGTGTTTGCTGATTCTTGCATAACACTCAAATAATAATAATAGTAAATATAGACACAAACACACACTAATAATAAATAAGGTGCTAAAAGAGCATAATTATAAATGTAATTGTAATGTGAGTTTAATACATTACGAGAGCCGTTAGCTTGTCACACAGGAGAAGATGCCTGGTTGCTAGGCTCTTCGAAATGCTCTATTATCTGGCAATTCTAACAACTCACAGCTTTTCAGGATTAGCTCAACTCAACTCCGCATATGTCTATTTTCCTTTCTCGTGCCTTTTACGCACTTGATTGCAATAGTGATTCTGATAAAGAGTCAATAAAAGAAAAAATATCCCTTGACAAAGGGTTTAAAATTACATTGTTTTGGAAAAAAAAAAAAAAAAACAAAACTAATCTCATTTCTGTACAAGAAATTTCATTTTTACACAATTTGCAAGCCAAATTTCTGAAAACAAATGTAAAAATTTAAAACACACCACTATTAGATCAATGTTTAATTAAATATGCATATTTTATTACTATATGTATATATATTACTAGCTGAAGTACCCGTTCTTCGCACGGGAATGAATGGACTTTTTGATATTACGATTTGTGGTGATTACTATTCATTGTAATAAAGAGATATAGCAAAATGGATATCGCATTATATTGTGTTCAATAACCATGCATACCGAATTTCAAGGCAATCGTTTGTACGGCGCAGAAGGCCATGCGGCACAGCGCAATCTAGTGGCGAGTTTTAGCAAAACTGATACGGCGAAATTATTCTTCGCATTCAGATATCGATGAATACGAAATTTCAGGACGATCGGCTGGACAGCCCTGAAGTTCATGTGTTGACGCGACATCTAATGCGAAACTCTTCCCCGTTTTCAAATATCTATGTATACCTATTTTCATAGCGATCAGTTGCACAGTCAAGAAGTGATACACTGCAGCGCCATCTAGTGGTTAATTAAAGTAATGATTTGCAACAGAGCCGTCAAGTGGCGAGTTATAGCAAAATGGATAACGCCAAAATAGTCTCAATGTTCAAATAGCTATGTATACTGATTTTCATAGCGACCGTTTGAATGGTCAAGAATTTGGCCTGCTGCAGCTTCATCTAGTGGCGAGTTAAAATAATAATGCATTGCAGTGCCATCTAGTGGTGAGTAACATCAAAAGGAACACAGTGAGAATATATTCTTCGTGCTGAAATGTGTAAATATAAGAAATTTTATGCCGGTCGGTCGAACGGTATAGAAGTTGATGCATTGCAGCGCCATTTAGCGGCAAGTTACAGCAAAATAGATACTGAAAAATATTCTCAGTGTTTTAATATCCGCATGTACCAAATTTCATCGAAATCGGTTGGACGATATTTGCATAGTAAACGGCTAAACGGAATAGAATTTGACGTTCTACTGCGCCACCTGGTGGCAAGTTAGAGGAAAACGGATAGCATAAAAGGCTTCTCCATGATAAAAGACTTCGGGGAACCAAATTTCATGGTGCAACGGTGCTCAACGGTGCTGGAGTTTTACAACCTCATACACACATACCAACATTCATTTTTATCTATAACCAGTGTTATTATATATCCCAGTCTCAAATAAAATCCAGTTTCAAATCTAAGCCTCGCCAAAGTGCCAACATACGCCATTTTGCAAGCGTTTTTTCAGGAAATCATTCGAAGCATTGACTTAGCAGCAATCAACATGGGAAATGGTTCGACCGCGAAAAAGTAAAGGAAGCCTTTATTTGAAAAGTGGAATCCCTTAATACAGCCGAATTTTTTAAAATTTATCAACTATAACGTGTTTTATTCATCGTTACTCCGATGTACTAAATGAGAAGATTTCAATTTTCTGAAATTTGACGGAATTCCCCCAATTTAAATCAATGTACTCATTTGGCGAGAATTCTGGAGATAGATCAATTGAAATCCCTTAATAACTGCATTATTTCTTCACGGATCATTAAAATTTAACGCTGTATTCTAATAAAACCTTTGCACTTGTTTTCAAAAATCTATTTCCTTAAGCTCTCAATAAATTGCGCCAAGCCGAAATCTGTGCAAACCGCTACAACTCACTTTCTCAAAATCGGCATTTGAGCCATTTTATTTTTTCGCCAAACTTAAAAAAATTTACCTATTAGCCTCGGAAATCTTCAATTCTTATTGTTTTGCGTATAAAACATTTCATTCCTGCTCCGATTTCCCATGCACACGATATTATAATTTAAAAAAAAATAACCTTACGAATATAAACTAACAAAAAAAAATCATTATCATTCTTTTATTTTTACTTTGAGAATTTAAAACATTTTATTCGGCAAAACTGCCACACATGGCAACCACGATCCTTATTTCACACTTTTTTCACTACAGGGGTTACAATTACGGAAAGCTTTTTGCGTGGAGAGCATAAAAAATCTCTTAAATTCCAGGAACGGGTGGACTTTCAAAGTTTTAAAGTGGACTACGATTTATTCTATATTATTTTACATATCTGTGCTAAATTTCAGGCCGATAGGTCCATTTTTGTGGATTTGTATACGAATCAAATCCACAAACAAACAGACAAACAGAATTTCATTTTTATTTATAAGATTTGGGCATGCTTAAATTATTTAACTTCAATAATTGATAAGTTGATTTACTATTTAAAAAAATACTTGATCTTAAGAATTTATTAGATGTCATCTTTTCATTTTAATGTCTATTTATGCATGATTAAATTAATCAACTCGCTCTAAATCTGCAAAAGAAAATTGCAAACAATGACCTATAATCCACTAAACCTTTGGGCAAAACTTTTGTGTATTAGAGGGAGTTGACTGCAGTATCTAAGGAATTTTCTAAAATTTATCTGTTATTTAGCTGATTTTCTTTTTCTATTTAATTATGTATTTAAACATTTTTTATTTACTAATTTTACATCAAATTAATTTGACAGCTTTTTAAAAAGTTGATTTGAACAAAATTGTGTACTTCCTCATGATCTTCTTATTAAAATACTAGCTGAAGTACCCGTTCTTCGCACGGGAATGAATGGACTTTTTGATATTACGATTTGTGATGATTACTATTCATTGTAATAAACAGATATAGCAAAGTGGATATCGCGTTATATTGTGTCCAATAATCATGCATACCGAATTGCAAGGCAATCGTTTGTACGGTGCAGAAGGCCATGCGGCGTAGTGCAATCTAGTGGCGAGTTTTAGCAAAACGGATACGGCGAAAATATTTTTCGCATTCAGATATCGATGTATACGATTTTTCATGACTATCGGCTGGACAGTCCTGAAGTTCATGTGGCAAGTTATAGGAAAATGGATAGCGCCAAACTCTTCCCCGTGTTCAAATATCTATGTATACCTATTTTCATAGTGATCATTTGCACAGTCAAGAAGTGATACACTGCAGGGCCATCCAGTGGTTCAATAAAGTAATGATTTGCTACAGCGCCGTCAAGTGGCGAGTTATAGCAAAATGGATAACGCCAAAATATTCTCATTGTTTAAATAGCTATGTATACTGATTTTCATAGCGACCGTGTTCAACTATCTATGTATACCAATTTTCATAACGATCATTTCCACAGTCAAGAAGTGATACACTGCAAGGCCATCTAGTAGTTAATTAAAGTAATGATTTGCTACAGCGCCGCCAAGTGGCGAGTTATAGCAAAATGGATAACGCCAAAATATTCTCATTGTTCAAATAGCTATGTATACTGATTTTCATAGCGACCGTTTGAATGGTCAAGAATTTGGCCTGCTGCAGCGTCATCTAGTGGCGAGTTAAAATAATAATGCATTGCAGTGTCATCTAGTGGTGAGTAACATCAAAAGGAACGCAGTTAGAATATATTCTTCGTGCTCAAATGTGTAAGTATAAAAAATTTTATGCCGATCAGTCGAACGGTATAGAAGTTGATGCTTTTCAGCGCCATTTAGCGGCAAGTTACAGCAAAATGGATAGTGAAAAATATTCTCAGTGTTCTAATATTCGCGTGTACCAAATATCATCGAAATCGGTTGGACGATATTCGCATAGCAAACGGCTAAACGGAATAGAATTCGACGTTCTGCTGCGCCACCTTGTGGCAAGTTAGAGGAAAACGGATAGCATAAAAAGCTTCTCCATGATAAAAGACTTAGGTGAACCAAATTTCATGGTGCAACGGTGCTCAACGGTGCTGGAGTTTTTCAACCTCATATACTCATACCAACATTCATATTTATCTATAACCAGTGTCATTATATATCCCAGTCTCAAATAAAATCCAGTTTCAAATCTAAGCCTCGCCAAAGTGCCAACATACGCCATTTTGCAAGCAATTTTTCAGGAAATCATTCGAAGCATTGACTTAGCAGCAATAATATATGGGGAATGGTTCGACCGCGAAAAAGTAAAGCAAGCCTTTATTTGAAAAGTTGAATCCCTTAATACAGCCGAATTTTTTAAAATTATCAACTATAATGTGTTTTATTCATCATTACTCCGATGTACTAAATGAGAAGATTTCAATTTTCTGAAATTTGACGGAATTCCCCCAATTTAAATCAATGTACTCATTTGGCGAGAATTCTGGAGATAGATCAATTGAAATCCCTTAATAACTGCATTATTTCTTCACGGATCATTAAAATTTAACGCTGTATTCTAATAAAACCTTTGCACTTGTTTTCAAAAATCTATTTCCTTAAGCTCTCAATAAATTGCGCCAAGCCGAAATCTGTGCAAACCGCTAGAACTCACTTTCACAAAATCGGCATTTGAGCCATTTTATTTTTTCGCCAAACTAAAATAATTTACCTATTAGCCTCGGAAATCTTCAATTCTTATTGTTTTGCGTGTAAAGCATTACATTCCTGCTCTGATTTCCCATGCACACGATATTATAATTTAAAAAAAAATAACCTTACGAATATAAACTAACAAAAAAAAATCATTATTATTCTTTTATTTTTACTTTGAGAATTTAAAACATTTTATTCGGCAAAATCGCCACACATGGCAACCACGATCCTTATTTCACACTTTTTTCACTACAGGGGTTACAATTACGGAAAGCTTTTTGCGTGAATAGCATAAAAAATCTCTTAAATTCCGGGAACGGGTGGACTTTCAAAGTTTTAAAGTGGACTACGATTTATTCTATATTATTTTACATATCTGTGCTAAATTTCAGGCCGATAGGTCCATTTTTGTGGATTTGTTTACGAACGACATTTTATTCGGCAAAATCGCCACACATGGCAACTACGATCCTTATTTCACACTTTTTTCACTACAGGGGTTACAATTACGGAAAGATTTTTGCGTGAAGAGCATAAAAAATCTCTTAAATTCCGGGAACGGGTGGACTTTCAAAGTTTTAAAGTGGACTATGAGTTATTCTATATTATTTTACATATCTGTACTAAATTTCAGGCCGATAGGTCCATTTTTTGTGGATTTGTATACGAATCAAATCCACAAACATACAAACAAACAAACAGAATTTCATTTTTATTTATAAGATTCTCAATAATGGTTAGATAATCTGGGTTTAATTTTTATCTGACATGAGAAATGATAACTGACATAGTATTTGTAATCCTATGGTTTCTGCACAAATCAAGCTTACTTTTCTTGAGATTAAAGGTATTATTTCCACTTGGTTTTTATCGCCATTACTTTCCCTAAGTTGTCCATATTCTCTAACCGAAGTCGTTGTTTTTGCCTCTACGGTCAGTTTTTCTCCGATTAAAACAGTTTAATTTCTTGTCGCTTAACAGAAGCTGACTGCACGGTCTGAGAGTTACATATTTTTTTAAGTAAGCTCTTAAAAATCATTTGGCTCAATTAATTATCAATTTTCATCACAGTATTCTAAATTGTTATAAATATGCTCTGAACAACACTAATGCAACTGTCTTCACAAATTTAAAGGGAAAAGAAAAAGACCCAGCCCTCAATCTCAGTCAATGATTTTGTACACACATAATAATTTCGTCATCCTTCCTTTTAGATATTTCCATCCCTTATGTTTTGATTAGTCCAATAATATTTCTAATTCTTTTTGCTTTTGACACTCAGCTCTCTGAGATCTCGCATATATCTGTGGCCTGAACTGTACTAGTTAGTTTATAAGACAAAACTGGTGTACCTAGTATGGCTCAGATGTTCTACTTTTCATTCCTGAGCTGACGTACTCAGTTTGATTCCCACCATTGCCCTGCTGCGATGATGGGTCTTGCTTTACTGTCATTTTTGTTTTATTTTAATTTAAAAATTACTGACAGATTATTATATTACTTTACCAATTTTTTTGGTAATTTATTTTGCTGAATTATTTTTAATTAAAAATCTTAATTCTTTTTAATTATTAACATAATTATTTTTCAAATAGGTCTTAAGTATTTCATGTCATACTTTGATGATCTCTAGTACTTTTATATCAATTATTTTCTAATTAAAGTTAAATCCCTATTTTCCTAATATTATTATTATTAGCGATATGTAGAAAATTCAATTTATAATTAGTAATGTTTCAATGAAAATATTTTTAATTTATTTTTTCTTTTAAGAAAGCTCTCATAATGAATTATTATTTAGATTCAAAAGGGGGGAAATTGCAGTTTTTACATACTTCCTAGTTTTAATTAATTATTCTTTTACTGTTCATGCATGAATAAAATTTATTTTAACTATTGAATTTTAATTTTAAGACCAATATTTTCAAATTTTAGGTTTCTTATTTTTATTTTGTATTCTTTTAAATACCAGATTTAAAATTTTGTTCCATATTTTTTCAAACAGAAATTTGGATTTTTTAATCTAAATTTTTGCATGCACTATCTTTTGTGTTAGACATTTAAAAGCCAGAGATGGCATCTAAAACGAGATGTCCCCACTCGAGTTGATAAGACATTGAACATCGTAGATGGCTGAAGTGTAAAGGTCCAGAGTTCTGGCCTACAGGATGGCTGATTATCTAACAGTCTAGTGTCTTGGGCTGTTTTCTCCCAATGCAATGGGGATACATTTCAGAACAACTTAGAAAGTCATCTGTATAAGGCACCCCCCCCCCTCTCATAGGCAAATACGAAATACCTTCGTATTGGTTTACCATAACACAGTATAATAACAACTACCATTTTAGAAATACAGTGTACCCTCAATATCTGGAAAAATTGCTATGCAAAAAAAAAAAAAATAATAATAATTCCCCTTGATATTACATATTCATCTAAAAATCATCAAAATTTTTTTCTGGGAGAATCCCCATTTATTTAACCCTTAAATGACTTCTGTTGCCTTTTGGCAACAAACTCAATTTAGTTTCATAAACATAAGCAAATAAAATTGAAGCTTTAGTTGCAAAGTTTTTAAAATTCATGCGTGTTTAATTTTACAAAATTTTATCAAGAAAATTTTCTCTTTTTAAAGCTCTCTGTTGTCTGTTTAATAAATAAAAATTTTAGTGCATTAGGCATTTAAGGGTTAAGTCAAAGCAAATATAGAGGTATGTTTCCAAGGATCTGTGAGAGGGAATTTTCTGATAAGTCCATCTGGTCATTTGAACGATGAACAAAAGGAGTAAACAGGTTCCTTATTATGGGTTAAGAGATGGCATTTTTGCGGAAAGAGGGTGAGGGTGAAGATGTGTGCATTGTCTCGCCAATTCTACCCAGTCATTTGTCACATGGTTGTTGCTTAGGTGTGTTGTCCGAAATTGTTTTCAGATTTTACTGCTTATGTTTAAGTTAGGCTGCAAAAAACGTTATTGAAGTGATAAAACGTGTCAGCGAGTAGCCAGGTCTAGTCTCAAAATGGAAATTCTAAAGAAAAGGAAGCAGTGATCGTTAAGTGAAAGTTGAATGTGCTGACTATCGAAAAAAAGGAAGATTTTAGAGGCTGTAGATAAAGGTGGAAAAAAAGCAAATTGCTAAGGATTTCCAAATTCCGGCGACTTATCAACAATATTGAAAAACAGAAACAAAATTGAGAAACTTTTTGAGCAAGAAAAAGGAGCTGTGAAAAAGATTAGAATGGCCTGATATCCAGACTTGGAGGAATGCCTCCTAAAATGGTTCAAACAATCCAGAGATCGTAATGTTCCTCTTGGCAATGTGTTAAGGGAAAAGGCCAAACAGAACTCTTTAAAAAACGCCACAACATTTTTTTCCGTAAATTGCATAGTGAGAGCCAATTAGTGAGCTATGAAATTTGTTCTGATTAGATTAAAAAACTTCCTGATCTTTTGAAAGACTATTACCTGGTTACAAAATCTACAATGCTGATGCGACAGGTTTTTTTTTTTTTTTTTTTTTTTTAAAAAAGCACTATCTAACAAAACTGCAGTTTTCAAAGGAGAAACATGTCACAGAAGTAAACAGAGTAAAGATCGCATAGCAGTACTGTTAGGCTCTAACATGAGTGACACGGAGAAGTGAACGCCTTTGATGATTGGAAAATCCAGAGGCCCTAGGTGCTTTAACGTAACAAAGTCCTTTCCTCTTCAGTATAAAGTGATCAAAAAGGTTTGGATGACAAGCGAAATTTTTACAGGCTGGCTAAAGCAAATAAATAGGACCACGTGCAAAAATCATTCTGTTTATCGACAATTTCCAGGCTCATGGTATTATCCCAGAAATGAAAGCTGTGAAAGCAATTTTCCTCCCACCAAACACCACTTCAGAGCTGCAACCTCTCGATCAAGGGTCAGTCAGAAGTTTTAAAGTTAGATATAGGAAAGAGGTAGTGAAGAAGATCGTAGATGCATTGACAGAAGAGGAAATTACACCATGAAACATTCTTGATGGCATGGTGTAATTTCCTCTGAGCATGAGGCTGGCATGACCGAGCTTAGAGGTGTGGGATGCAAAAGACTATCTTAAATTGTTTCAGGAAAGCTGGCTTTGTGAAAGAAACAGAGATTGAATTTGTATTGGATGAAGTACAGGAAACCAACTCTGAAAACGAAAATAAATTCCGTGCGAAGAATGGGGGAAATTTTCGAAATTACTCGATCTTTCTGAAAACTTAACTTTTGAAGATTTTGCTGACTGAGACTCTGAAATCTGTGGGTTGTAAACCGATAATGAAATCATTTCTCAATCGATTTCTTCTCCGCTAATAGAAAATTTGTTGTAAACCAATTTCAAAAGAGATATCATCAGGCCACAATACTAGACTTTTTAAAGAAATTCTAGCAATGTGAGTTCATATATTTTACTATAATTCTTTTCAATTTAATGTACTAATTAATTTTAACTATTTTAAAACTTAAAATGATTTATGTTGTATTTAGACTTACTGCAATCTATCATTACATACTTATGCAGATTCTCATCTTTTATGACTATAAGAATATTATTTTCTGTTTTGATTTTAACCTTGTTATTTTGAAAACTCGCTATCTTGAATTTTTTTTTTTTTTTTTTTTTTAAGCTCACCTTCGATTTTCAGAGTATACTGTAATTATATGCTTTAGTGTATGTTAGAAATTATTGACATTATATTTTTATTTAATGTATTGTTTTTTTTTTTAATTTACTAAACACACAAAAAGCAGGCATCAATAGTCTATTTTCAATTAATTACTTTGTGAAAGACAGCATGCAGTATGTGAATTTGGTCTAAAATGTAGCTGCTTTTTAAACCTATCAAAACAGCTCAATTCACTCGTTTTTTAAAGCGTCTGGGGGAAATTTATTAAGAAAGAAGTTAGCAAAGCTAGTAGAAATGGAATTCTTTAGTGTAATGACATTTCAGGGCATGAAATTCATTTTTTCATAGGAGGGGAGTCTCCCTACCAACATTTATGAATGGAGGGGAGTTGAAATTTTTGGGAGGGAGGGGAAAAAAAATCAAAAACCACTCTAAATCATTAGAGCACAAACATGATAAAATAATACTGAAGGAATACAAGTCAAACATTCAAGATAACTATGAGAATATTTATTTTCATCGAAAGAAAGCAAAAGATAGTTTACATACGCATCTTTTTCATATTTAGCCAAATTTTGTGGCAACTTAACAATTGAGTTTCATTTAGTTTTTCTGGTCCCAATTCTGCAATTCTCAGTAAAATGTCTAGGTTTTTATTGTTCAGTGAGTTTCGAAACTTTGATTTAATTCTGTTTTGGATACTAAAGCCCCTTTCACAAGGAACACTTGTAACGGGCAGCACAAGAGCAATTTTTATAATCATTGCAATTATTGGAAATGTTTCACTATATTCCCTTAAGAATTTTTCTGAAAACTTTCCAAAATCTGACAAGTTTTCATTTTTTGCCACCTTTTGGTATAAGGTATACTCTGCCATTGTAGTGTCATTTTCCACTTCTGGACAAAATTGTTTGACTATATCTTGAATTAAAGTATTGCCAAAATCTGTTTTTGCTCTATTTGCACTGATTGCAGCAGGTTCAATGCACTGAAATTTCAAACACATATCGAGAGTTTCAGGAGGAAATCTTCGATCCATTTCTTCTATTAAGTTTCCGATATAAGTGGACTTCAAGTTATCTATTCCTAATTTTTGATTATTGCAGGAATCAGTGAGTTTATTTTTACGAAATATATTTCCCTGTAGTTCAGAAAAAAAAATTTCCTCGTTTGGACCACGTGTCACTTGCAGCTCTTCTAAGCTTTCCTTCGTAGATTTAATCATATTGGTGACACTAGAAAGCACCAAATTTTCACTTTGTAAAAATTTGGATAGTATTGTAAATGGTTGGAGTATATCCATCATGATGTGAATGAGAGCTACAAAAGAAAATTCAGAAACTAACTTGAGAATTCCTTTTGCTTTTGCAGTATCCCCTGTTTTTAGACTAGCATCATGTTCCAGTGCAGCTCTCAATGAGTCAAGGTTTCTGAAAACGACTGATACACAAGGCCCCCACTTATAAGCCTTTTGTATTTAGATTTCTTAAGCTACATTCCGAGTTTTAGAAGCAACAAGTTCATCCGAAAATCGGGGAAATTATCAGAAACGGGAAATGTCATTGCAAAAAGTAAATTTTCTGGAAATTTTGGGAATTTTTCAGAGCGGGAGGCTCTTGCATCGGCAATTGCTTTCGGCTGGATTTTTAAATTTCGGGCTCGAATCTCGCCATCTCGCCCTGAAAATCAAGCCCTGCATTTGAGGATTTACCTCCCTTAGCGGTAGTAGAAACACAAGTGGCAATGGTCTTTAAGTCTGAATTAGAAGTCATTTTTACTATGATTTCAACAAATTTATAGATATGTATTTAAGCTTTTGAAAGCCTGCATAAAAGCTCAGCAAAAAGAGCTGTTTTTCAGTGCAATTTTACTGCTAAGACTAGCTCTGATTATGCCATTAAATATTGTAATTTAATAGTGCGTAGCTGACAAGTGCTACACTTTTTCTAAAGTTTCTCTCACCATATGCTCCAGAAATCCATTTATTAGCAAAAAACTAACTTTTCAATCTTCAAAAAATTTTTATAAAGCTAGGGATAAATTACAATCTTTTATTTAGTATTCCTTTATTATAGTCACCATTACCTAAGGATTAAAAAAATACAATTTTAATGTTATTCAAAGCACTTTGATTTTTCTGATTTTGTTTCACAGTGCTATATGAATTAGTTTCAAAATAAAAATTTTGAAACATACTCGATAAAAGTAACAATAAATACACTTTTAGCTCAAACATAAAATCTAACATGGATTTCTTTTAAAATGTTTGATTTCACAAAATACTTTGGGGTATTTTTCTTGGTGAAATTATGGACTACTAAAAAACCCTACAGTTGTCAGTTCTAATTCATGTGTATTAATACTGAATGAATTTAATTAATTTGAAATTTACTTTCGCAGAGCGGTGTTTCATGCGTTGTCAGTCCTGGAGGCTCGACTAATGATGAAGCTGTCATTGAAGCATGCAATGAATATGGAATAGTGCTGATTCACAGCAACTTGCGTCTCTTCCACCATTAAAGTAAACATTTTTGTCAGAAGAAAGAAAAGAAAATATCGAATATTTAAAAAAAAAAAAAAAAAAAAAGTTACTATGAACTGCTCAATGATTCTGGAATAGTACCTATTCACAGAAACATTTGTCTCTAGTACCACTAAAGTTAGAGCTGAGCTCTATTTTTATGCAAAAAAAAGTGTCAAATATATTTTTGTTGCAATGTACTTGTAGTTTTATATTAAAATGTATTAATTTTTATAAAAATTTTGTTGTGTTAAAAATTTGTTTATGCAGACATTCATACACTTGAGCGGGTCAGTAATATTTTATAGTAATTTTTTAACATCAATGATAGTGTTTTGTCTCTATTCTAAAAAAAAGTAACGGCCGCTGTCAAGAGCTTGTTGGGTTATCTTCTCCTAAACTGAGGGATTTGAATTTTGAGAAACCTGTCCACGGATTCGGAAAATTCCGAGGAACCTGATAAGCTGACTTAAATTTCAAAAATCCAATTATTTTAGAGGATATTAATAAAAAACTGAAAAATAAAACATAATGGTTGCCAGATTTGCATAAAATCATTCATTCCTTTTCAACAAAGCAATTTCAAGTACATAGAATCTTGGGAAATTGGCAAACATGAAGTAGAATTACACCCATTTTATGCCAAATTAAAAAGTATATGAAATAAATAACTCAGTGTGCTACACAAAGATGACAATTTTCAAATAGTATGTTCGCTTAGACAACGGGAGTTTAGAATTAGCAATTATTCGGTTTTTCAAAACAGAATAACTAATTGTAACTGATTTTAAAAGCGCCATTTTGGCATTAGGTACGATCTGGCAAAATGGTATCTTTCCAAGCAGGGTGAATCTAAACCGCGAGTTCAAAAATGTTATAACCCAATATCTTGACAATGAAAAATAATTATTTTAAAGCCTGTTCGGTCCAGCTGGAGTATTTGCTACCAGTTAGAAATATTTGGTGGCGTTAACTATGCCATTATAGCAGTTATAGTAGGCTTTGGATATTTGCCAGTGTGGCGAGATGATATAATTTGTAGCGCTAAATACGCCAATCTGCAAAGGATCGTGTATATGAAAATATAATGGTTTTCCGGGAACTTTAAATGAGCAGTAATTGTAGGTTGTGAGCACGTGTAAATCACCAGGTAATAAAAAGTCGCCATTGGTGGCAAGCTATCCTAGCTGTTCCGTAGTTTTTATCAAAGAAAACATATGAAGTACTGTTTTCTTAGAGCTAATTATTAACTATACATATACGCAAGTCACCAAAATATGAAAATTCGCCATAATTGGCTAAAACGCAAGGTGTTCCATGGGTTTCACATAATTAAAAATAGTGCAAAATTTAAATTTTTATGTTCCGAGCACCATGCAAAAACCAAGTAATGAGTAGTTGGGTAACATTCTATCTGATCCAACCATTGGGTTTTATTTGTTGAAATTATACCTTTTTTACGAATAAGCCTTATTAGGGGCCTGAATGCCTCATACTAAAAGCGAGCGTAGCGAGTAAAGTAATTTTAAAAGAGCGAGTTTAAAGTAAAGAGTCAGTTTAAAGTAATTTTAAAAAGTACTTTTTCTCAGATTTCAGATTTTTATTATTTTACTTCCCTGGGTAGCTTTTACAGTGTTCTTATACACCAGGGGAATTTTTTTGTAACTCGTTAACTCATGGGTAAGTTACTCAATAGCTCTGGGGAAAATACTCATATTTCATAGAAATTAGAAACTTTCAGGTATAAAACAAGTTTTTATTTCCAATGCAAACAGCTTTACCGTTATAATCCCCCTCCTCCAATATTATGCAATTGGAAAGAGTATGTATGTTTATATATACTCTTTTCAATTGCATAATATTCATTAAAACCATCAAAATAATTATTTTCCAGCATTCAACAATGTTGACAATGAGAGAATATTAAATAAAAAATATCCTCCCCCTATCTTTCATTTAGCTGTTTGTAGAATTTTGTCTAATGTGGTTACATCATCCATGATCCTGCACCTGTAAATTATCCAATTGTATAAGACATAGATTCATACCTGCCAACTTTTACGGATTATCCGTAAAATATACGGATTTTAGTGTTAATTTACTGATGTACGGATATGACGAGTCATTTTACGGATTGTTTGGCAATTTTCGAAGTTCTCAATTTTTTTCAGTATAATCTTTTTCCATCCATCCAGAGAATATATACTTTCCCTACAACACTCGTTTATTTAAATGTCCAATGCCGTAAGAATAAAAATTGATTCCTATTTTGATTTTAAATGTAATTTTTTACCTCCCCTCCCCCACCTTTCTCAAAGAAACCAATAAGAAAAGAAGAAAAAAAAACAGAATCTAATAGGGCAGGTTCAGATTTTCAGTTCAATCCTTTTCCATCCCTCTTGAGAGTAAATATTTTTCCTTTAGTACTCTTTCATTTAAAGCTCCAATTCCGTAAGAATAAAAAGTTATTCCTATTTTAAATTTAAATTTTTACCCCCCTCCGGAAATCAGTCAAGAAGGGAAGAAAAAAAAACTTTAGAGCAAATTCACTTGTGAATGAAAATGATATTAAAAATTAAATTAAAGAGCATTTTGACAATAAATAAACTTAGTTTAACAAGTAGTAACAAGAACACTAGTAGTTTACAAAAAATGAACTTAGTTTTACTGATGTGAGGTGGAAATTTACTGAAATGAGCACAAGATTTTACTGATGTTAATTTTCCCAGGTTGGCAGGTATGTAGATTTATTGTTCAAGAGTGTGCATAGTCTTTTTTTACAGTAAAAAAAAAAAAAAAAAAAAAAAAAAGTCTTATCAAATTCTTTTTCTTCTTAAGAACATCTTTAACTTTTAGTTTTATATTCATCAAAAACTTTTGTGATTAGACAATTCGTATCTGGAAGAATCCACTACCTTTATTATAAATAATTCACAGCTTTTTACCCTTTTCAAGGAGAAAGGTCACATATGAAAATATATTTTCTGTTTCATATGAAAATATATTTTCTTTTCGGTCTTCTATGAAAGTTATTTTGGAAGGGAAATGCATATAATGGTTGACGAACGTCTTAATGCTTTTTCGTAGTTGGGCAGAAAGACGCATTTGTAGTTTCATCTTCGGGTTAAGCTCAGCCCCGGGGTCTCGCTGTCAGAGGACCGCCGGGTGCAGATGCAGGACTGTTTACTCGGGCTGGGGCTGTGTTACACAGAAAAACACTCCGGGATTATGATGACATATTTTCATTTGGTTTCACATAGTTTTACATGGCAAGTTAAGTCATGAAGAATCTATGCTCCGAGCTGCGTTTCAACTTATATAACCTCGGATCACGTGTTCTATACAGTATCGCATGTGCTAAAAGAGATGCAATTATTGGTTGTTAAACTGCCCGGGTCTGCTAGCCCAAGGAAATTCTTGCGAGGTGTGGTGCCAGGAGACAGTGAGAAGAGGGAAGATATATTACTTGCGTTTTAATTAAATTTAGATCCTGATACAAATCCTTTGTTAAAAACAAAAGTTACTACGCCCTGAAGAATTTTGAAGCAAGCAAATAGAAATTTTGAATTTTGAGAGGATGTTTAATTTATATGTTATATACATATACATATTTCTCAAATGTCATTGAAACTTGTGTATGAAAATGCTCAAACACATGTCTATATATTTCAAAATTATTGTGAATAAATAGAGCTAATGATCTTATTTTAATTATGACCGCTGGGGAAAGCTTTGTTATATTCAAAGCTAGAGTAAAGGGGTAGAGAGTATTTGGGTAGTAAAGTTAATACAAAGTTTTCTTTGTTAAAGTGTTACTCAAAAAGTTTGATAATCATTAAAGTGTTAACATTTCAGAAATTTTAGGCAATCATTTGTTAAAAGTAGAGGGGGCTGTAAATTCAGAAATGAGGGTAGCAGTATTCAGTAGAGGGGGCTGTAAAAGCAGAGTTAAATTGTTTTTCCACAATTTAACTCTATTTTTACTTTTTCTTCAAACTATACATATTTGGATGCATGTGTCCATTGCATTCACTAACAGATTCAATACATTCTTAATCTTGTTTACATGATGATGTGAAATTAATGAATTTTGCCAACATAATTTTAGAAAGTGGAACTTTTTTCCTCGTAATATATTAAAATTAATCTCCAATTAAACTTAATATATTACAAGAACAGTGCCTATGTTTGAGTCAAATGCATGTAATGGACAATCAACTATTTTAGAGATTCTGCTCACTTCTATACCTTGCCTATGCATAACAGTTATATATGCAATTCAATCAAAATTATGCCAACAACCAATGTAACTAAAGTTAACAGAAGTTCAGGAAACTTAATATCTTTAAAATCATTAAAAAGTGTGTTAACTTTGTCAAATAATGATTAGTAAATTCAGGATGTTCTGCCCAGCAGTTCTAGGAATGAAATAAATTTTACTTTTGTATATACAGAATGTTCCAAGATGAACTAGCTGTTCTGATAAACATAAGTAAAAAAGATTAACAGTACTGGGGAAAATTCATTTCTTTGGTATAATAATTCTGAGATCAACAGGAATAAGAATTTAAATTAATGAAATGAATGAAATTATAAGTAAAGTTAGTATGTACCGTACTCATAATTTAACTGTACCATCTGTCATATCTAATTTGCCACTGTACAGAAGTCGAAACAAAGGATAGTTCTGAATTAATTGCTAAATTTGTTGGTAAGGCAACAATTTTTGTAAGGAAAAATGCTGAGTCTTGCTCAATAAAAATTAAATGCTTTTGGTAGATAACCTTGACAAAGAAATAGAATTGAGTTTGTATTTTTAAAAGTGCCGTCTTGAGTGTTTGGAAAAATAGTGATGCTATAAGTACAGTAAAGTATGCAAAAAGACTTATTATAAAGGTAGGAACTTCTGAAATATGATGTTATATATGGAGTGGCATCTTATCCAGGTGACTTACTAACGAGGTTTCACTGTATTAAATATAATCTAATTAAAATTTATATTAACTGAAATTTCTTTTTTACATTTTTCTGTTCTAAAATTGCAATCAAACTGAATCAGCAAAGATTTTATACAAATTTTCTCTTAATACATTTATTATAAAATATTTATAAATACAATCCATATATATATGTAGAAAAGTATGCAACATAAATACATAACAGTGTGAGGTCTTGTATACATATTGTATGCAGCAAAAGGCAGTTGTCACATTAATAAGGCAAATGATTACACATTAAAAAAAAATTTTTTTTCAGTATACTTTTCACTATCTTCAATTTTATTTATTTTAAATTTACTTCCATGCCCAGTTAGATAAGAAAACACGATAGATGGCCAGGGTTCAAGAAACCTGGTCCCCCAGGTGACTAAAGATATCCCTTGGCACCAGTTTTTTTTTTTTTTTTTTTTTTTCGTTAATATAATTTAATACACATATGGGCAACCTCCAGCTCACAGAACATGTCAAAACCTCATATAAACAATTCAAAATGCCACATAAGACCCAATTATATAGCCAGCGCCTTCGCTTACATCCTGAAGTTTGGCCCGTGACTTTTCAAAGGTTGTACATGGCTGAAGTGTGGAGGTCTAGGGTTCTGGCCTACTACATGGATGTTGATTTAAACAGTTTGGAGTTTTGGGTGATTTTCTCAGTTGTAATATGAATACACACATTAGAACTGCTAAAAAAGTCCTCCATGCAAGCCATCATTACCCCAGGCATATATCCTACGTGCAGGTTTACCTTAATTCAAATAAATTAATTCCATTTAGCATACATATAAATGTATGACTAATTTTGTACATCTGATAAATATAAGCAGTATCATGAAATAAATAGTCTAAGAGTTTCCTGCTTTTGAAAATATCTCATTGACAGAACTTACATATTTACAATTCAGTTACTATTTGTTTTATGTTTAATATATATATATATTTTAATACAAAACAAACTTGGGTAGATTATTAAAGAAAGAAACGCATGTAGTAAGTGGTGTAGCAATCATATTTATTTCTGAAGTATTATAAAATGAGATATGCAGAAATAATTCAAAATATAACTTATTTATAATCGTTGTAACATAAACTTATATTGAAGTAATATCATTGCTATAATTGAATGTGTGGGACCGTAGACTCTCTAATGCCTTCACCTCTTTAGAATAGTAATTTTTTTTTTTTTTTTAGTGTAAAATCACTTATTTTCGCGAGCCCATCGTAATCTTGAAAATTAAAGCCTCACAAAATACTTTTTTTTTTTCACTTCAAATGATAAAATATCAGAAAATTTTCATTTATTAAAATTTAATAATTTACTGCACAGTTACAAACTCTTTCATGACTACTTTCTGCTTTACAATTATTTCTTGAATATAAAACAATACTACAACTAATAGAATGCAGCTCATTCACTTCCAATATTTATACCAGCTTCTTTGAAACCATTCAAAATGGGGAAGTGAAGGCGACGAATTTTTCGGACAAAAGGAAGTTTCTTAAAATGCCTTATGCAAAAGGGGTTCTATATTTAGGTAGTTAGGGATTTTTCAACTTTTGGTTCTATTCATATAAAATTTGTGAAATTTTCAGCTCGCAAAAATCACTGATATCTTCATTTTTGCAAAAATATGTGATTTTGCAGGAAATAGTTCATGGCAATGAGTAAAATAGGCCTCAATTAACGAGTGTTTTATTTTCATAGCTTTTATTCTAAATTATTATGGTGTATGATATTGCCAAGTTTCTTTTAAAATAGTAAAAATAGAAATAACTGCACTTTTCTTTCTTATCTTCAGTGAGCATTTGAAACATTTTTTTTAGAAAAAAAGTCATTAATAAATACCAAATCTCTTTTTTATATATACATGTAAGTCGTGACTGTCGATTATAATCTATTTCATTTAATCTGCATAAAAATATATAATTATATTTATATCGTTGTAAGTGTAAAATGGCATAAAAGTGACTATATACACAGACTAGAGATGAGATGGGCTCAGCCCAAGCCTGGTTTGGCTTCTAATTCGCTATTTGGTTCTGCTTACGTCCATGAGAAATTTTTCATTTATTAAAAAAAAAAAAAAAAAAAGTCTGCAAGGAATTTATTTAAGAGTAATTTTCTTGGAAAAAATAAATGTACTTTATGTAATGCATGTCTAAAAGAAGGGAACAGCTGCCAAGCAAGTACGTGAAATTCTTCAAATATTATTTATTTGGGGATTTGTTTTGAGCTTGGCTTTAAAAACTGAGCCTTAACTCATCTCTAAAACAGATGCAAGGAGCAGCACAGTTGACTTAGCAAACGCTCGATGTTACATGTCCAAGCATTTCAATTTTCTGGATGGAACTCGGGATGCGAAATCAGGAGACTGGGATGTTGACGGCCTTTGTTGTTCACTGGGATCCTCTTTGTAACCCCCAGCAATTGCAGCCACAGTTACTTGAAGCTCGCTGCCCATAACGTCCTCCACACACACATTCTTCTCTTTTAGGCGAGATCGCACCAAGTGTTCCAGCAGATACAGGTGTTCGTCCCATGCGTCTGGGACATGTTCCTTCATGAAAGTCGCTAGCCTCAGCAAGTACTCGGCATTGTGGCCACAGTGGCCGACTGCATCTGCAATTTCTGTTGCCACCTGGGGCAAGGGGGCAGGTCCCATGTAGAGCCGGCTCGATGGGAGTGCAACGTACAGGAGGACTGGGAAGGGATCCTCCCTTCCATCCCTGGGCTGGAATGTTACAAATGTCGTGCTGTAGCCTCCCAGCTTCGTCTCACGGCTGTCCAGATAGGAGAGGGATTGTTCTGCTCCTGGTCCCAGCAGGAAAGCCCTGCCCCATGTCAGACCCTAAAAATCAGGACGAATTAGTTTGTACGAAAAATTGTGCAAAATTTCACATGCATATTAGAAGTGGCCTAGCGAGCAAAACTGGTGCCCACGGCACAACATCTTTTTGGTGCCCCCACCTCATTTTGCTTGTTAAATCTTCTGTATCTTAGGTACAATTTGCTGCCACGCGCCGAGTTACACCTGGGCACGATTGCCCCCTCTCACTGCACCACTACATATTAATCACAGCAGTGGAAGAAAATTAAAAGAAAGAATACATTAATGATAAACAATTTGGAAGCTTAAGTCCAGCATTATTTAAACTGCCTCAAAATCTATTAACATTGATTTAAAAGATAGGAAAACTTGTGAATTATAAAAACAGAAATTATGCAGTGCAAAATCAATGATAGTTGAAGAGCGATATCGAGAATTCTGATTGTAATAAGTGAATTTTAAAATAGGCTTAGCAATGAACCAACAATTTATTTAAATTTCCTTCCCTATACCCAGTTTCTTCTTAAATATGAGCTTGCAGTACTTAGTCTTTGACATTAAGTACAGTTGAACTAATTATTTTATTTGGGGGGGGGGATATTTTTGAAACATTTCAGTTCTTTAAATATCAAATAATTAAGTATTAAATATCAAAATAATTTTAAAACAACCATAAACACAGCATGACCTTTTTTTTTTTTATTTGGAGGAAGATATGTAGAATTTAAGAATGAAAAGATGATTAACATACCATTATAATTTAAATAATTAAATTTTAGGTGGGGAGGGGAGTAAGTTAGTATTTACCCCCTCCAAAAGAAAAAAAGAGTATAATGAACTTATTTATTTCACAAGCATATAAAAGTTGTGAAATTTTCTACTTGTATTTATTTAAATATAATAATTTATCATATTAATGGGATGAATAACATTTTACTACTGTATGAATTAGATTAAAATAATTTACCTGTTCTTCCTCTACCAGAGTTGCAACCCTTCCAGGCTGGAAAGAGAAAAATATATACAACTTAATAATTTATAGGTAGATTATGCTCTTGCAATTATAAACAGTACATCCATAATGTTAGATCATTCCAAAACAGATTCCATGCAAAATATCAACTAAATATATTTACAGTGAAGCACCGTTTATACGTTTTTATCATTTATATGTTTTCTTGAAATCAAAAACTTCATTTATACGTTATTTTTAGAACTGAAGAGGAGAGAAAATGTGTGATGCAAGTTTTCAACAAGCTTTGACTGGTTCTAATTTTATAAAGAATACCTAATTTCTGGCGATTTAAATGATAATGTTAAACAGGCACTTTTAACTAGGTACAATGAACTTTTTTCTGTGCATTCCAAACAGCTACACAGCCGAAAATTACAAAATATTTTGTGCATGCGGATTGAATATGAATACAAGTACTGCTGTATATTAAATGCAGAATAAAACTGTCAGTATCACATAACTATTGGCGTATTTTGTTTTTATGTAGTAATATAAGATGTAGTATTTTAATTGAAATGTGATTTTTTATTGTTAGTTATTACGAAAATGTACTTATTTTTGAGAATTTCATTTATATGTTTTTTCCCCTAGTCCCTTGAAAAACGTATAAATGGTGTTCCACTGCTTTTAATGAAGTTAAATTGCAATACAAACCAATAAAATCTATTATGAACAATTTATGAACTGGTATTTAAGAATGTGACTTAATAATAATTTTAGTTGGGTACTGGATGAATTTGGGTCCAAGATTCACATTCATGTTGAGAAAAAAAGGCTTGATTATGACCATCTGGGGCCCTGGGCAATGATAAAATTGGAGATCCCATCCATGAATATTATTTTTTTAATCTAAAAACTGCTTAAGAAAATTTTTATAGAAATGGAAAAAAAAAAAAAACACGGATCCTGGGCTTTGTACAAAATACCGATTTGCCTGTGAAATAACATGGCCCTAGAGAAACCTCGGTAAGATTATTTTTTTTTTTTTTTTAATACTATAGAATCTTGATTATCTGAAATTTTTTTTAAAGCATTTTTAAAATTTTATTCAAAATCTCTAATTAAAATTCATTTTTTGAGCAGATTTTTAATTTTTGTTTCTGTTGAAGAAACTCAGAGAGACATTTCAAAATAAAAATTCAAATACCTATATGTTAAACTACCGCCAGTGTACTCATTTATTCTTGTTTCTATTTTGCTTCTGCTTTACTTTTGCCAAAGCAATTTTTATCATAACAAAATCTGCCAATGTACTTATGAGTAAGTGAAAAACAATGATATTTTTACCATGCACTTTTCAGGCTTTTTAAAGAATTCCCACAATCACCCCTGTGTTTCAAATTAACAAAATAAAACATGCCAAATGAGTAATTTATACAAACGTCTGTTAGTACATCCATGGGGAAGAAACCTGAATAAGAAATAAAGGAGAAAGGACACAATGTTTACAAATTTTATAAGTTTAAAAGAAGAATATACTTCATTAGTACTATATATAACACATGAAAGTTTTTTTACTTCTTTGAAGGAAGTATTGTGATCGTGAAAAATTTTGGTATCAAAATTTTGACCAAATTTAAATTTCCTTTAAAGTCCTAGGCAATCCTAGGCTAAAGTCATAAAGTCCTAGGCTAAAGTTTCCTAGGCAATATCCTTTAAAGTTTTAAGGGATATTGCCTAGACCAGTTTAATTGCTTTTTAATAAGCTAATTTTTTTAGACCAGTAGTTGGAAGATACCGCTTTTCCACAATCACTAACAACAGATGAAGGATTTTGATGCCAACTTCCTGAGAGACATACGAATAAGAAAAGCATAGAAATGTTCTGTGTTTTTATTACTTTTGGCTTCAGTGAATCTTTTGGGAAGTCTCATTGTTGCCTTAAAATACAAATTCGTCGACTAATGCTGCTCGGTGTTCCAAAATTACTTTTGTTTGCCCTTTGACGCTATCAGTGACTTGAAAATAGAACTTTTAAATTGATTATGCAACACATTGCAAGAAAGGTTCTCAAGTCATTGCGCATCCCCCCCCCCCCAAACCACAAAAAAAAAAAACAGAGTACTGAGCAAGGAAAAGGAATCGGAATCGTCCAACATTTGTGAAGGTAAATTCAGGGGTAAATTCGTTCGCCGATTGTAATCTAAATAAATCGATTAACTGCTAAAGTTTTCTCCTATTACATTCATCTGGGGAGGGGGGGGGGGGGGGAAGAGCGCCTGCGTTTTAAGAATAACGACTTGACACACGTGTATGAGTTTGACATTTGTGAGATTAAAACAATATATTGGCAGTCTTCCAGAAGATAATAAATACTTTAGCAAATGATTATAAATACAATATATATGCAAATGGCATTAAAAAATATTGCAGCTGCTTCATTATTTTTAATATTTAACTATAAGCTCATAAATTCTTCGAGGAGCAGATTTTAAAAATAATTAACTTATATTCATGAGTTCCTTCCAATCTTTTCCAAGAATATTGCTTTGTTACCAGCCTAACACAAAACCGACAAATGCTTTTTTTTTTTTAAAGAAATTAAAAAAAAGAAAAGAATATACCCCATGCAATCGAAATGTCATAACATCAACCAGTTCGTAAAATATTCGGAGTCACCTACGAGAGTCTATTGTAAAGCTTTAACAGGGTGTCTACCGCTCCGGAAAGTCGGGAAATTGGAAAATGGGTCCGGAAAGTCTGGAAAAAACCGGGAAATTGGATAATGGGTCCGGAAAATTCACCAAAAGAATCAATTTTTTTGTTTCGTTCCCCCCCCCCTTTTTTTTTACGCTTCCTCTCTAATTGTCCGACTGGAAGCCAAAAGCAACTGTAACACATTTTTCGGACCGCGAAAGCATCTAGCGATGTGTTCGTTAAGGAAGGAAAAATGGAGGCTCATCCATCGTGCCCAAATTAGCTTACTTGGTAACTTATGACTTAGGACCGTATTTCCAAGAACAGTTAATTCTATCAGAAAGTGCGACTACTTCTGTTTCTCAATGGATGAAAGCTTAATCCTGTATACTTCAGTTAAAATTGATTTCAAGAAGTTGTACAAAATATGCAAATATAAAGACAAGGGAGGGGGCATTGTGCAATTTCCCAAAGTAAAATGCACTGGTCAGGAATTTTTTTTTTCCCGGGACCTCCCAAAAGTCAGGAAATTGACTTTCAGAAATTTGGTAGACACCCTGTTTAATTATTAAATGTTCAGAGAAAAATAATCTTAATACATGTGCAATCAGCAAAGCATTTCCGACAGCTGTATTTATTTTCGTACGCATAGAAGCATAAGTTAACAGTATAGTTTTTTGCGCGATTCAGCAAACTTCCATCCAACAAAACTAGTTTTTCCAAATAAAATAAGTTTTTAAATTCCTTCATTTACGAAGTTTTAAAGTGAAATTTCAAAATATTAAAGTGGAAACTAGGTTTCGTTCATCTTTTTAAACACACGCGAATACCTAAAAATCAATTTCCGGACATGAAATTCGAGAAAGTGAGCCATTCTCCTGTTGTCACATATCTTTCTTGGAAGAAAGGAACAGCTACTTATGAAAATCTTGCTTTAAACTATAACAATAATGAATCCATTATCTAAAACACAACTAGTTTTCATTAAAACTTGTTTAAAATTTGTTTGAAATTAATGTTTTAAGAAAAAAACGGCATTAACTCCTGTGCACCTAATATATACATTTTATTATGGCCTGATTATTTATTGCGTTGCTTTTGCTTAATCGTTTGGTTTCAGCGGGGGCATTCAAACACCCATTGTAAGAAGAAGACTATCATTGGGCCGGAAATGCGAAGGGAAAACTTTCGATATTGCGTCTTTTCAATGACGGGAGAGTATAAGTTAGTCCTCAGTTCAGTTCGGTGATGATAAAACTTCATTTGTTCAGGAACTTGTGCTTGATCGAAAACAAGTTTTTATTCGTTTCCAAAACGCTTAGAGGGTTAAGTAAGACAGATATATCACGCCAAACGCATCGATCGAAACACACTTTCCAACACAAGCCTTTTTTTTTTTTTTTTTTTTTTTTTTCCTGAGAAAACGATAACATACATGAATTTCGTAGTAGTCTGATGCACATTTATGGCAGATAGAGAATGGAAGAACAGACAGACAAACCCAAATCATAGAAAGATAAGAGAGAAAAAAAAAAAAAAAAAAAAAAAAAGACCTTACACTTGCGTTACGTTTGCTATTTAATAGAAAGTGCAGTTGTTTCTGTAATAATGTGTGCAAACATCTGCTGCAGATGAATAGTGACGCACAATTCGTAGAGTCCAAAACCTGCTGTAAATAAACAAAGCGAGAAAATGAAGACACTTTCTAACTGGCTTTTATTAGGAAATTACGAACCCGCAGGTGGTACGATGTGGCACAGTACACGACAGAGAGTTATGAAGAAAATACATATTTATGAATTCTGTTTGCCTATCTGTGCTTTTATCTTATCAGTAAGTGCAGTTTCTTACAGGAGTACAGAAAAGAATTAGAATACATAAAAATCTATAAGGTTGTCAATGTTTAAAGTGTATTTTAGATATGCACGTCAATTTCAAACAAAACAAAATAAATCTGTATTTATAAAAGAGCTAACAAAATAGCTGTTTTTTTAACATTAAAAATATAGCCTTATTGTCTCTAAAGTGTTTAATCCTATGTTGCAAAGGCGTCGCGGTTGCAATTCGCCGTCTGTGCTCATCGTTGCTTCCCGGTTAGAATCTTTAAATACTGACAGATGCTGAGCGTTTGCATCAAAGCGCATGATGATTGTAAAGCTTCGAAATTCTCCCCCTCCCCTCCACTCTAAAAAACAATTCAAAATTTTACAACGACAGCTTAAAATGTTTACATTTTATGGGAGTTTACATTAGCATTTTTTACATTTAAACAGCCTGCAGTTTAAATTTAAGAAAAGAAAGAAAGAAAGTGAAGTCTAGCCACCCTTTTTGCTTAATAAGCAAAAAATTAGAAATTCTGCAAGCAAGCATTCAAAGTCTTAAATGAATTCATACTTGAATAGCATGCATATTACCTTCACCATTTGTAAGGGGCTTTTAAATGAAATAATTGTCAGCAGAACTGGTTGATCCTTATCCGAACACCCTTGAACAGAACAAACAACAAACACCAGAGAAGCGACCGATTTATTAAGCCGAAGGATGTGTCACAGCTGAAAAAAGGCATTTAAGAATGATGGATGGTTATAAAAATTGGCGGATTTTTATAACATTTGAAAGGCGCGGAAGAAAAAGATAGCCATAAAGCAGACTTCCTTATAATATTATAAATTTGAAAGCTCCTTTGTTCGTCTGCTTGTCCTTTATTCAAATCCACTCCGTTCAGTAGCGGATACTTTTATTTATTTTTATTTTATTTATTTATTTTATTTTATTTTTATTTGGGGGGGGGGAGGTACTTTAAAGAGTTTATTTGATCTAACCTAAACAAAAAATGTTTTCTTTCTAATGACCGAGTCAGAGGCTTTCTTGTATGCATTTTTCCGCTACGGGGGCCGGAGATGTTTGTCATTTCACTAGGAGTGTACCTAGTAGGCAGATCAACTTTGCCCCCAATGAGTGGTCTCCTAATTTTGAAACAATTCCATATGAGAGACTTAGCACCTGAATTGGCACTCCAGAGTTCAACATGGAGGACATTGAAGCCAAGACAGATTTTACTTACGCCTGCTCCCTTTAGCGAACACGGACCGCATCAGACTCTGTTGAGAGAGTTTACCGTTACCCTACCAAGCACTGGCCACGCCGGTGCTGCTTCACTTTCGGTGTTCTAATGGGAACCGAGTTTAGTCGACCGATCTGCTGCCGGACCTTAAACAAAAAGAACGATTGAAGTAAAATGTTATACGAGGACAAATTTTTGGGGGGTAAGGCGTAGTTTTAAAAATTTGACTTAAAAGAAAGTTACCCATAAGCAATATATTTTATTGAGGGGGGAGGGGTCTGAATTCCCTCCACTGGATCCGTCACTGATTCAGTTGGACCGATCCACTTAAAATTAGACTAAATTAGGTGTAGGGGAAAATCCACCCGCTTCCCGAATTTTGGTGATTTAACACAATTTTCTACTCCGAGAGTCACAGCTGAACTTTTGCAAGGGGGTTGGGGGGGAGGGGAGAATTTTAGCTACTTCCAAATTTCGAAAATCTATATCCTTTTTTTCTCAGCTTAAAAAAAAAAAAAAAAAAATGTATTGGATGCCTTGAAATTTTTCTCTCAGACATATAGATAAATATTCCAGCTATTGCGGGTGTCAATTTTGAAGCCATGTGTACTTTCCGTATCGATACAAAAAGATTGCTTATGGCAGTATTCGATTGTTTTGTTTAAGTTTCAAAATGAAGAGTCAAGGTTTGAGAGAACTGAATACGACTTTTCCATTTACAAGATAAGTAGACATTATCATATTTTTAAAAACTAGATCAGCCTTGCTAAGGCCGTGAAAAGGATGGAATAATTACTTTAAAAAGCAGCTATCGCAAACGTAAATATACAATCGAAGTTTTATTTGTTTACTTCTTTGACGCCTAAACCGATAACAAGGTTTAACACTTTAAATTTACGAAAAAAACAAAACAAAAAACCCTAATCTTTGTAAGTTGTTTTTCCAATCTATTACTTTTAAGTTGCACACTTTTTGAAAGCCCCGCCCTCTTTTTTTTTTATCCTTGTTTAGTACATTAAGATAAAGGTACGTTGACTTTCAAAGTGACTTAAACTTTTAGCGCCACTAAAAAAGACAAATCATGCAGATTGAAATATTTTCCTAGACGACTGTTTTAGTTGTACACGTATAGTTAGCTGCACAAGAAAACATTAAAGCGGATTTAAAACAACCAATCACCTCCATTACATGAAGGTATTTTGCTATACCCTGTAAAGGAGATCCAAATTTTGAATCATTCTTTTTTATTTTATTTCATTCATTTTGTATTTTCTGCAAATTTTTAATAACTGTCACACAGATTTGTTATGGTAGGGATCGCAGTGAATATTTTTTGTTCCCCCTAAAATTTGCATACCTTCGTGAGTTACTAAAGCAAGGCCGTACCCAGGGGGGTAGACCAGGGGGTCCGGTCCCACTCCCCCCCCCCCCCCCCGAAACTTTTTTCTGGGTACGGCCCTGTACTAAAGTATCGTAATATTTAAATCATTGATAGGCATAATCTTAAATCCAAAAGAGACAGTCGGCAACCGCCCAGGGCCGTTAAAGAACTGTTGAATTCATGGATATTAAGTAGTCAAATAAACTTTCTGACCTAGAACTGAAAAATGAACACCAGTGAGCATAGTAAAAAAAAATTCAGAATTTGTAATTTCGTGTATAGCTTTCCTTTTCAAATTTATAGCATGTTAAGTGGCTAGAATGCAACTTTTACATTATGGAAACGTATTGCATTAAACAATTAATCAAATTTACTTAGAGTAGTCAGTAGCAGCAGCGGGTTTTTACTGGATTGGGGGGGGGGGGGGGTCAAGATCTACAATTTGGTAAGTAGAGAAATTTGGAAGACTTGTAATAATTTTTTTTTCCCAGGGCCGCTAAAACTAAGCACGTCTCTGACTGCTGAAGCACTAGCGTAAGAGATAGGAATTTTAGTTCATATGCGTACTTTTAGGGAGATGGGGTTTTCATACAGGTTACAACTAAAATAATACAGAAAGTTCGGTATGCTATGAAATTGTTTACTATACCAAGGTCTATACCGATATCCCCCCATATGTATGGGTGCCCATCAAGGATGTACCCAGGGTGTCCGGACCGCCCCCCCCCCCGAAATTTCAGTTTTTATTAACAAAATAATAATGACGAAGTCTTTTCGTGAAAAATTCCGCCTGTTTCACGCTTTGCACCCCCTCCGAAATTTTTGGACCCTCCCGAAAATTTTTTCTGGGTATGTCCCTGGTGCCCAGTGGCATATGCAAGGGGGGGGGGTGGGGGTTCAACCCCCCCTTGTCAAAAAATTTTTAAAAAATGTCCATAAATTTTCAATTTTTAGCTTAAATATTACGCATTTTAACACAAAGTTATGTCTATAACCCCCCTCCCCATTGAAGGAAGTCTGCATACGCCACTGCTGGTGCCCATATAAAGTAGTGCCACTTCGATCTCTTGTTATAAGCATTCAGAATGTTTACGAGTCTACGATCTCATTTGTTTGTTTTTAAAACTATTCATGGCTACAAAAACATAAAGGAGTGACGAAAAAAAAAACAATAGATGTGTCGACATTTCAGAGATTTGGAGTGATTTTCAAAATCAACCCACGATGTTCTATAATGTTCGGTCTGCCTCTCGTCCTGTTTTTTCTCTCCTCCAAAAGGTAGGACGCAAGAATTTTGGAAAGGTTAATCGATAAAACTCAGAATATTCTCGACCCTGTATGAATAAGGAACTAAAAAACAATGGAAGCGCAATAGCCACGTTATCATACTGTAACAATGTTCCAGTTACTTTTAAATCCGCTGTCATAATTTGGCGATAATATGTTGAATACTTTCTGACAAAGTCGAAAGGATTTTAGTTAGTCGTAAATTGGCATCTAGCTATTGCCCGGAAATTTATATGTGCTGTTAATATACAGGCTGTTCTAAAAATACTGACTTAGGCTTTTATTCCTGAAATATTGACCATAGACATATACAATAAAATAAAAAGTTACGAAAAAAAGAAGTACCAAATTTTATGGTATCTATTAAAAATTTCCGAAGATAAAATTTAAATAAATTCAAAATTTAAATTTTTATACGACTCTCTTACAAAAAAATTCCCAGTCAGTAAAATGTGCCCCATACGTTAATTAGGTAATGCAAAAAATCCAGCCTTTCATCATAAAAAGTCTATTTAAATAAAGTAGGTGCGGGACTGCATACAAATTTGAATGTAAACGATGCACACGCAATTCACGCATTTTTTTTTCTTCTTCTTTTTCTTTTGGCTAAATTCCCAGTTTTCCAGAAACTGCAAATATTTTGTTAATTCCGTTTCCCTGATAGCTCCACGTGGGTAACGTGCCTGTCAAATGCATGCGCGTATGAATACTTTTTTTTTTTTTTTTTTTTTTTTTTTTCGGAGGGAGCGGTTATTTCTTTTCGAATCTCTGGGATTAATGGTTAGCACACTGTGTGCTACCGTGCCACGGGTACGCGGTTCAAATCCCGGGCTGGGCAAGGTTGACTCAGCCTTTCATCTCTTAAGTGGGTCTATAACATGAGGACCAAGGTCGCTTGGGGGCTAAACACTGGGTACTTCGCGCCAGGCAGACTACCTGGTTGGGAAATATGCTTTCGCAACCTACAGCCTACGGTTACGAAGCTCACAGACACGTGGGATTGGGTCACGTGTGCTTTTGCGCTAATGTGTCAGTGCAAAAGTCAGTTGCGCCTATAAGTTATTAATTTTCAATTTTGTACAAAACATGTCACAGATGACAGACGATTAGCAATTTAATTAGTTTCTTTAATGTTGAGTAACGATAATCTTACCAATGCTTTCTGAAGTATTTTTGGTAAAGATGTCGGGGGGGGGGGAATTAAAAGTTTTCGTGACCATCTGAAAGCTGCGCATTTATTTATGTTGTGAAACAGACTTCACTTTCAAAATATTCCTTACGTCAAGAAGAAAAGACCTGTAATGGTTAACTTTTAAAAAATCGTTTTCTTCTTCTGCATCTTCATGGTCGAAATTTCAAAAGGCGTTTTTTGAAACTGCATTTTCCTGTTTAAAATTCGAAAGTCGTTTTTTTTTTAAACAGCATTTTCCTGGTTAAAATTTAATTTTATTCTAGAGTTATGATGTTTCCTATGATGCAAGTCGTTGTAATTAATAATTAAAAAAGTCAAACGAACTAAATACTCGTGTAGGAAGGGGGAGGCGCAACGATTTCCACCAAAAGGAACTCTGACATTGAAATCACAACTTTAACCTTGAGAAAACTACAATAAAGGGCTTTCCACACACAAACGCACATTTGCGTTCGTTCAGTTTTGTGCGCTTTCTTTAATATCACATTTTGTTGTTTTAGATTTCTTGTTTTAGAATTGAGTCTTCCTCCAAATTTGATAAATTTTTAATGTCCCTCCTTCAGGAGTATCGTCAGAAGCTTCATGGGAGGCTGCTAAAAATATCTTGCTGAATAATATTACATGGGTATTTTTATTAATGTATCTTAAACCAGCCTTCTATAAGCAGTTACTATATGTCTATTATTATGTTGGGGCCGTGGTACTCCATTTGGCAGAGTGTGGAATTCCGACTAGAAGGACTCGGGTTCGAATCTCGGTTAATCCAAAAAAAAACCTTGTACAATCGACAGAAGCGTTAAATCGGTAGGGCCGTTGGCCGTACTTTCTTTCGTTGGGTAAGTCGAAAAGAGGCGCGGATCCTAGAATGATCACCTTTCTGCCAATGCTCTGAACTGTGGGGAACAGTGAACTTCTACGCATTGGAGGAGGATCCCCTCCCTTCCTTGAGCAAAGCTAAGCTGCCAGTCTTCGGTTTTAATATTATAATAACAAAATGGTATCTATTATTCTAAATAACATTAAAGGGAATCATTTAAGTCTCATTAGGAATTGACACAAATTTATTCATTTATTTATTTTCTTTCTAATGTCCGGGTAAGTGGCCTATTGTAGGCTTGACCTCAACGAGGACCGCAGATGCTGTTCACTTCGTTATGGAGGCTCCTATTAGGCAGACCAACGTTGCCCCTCTAAGTTAAACATTGGCGTAACAGTCTACTGCGGGGCCAAGGCCTGCGCTGCCCAACCATGGGCTCTTGTCTTCGCGACCATGGTCCCTGGGGTGCAGAAGAATATGCCTAGGTCAGGTGGTGAGCCTGATGCGAAGCCCTCAGTGTTTAACTCCCAAGAAAGCTTGGTCCTCATTTTATCGATCCATTCAAGGGATGAAAAGCTGAGTGAACCTTGCCCATACCGGAAACCGAACTTCGGAACTGTGGCACGGCAGCACACTCCGCTAACCGTCACACCACTGGGCTTCGCCCCCTATATGGTCTTCTAATTTTGAATCAATTCCAGATGACAGACCTAGCAACTGAAATAGGCAACCCCAGAGGTATCGCTCGAACGTGGAGGACAATGGATCCACGAACAGATTTTACGGGAAACCAGCTTCCTTTAGCGTACGCGGCCCCGCAGCAGCCCAGCGGAGAGAGGAGTTCACCCTGCTTCACTTTCCGTTTTCTTACGGGAACGGAGCTTAGCGACTATGCCACCGTGGGACTATTTCTTTATTTATTTCTAATTAATTGAGTGATGCAAGAAATCTTATAAAGAGGTATACTCAGTCATATTCTATCTGAATTGGAATAATAATAGTGTAAAAGAACACGTGTCAATGACAATTTTATGAACTAATAGGCTATTTATGGAGTCTATTCCAATTTGAAATCAAACAAAAACTTTACAGGGGGGAAAAAAAGAATCAGCTTACAATACAAGTGAAGTAATCGCGGTCGTTCTAAGTCGAATGTCGTTATAAGTAACTTCTGGTATGTGCAAGTGGATGTGCGTAAATAATATAAGAAGGGGAGAAGCTTTTTTTGTTTGCCACGCATGGGCGCCACTTAATCTAAATACGCCACTGTAAATCATTCCCGGTTTACAATAACAGCCAATCAATGTCAAGGCTTCAATTTTTTTTTTTTTTTTTCATACGAGGTAGGTCCATGACCACAGATACTTGCCCCCCCCCCCCCCCCTTTCTCAGTTTTAAGAGCAACTGATAATCATATGAGGTCACATCGCGCGTACCTCTAAATTTTAAAGGCCGCAAAAACCGCTTTCATTCGTAAAATATGATTGGAAATTCCCGCCTATTGACCTGCATGTATGCGGTCGGCGTAAGAAGAGACCGCAGATATCTTCCACAGCCTGTAAGTGCATCCAGATTTCAGAAACTGTTTTTCCCTCAGAAAGTTCAACACAAATATTTTATATTAGTGTCAACTGTTTTCTTGCAGATTAACACAGTAGCTGATTATTAAATGTCTTAATTAGTTCTATGACAGCCTATTTGATGTTCATGCTAATTGTTTATGACTATTTAATGTTAAGTAATACTGATTATTAGATACAGCACAAAGAACAAAAATATACTTTCATGAATCACGTTGCACAAAAATGCTACGATATGTTTAATTTATTACAATTCTATGCCTAATATAGAATCTCTCTATTCTAAAAAAAAGTAAGGGCCGCTGTCGTCGCCGCTGTCAAAAGCTTGTTCGCCTATCTTCTCCTAAACCGTGGGGATTTGAATTTCGACTAAGGTGCCCACAGATTCGAAAAATTCCGAGGAACCTGCTAAACTGACTTAAATTTCGAAAATCTAATTATTTTAGAAGATATTAATAAAAAACTAAAAAAATAAACATAATGGTTGCCAGATTTGGCATAAAATCATTCATTCCTTTGCAACAAAGCGTTTCCAAGTATCTAGAATCGCGTGAAATTTACAAACATGAGTTAGAATTACGCCTATTTTACGCCTAAATGAAAACTATATGAAATAAGTAACTCAAAATGTGTTACACAAAGTTGACAATTTTCAAATAGTAAGTTCGCTTGGACAACAGGAGTTTAGAATTAGCGATTATTCGTGTTTCCAAAACAGAATAACTAATATCTTGAAAATGAAAAATAATTAAAATGCAGATTATTTAAAGCCGGTTCGGTCCAACTGGATTATTTGCTACCAGTAGAAATATTTGGCGGCGTTAACTATGCCATTATAGCAGTTATAGTACACTTTGGATATTTGCTAGCGCGACGAGATGGTATAATTCGTGATGCTAAGTACGCAAATCTGCAAACGATTATGTAAATGAAAATATGGATAACGGTTTTCTGATAACTTTAAATCATAGGTTCCCAACGTGGGCTATAACGCCACCTTGTGGGCGTTTGAGGCTTTCAGGGGGGCGGTAAAAGACCCAGAGAAAATTAGGAGGCGTTGATATGGCACGGAGGAGCATGGTAAGATTAACCAAATATAGTCTAAAAAAGACTTAAAAATCACTCTGATAATTCATTTCTATCACGTGTGCGAAAATTCACATATTTCGATATGAGACTTCGCTGTTGAGAGAAAGCGATACCTCTGTAATATACCTCTCTAAAACTTTTATTCCTCTTTTTTAAATGAAGAATTAATTCAGTACGGTTTCAATTCCAACAATATTCTATCTATTAGTATTTTTTTTTTTTTTTCTAATTCTTGTTTTCACCATGCATTATGTACGCTCTTCTCTGGAGTGGGAGGGGGGTAGGTATTGAAATATTCACTAGAAAAGGGGGCGCCAGTTCAAAAAAGGTTGGGAACCTATGCCTTAAATGAACAGTAATTATAGGTTGTGAGCATGTGTAAATCGCCAAATAATGAAAAGTCGCCATTGGTGGCAAGCTATCCTATCTGTTCCGTAGCTTTTATTAACTTTACATGTACGCAAGTCGCCAAATAATGAAAAATTGCATTGGGTGGCAAATTCGCAAGGGGTCCAATAGGTTTTACATTATTAAAAATACAGCTGAAACAGATGTTCTGATTTTATTACGCTTTAGCTCCTAATTAATATGACTTTTGAATGGCAACATTAAATATCATTGTGTTTCTGAGGAGTACAAATAATTTTTCCAGCGATTATAAGCGGAGTCCGCACTCCAGGTGGAGTATAGCTCAGGACCCGTACACCACGGATTCCCATAACAAAATATCTTCCGTGTTATGAGGGGGAGGTGGTCTACTGTAGTGTGAAGTTTAAATTTTTATGTACCAATGAACATGCAAGAACCAAGCAATGTGTAGCTCAGTAACATTCTATCTGATCCAATCTTCGGGTTTTGTCTGTTGAAATTATGTCTTTTTTACGAATAAGCCTTATTAGGGGCCGAATGCCTCATAAGAAAAGCGAGCGTAGCGAGTCTGGGGGCCTTGGCCCCTAGTGCAGGAAAAAATAGTAAGAGGTAAGGAAAATGAAAATAAACACTCAAAAAACTGGTGTTAAGATAAAATAAATAAAAACTTTGTGAAAAAAACACACATAAAAGGTTACTTCAAGGCAACCTTCTATGTGCGTTTTTTTTCACAAAGTTTTAATTTATTTTAGGTAAGGAAAATGCTCTTTGCTCCACAGAGAAAGACTTCGGTGGAATCTCGAGAAAATTGACCTTTTCGTCAACAGAAGGTGCCCTTTTTCTCAGTAGCGTATTAGATTTCTTGAAAATTCATTTGAATTTACAAAATAAGAGTCAATCTTCTATAATGCAAACTTAATTCGTTTGCCGAAGGAGTGTGGGCTAAAAGTTCTATTCCTCCCCCCACCCCCTATATAATCACCATCATTATTTCACAAAATAGCTAAGATTCCGCAATTACTTAGAATTTGATAAAGCTAAAATTGTAAACTTCTGTCCCCACCATCCCACCATCAGATACGTAGCCAAGATGTGAACAGGAGAGGAGAGGGGGAGGGGTCTGGTCCCCCCCAGAATTTAAATTTTTCTTTGCAAAAAAATATTAATCACGCCTTTTAATGAGAAATTTCACCTTTAAGGTATTTTCCAAAATTTATTTTTTCAACGCGCTTGCCTGCCATAAAATTTTGAAGCGTCGGACCTTATGAACTGAGAACATGTTTTTGCCGTGATTACTGAACAGGGTGTTCCCGTTCTTTCTTGAGAACAGGTTCAAAAGAACAGGGTGTTCATTCTTTCCCCATCTCTACTTAGCAGGACGGTAGGATACTTCAGAGGCTGTAACAGGCTTTAAACCGAATAGGTAGGCCGTCCCTGAAGATAGTATCCTAGACGAACTAAATTTACACTATAGGAGATTGACTTACTTTGTAAATTCAAATGATTCTATGAGAAAAGGGGGGCAAAAACACTTTGTCATCTCTCCAGAATTTTTTTCTGGATCTGCCACTAACATCCGTACCTTTTTTTAGGGACATTTTAAAAACCTCTTTACAATAACCATTTATATTGGTTTCTGCCGCGAGGACTCATATTATATGCAACTGAAAAAATTCTCATAGTTTAGGGTCTAAGGGCAGTGATTCAAAATAAATATTTTAGTGGTCTTATTGACTTTAACCTGTTCGCTCCCAATCGTTGCAAGGATACGACGGCAGCGATTCTCCCTTCTGCACAAATCATTGCTTCCTGGCATGGATCTTTCAATGTTCTTGTAGTAAGTCAGCATTTTCGAGCGATGCGCATGCGCTAGGCTATATTGAAAGATCCATGACGGGAAGCAATATATATATATATATATACAGAATGTAGAATCGGTGTTGTCGCGTCCTTGCAACGGTGGGAGCGAACAGGTTAAACATTTCTATCGTGGCTTCAATCTCGCAATGGACATCTGAGCCTCCTTTGAGGTGTCGCCCATGGCACCTGCTGTACCCTAAATTGCCACTGCGATTTTTTCTCAACATAAAGTGCTCTTTTTGATACATCCCTCCTGCCCCCTTTTAAAAGAGATGGCTGCTCACATGAGACATCAGCTGTAAAATACTGATACAAAAGGAAAACAAAAATATTATATTTGAAATAGAGAAATCAGTTTTGTAAAGGAAACGGAGCGTTCAATTATAACTGTTCTTTGGCCCATAGACAGGACGTACAACACTGCCTCGTTAATCATGCAGTAGAATCTCGCTCCAAAAAATTTCCTTTTTATGAATATTTCAGATAGACGTTAAGAAAGGTTTTTCTATTGAAAGAAAATCATATTCATATACACCCAGTCATTGTCAAATTTTACTTTAACGAAACTTTCTTTTCTTTTCTTTTTTTTTTTTTTTTTTTCAAAATTAACGAATTGATCTTCGATTTCCTGAGATTTGTTATACTGAGATTTTACTGAAGTGACATTTGCTTAACAAGGAGCCATCCGAATAGGGTGTTGGCAGTCGCCAACACCCTATTCAGATGTCGTTCGGATCATCAACACCCTCGTCGTTGAGCGACAGCCAGCTGTCGTCAAAAAAGGGTCTCTAGATCTGTGGCACGCGATGAACGTTTCGATCGTCCGCCATCTTGCTGGTAGTTAAGTCGAGCGATGGCAACGGCTGCCCTTTTTTCAGCACTGGGCAATCTATCCAGCTGTTCTCGCATTCTTCCATTTTTCAGCAGATGTCAGTGCCGTTAAAAATAATCGTGACCATTTTTTTACGGGAAATGACGTGCCAAAAAGTAAAGGATTCTCGTGGAGCTATGTCACCCGCAACTATTTTTATAGAAATCAAATCTATCCTTCGTGGCTGGCAACAGTCAAAACGTCAGAGTTTGGTGTTCCCAGAGCGGGAACACTGCGCGTTAAGGGTTAAGGTTGTAGATCGAAAAAAAAGCATGCCCTGTAATCCGCCACCTTTGAGACTAGGGGTATGATCGGAGATCGGAGCTCAAAAAAAGGTCAGATTACAGAAAAATACGGATTTACAGTATAATAAACAATAGCCGAACTCAAAAATGACTGCATGTATTGTTATCTACAGTAAAAACATTTCAATAAACTGCATAAAAGCTATGTATTTATAATTGAAAATAAAAAAGCAATACTATATGCAGTTACTTTACATATGTGTGCATATAATGTAAGAAATTACTTTGGAAAAAAAAAAAAAAAAAAAAAATACAATCGGCTTCAGCATGGTCGGGCCAGCCGAAGCCGAACGAAAGAGTTCTATTGAAAATTTTTAGGGCGTCTCATATATACTGTTTTCAGAAGAAATTCGTAAACATCGACATTTTTACTGTACAATCCCATGTCTAATAACCTTTTCTGAAAGTTTCATAAACAATCTCGTTTTTCTTTTCATTACAGGATGCAATGCAGTTTAGAAAAAACATCTTGAATTTTTTTCAAGTCTCCGGAGAAATCAGTTTATTTTAGTTTGAGTACCAAAATTGGGAATCAGGCTGTGTTGATGCAGCCTTAATCTGTTTCATAACCCTTGAATATAAGTTAAAATAATTAACTGAGATCTCCAGAAATTCCAAAATGTTTATTGTTACTGTACTAGTCAGTGGCGCACCCAGGATTTTAGTTTAGGGGGGGCTGGGTTACAAATGCTGCTGAGCTCGGTTATAGTGACATCCATTATAGTTATAACTCTCTTTTAACGTCGAAATATTCGGTACCACTTGATTCGCCCATAGGACTTTAGCCCAATATCAATGTAACTTGTTATAGAGTCATAAATAATTATCGGAACTTTTTAGTGATGCTGTAACCGAGTTTAACTACACTAACTGTACATACTTATTTAAAAATTAATGTCTTTTTTTGTGAAAAATATTTTAGAAATAATTTGAAGACTTTTAAAAAATATATATAACATTTTAATTAAGTAACAATTTTCAATGCTTTTCACTTCTAAGTCTCCACCTTTGGGGGGGGGCTTTAGCCCCTCCGTGAATGCGCCTATGGTACTAGTATACATTTTCATAAACATATAAGCTATGATAATTACGAATCGTTCTAAAATTAATCAACTAAGCACAGAAAGGCATTGCAAAATTTTATTAAGTGCATCAAAATAATGCCCGAGAAATTTTTCCCAGAAAGTTTCATCACTGGCTCAAGTTGACAGTTTCTTAAAATTTTGATATACTTTTCATAAAATTTTGATATAAAAAAGAATATTTCAAAACAACATTTGAAGTTGGAGGCCCTTTTGAGTCGGGGCCCCTGGACAAGTCCCAATTTGCTCATGAGATAATAAGGTCCTGACGGATTGTGAAGAGTCTTCCTGAAAATTTTCAAGTCCCCGATGTTAGTTGATTTGTAGTAAATTACACGATTTTTTTCCAGCTTGTTTCTACGACTGCAATTAGAAAAAAAATCATGCGCTTTTCTAACATAATTACAAACGAACTATTTAAGTGACGGACTTGCATTATTATAATGTTTCTCTTTTCAAGCTGTACTATACACTGTACTGTAATACGCAATAAACATGTATCAGTTCTGAAACTTTCAGAAAAAATTCCCTAAAAATAAAATCTGTCACACTTCGAAAATTTTTGCTGTGTAATTCCATTTTTTAAGATTTTTTTCTGAAAGTTTCATTAAAAGCATTGATTTTTCTTTCATCCATTTAAGATCGAGCTCGAACGGTTTAAAAATTTATATTTTTCTTGATGTTACTCAATGAATTATAAGTGCCCGCAATAGAAATTAATATTAGTAATGGGGGGAAAATGTAAATATACTTTATTTCACTACCAATAAAACCTTTTAATTCAATTAAATTCTCAAATAAAATTGAACTTGGAACCAATATTGGCGGATAAAAATTCATTTTTTACTTATTTTTATTTATTTATGAATTTGAGAGGGGCTAATTTGACAGAGTTTATTTTACCTAAATAAAAGTAAAGTACAATAAAGCAAAATGTTGCCCTTAAGCAATATCCATAGAACTTATACAATACATATAACTTTCGGGGGAATTGAAGCCTTCTAGACCCTCCGTGGATCCGCAACTAAAAAACCGGTCTTAAAGGGATAAGACACTGTGTAGTGCAGCTTGTAAAAAAAACAGCCTGATTTTTACCCCTCGAGTTCCTGGCGCATTTGGTTTATGCTCAAGGGCCGTTAAATTTTTAATACAAAAGATTGGTTTAAATAATACATGGGATCAAAAACAACTATTAAATGTTTCATCTTACCTTGTCCGGGTTTCCCCTGTGAAAGTCATTGCCCTGCCAAAAACGGCGGACGTAACCTTTGATGAAACCGACCTTGCTGTCCAGGTACTCGAATCCCGGATTCCAAATCAGCGATCCGTAGCCGAAAACCCACATCTTTCAACAAAAAAAAAATAATAAACACCCCCAAACGATCAGCTGATCACCAATCAATCGGCTAAAAACACACAATTAATGACAGTTCCTTTTCTTTCGTACTGCGTCCGAGAAAGTTCCGTACTCCAGGGTCTGACGATGGATCCGAGACCACGACATTCGCGCGGCTTTTTCGCTTTTTAAAACGCACCACGTGCTAGCTCCATGCTCGAAAAGAGAGGAAGGGAAGAGGAGAAGACATCGTCCATTCGGAGAAAATCGCTCTCAGGTGTTTTGGAGCTGAGGTTGCCACATCCCGCGAGAGGTCGCCAAGCCACAAGTGGAGGAATGGGGAATGATGCCAAAGTGCCGCTCCGGCGCGCTTTTTATGTAGCGTATTTTTTTTTATTTGTTTATGTATTTTTTTTTTTTATCGGGAGAGAAAAATTATAGATATTCAACAGATGTTTTCTTATAAAGTCTTTATAACGTGCACGGCTACGACTATTTGTATAGAATTATAATTATATTTTTTCGTTTGCTCTTTTATTTTACTGTTTTTTTAATTACTTCTTTTTTGAAAGAAAATTCAGGTGTAATTATTACATTAATAATAGTAACAAATAAAACTAGAGTGAATTATATTCATCCAAAATGAAATCAATACGTGGTTGATTGAAATTTGTTTCAATTCAATTTGTTTTTACAAAATTTTTTCGTTGTTTGAGTTTTTATTTAGTTTATTTTATTTTGAACATTGGGTCCCTTTGAAGAAAAAATTATGTACAGCGAATAAATTGATGATAATAAGTAGAACTAGTGTTCGTAAGAACTAAATTATGGAACTGTTCATCCAAAATGACCAGTCAAAGATAATTAAATGGGAAGTATATTTATAATATTTAAAAAAAAAAAAAAAAAAAAAAAAAACCTATTGAAGTACGTCAAAACGGTTTTTGGAAAATTATCTTCTCCACCATGTCTCCTTTTCTGTTCTTCAAAAAAAAAAAAAAAAAGGTGTATGTTAGCAATTTTCCTCATTGAATGCTTGTCCATAGTTAGATATGAAATTAAAAAAGATGGATTTTTATGTTTCAAGAAGAAAAAGAAAAGATTAGAGAAAGAAAGAAAAAGAAAAAAAGGATAATAGCTAATACTGCAATCATTTAATAACTTTCTGAAAATTTAAACATTTGAGATTACGTTCCTCCATAACGGTCTTGTGTTTAATAATTTAAAAAAAAAAAAAAAAAAAAAAAAAAAAAAACACCTTTTTTCAATGTCGTCGTTAAGTCAAAAACGCGCAACAGCCCCTCTGCGGGGACAAAGCCTGCGCTGCCCAACAGCGTCTTCGCGACCATGGGTTCTGGGGTGCGGACATGGGCGCCGGCAGAATATTTCCGAATATTTCCCAGGGGGGGGGGCAAAGACTACTTCAACGTATGGTTACCATGTTGGAAAGAGCAAAAAAGCAAGGGAAAACACTGCATACAAAAATCCAGGGGGGGGGCAGCAATTTTGCCCTCATTTTATCGACCCACTCAAGGGATGAAAGGTTGAGTCGACCTTGCCCAGTACGGGATTCGAACGCTGGACCCGTGGGACGGCAGTGTGCTAACCATGACACTTTTGGGCTTCAAATGTCGTCGTTCATTCTCCATATTACTCCGTTAGAAATTTAACTGCGTAAAATAACCAGGTGAACTGACTCAACTACCTCTTTTAAGCGTGATTTCATTAGTTAAAAATTGCGCCAGATTCATAGACTCTTCAACACAAACTTTACGTCACGATCGCGATTTGTGCGATTCTAAGTATGACACAGTTTAATATTTTTCACGAGATTAAACCATGGCGGATTTAAATTGAGCATATAAGGGGAGAGACGTAGATAGATGGTATTAGAATAAGTAATAGGCGGGATTAGTAGATAACAAGGGTTAAAGCACAATATATCCTTAATAATAAACATTTCGTGCTTTGTGCATATTAAAGTGTTTGTTATTTTCATAATTTTTCAACGGGCGCTTTGCAATTAACTAAACTGTAAGCAACCCTACGTTACGTTAATGTATTCAGCAGTAGTTTCAATAGAGGAGAGTACCTGAGCATTTTCTTTTATCCACAGTTCTAAAAATTCGATACCTTGCTTTGCTCTTGTCGACCAAAAGAAAATTCCACCTTTGAGATATGCTTCTCTGATTTTGAAATTCGAGCACGGCTGTGGTATTGGGTTGGTTCGAAATTTCAGAGGTTTCTCAATCCCCCCCCCCCCCCACACACACACACACACTCTTTTAAAAATGTAGGAATTTTGTAGTTATATGCCAACTGATTTTTTTTTTCTTTTTCTTTTTTTTTTTGGGGGGGGGGGGGGCATTTGTGAGATTTTGTTGATTTAAAGGTTCGAAATTTCGTATTTTTCAGCGCCGAGTTATATTCTCTCATCCCCAGTCTGAAATTAAAATATCTCTTTTATCAGCTATTCATTCAAATTTTTAAGTCTTTGAATAATTTATTTTGCAGATCAAATTTCAAAATTTCAGAATTATTTTTCCAGTTCAAACTTTTATATTTTTGTTTCATACTTTTCTAACATAAAAACTTTTAGGACATATCCAGTTCAACAAGGTTAGATCTTTGGATTATTTTTCCAGTTTAAAATTTTGAGTTTTTGAATCTTATTCCCAATGCAAATTTTTAGAAGTTCGGATTAGTTTTCGATTTTAAAAAGTTCACAATTTTAAGACATTTTACTTGTTCTAATTTAATGTTTAGATGTGTTCCTTTTTTGAGTTCAGTTGTGGTTGTGATATTTTCGCGTACCAAAAATTTGAACAATTTTCTCTATCGGAAAACGTGACTTTAGCCTATCAAAATTGGCAAAATTAGTATATGAAATATGTTTTTTCATTATTTATTTTTAAGGCATCCACTAGATTTTGTTTGCAGGGATTTCGAAAATTTACCAATTTGCTAGTTCGTATATTTTACGGTCTGCATGAAATTAAAATTTTATTATGTTCTGAGAAAGTATTTTGCTTAGATTTCTTTTTTTATTAAAGGAACATTTAAAAAAACTGACAAAACACAAATGCCCACAGCAAAAATTCTATGAATTTTGCTCTGCAAGCACATCAAATATGCACGTCATTTTAAAAAGAATTTTTGCAGAGTGAGAAAAAACTTTTTTTAAGTAAAAATTCAACTCCTTTGGCACCGTACAGACGAAAACAAATATTAGGCTGAAGATAAAATTAAAAAGGAGACAAGAAATATTGCCGTTGAGAGAATGCCATGCGGTCTTCGGCGGTCGTTCACTACGCTAAAAATAGAGCGATAATGCGCCAAATATAGATCTCCTCGTACGAAGCTATCCAATGAATGGGAAGCTTGAACATGATGCAAGTCCGACAGTGTTTTACGTCGCCGATTCTTCCCCGTACTTCCGACCGAAAAACATAAGCGTCTATTTCCCAGTTCTGCTTTCCGTATTTTCTTTTTCTTTTTCTTTTTAGTTCATAGTAATTTATTTGACTCAGGTAAAAATTCTTTTCAGTTCTTTAACGCGAAGTTTCCACCAAAAATTCTTTTATTTATTTTCTTCCTTTTTACGACGTTTGCTTGAAATTCTCTTGATGGCGTTGGTGTCTAATGTAATGCTGTAAATGCTTGGAATGGAATAAAATTTATATTTGGTTTTGTTTAATTTGATTTGACTTGATTTTTCTTATGTTTGTTTTGTGAAAATTAATTATTGATATTTTAATCATTGTTTTTGTTGCTATTATTATTTTTTAATTATTAATACTTATTTAATTGATGTGTTTTATGATGCAATAAATTTTTTTAGCTACACAGATTTTTTTTCAGTGTCATTTTGTCTCCTAATAGAAAACGGGACATGCAGTTGGACAGATTGCTTCTCCCTAACTCTTGTTGGGATAGGCGATGTAAACATGTACACTTAACCCCTTAACGCGCAGTGTTCCCGCTCTGCGTACACCAAACTCTGACGTTTTGACTGCTGCCATGCCAGTCACGAAGAATATATTTAATTTCTATAAAAATAGTTGCGGGTGACATAGCTCCACGAGAATCCTTTACTTTTTAGCACGGCATTTCTTGTAAAGAAATTGTCACGATTCTTTTTAACAGCACTGACATCTGCTGAAAAATGGAAGAATGCGAGAACAGCTGGATAGATTGCCCAATGCTGAAAAAAGGGTAGCCGTTGCCATCGCTCGACTTAACTACCAGCAAGATGGCAGACGATCGAAACGTTCATCGCGTGCCACAGATCTAGAGACACTTTTTTGACGACAGCTGGCTGTGCCGCACAGCCAGCTGTCGTCAAAAAAGAGTTTACATACATAGTACATACTTATTTACAAGAGTGTCAGTACATGAGCTATCATAGACGTACCACTACAGAAAAACATTCAAAAATTAAAAAAAAATACATACAGCTGGCTGTGCCGGCACAGCCAGCTGTCGTCAAAAAAAAGGTCTCTAGATCTGTGGCACGTGATGAACGTTTCGATCGTCCGCCATCTTGCTGGTAGTTAAGTCGAGCGATGGCAACGGCTGCCCTTTTTTCAGCATTGGGAAAGGGTTGCGCCGCAAAGGGTTAAGCAGAGCTTTACACAGTCAGAAACTGGCCAATTCAGTTCAAAAATGTCCCTAATTAGTTAATAAATTAAAAAAAAACTATTGAACAAATATTGAAATATTTTTACTTTTCAAGTTAGCCATTACATTATTATTATTATTTTGCATGCAAAATACCACCTAGTGGACATTTTTTTAACTAAACTTTTTTTTAAATATTCCCCCTGAGCGCATCTCGTGCACAGTTATATTTCAGAGTGGATGGCGATCTGCTCACTCGCGTTTCAGGCAGAATGCTATTTGGCTAAGGTTGGGGGAATTTGACTATAACCTCCCTATATGTAAAGTATGACTAGTGATAGGCATGAATGAATGAAACTATTCGAATTAATCAATTATTAAATGCATTCAAGTGTATCGATTATGAAAAATCCATTCCAACGTTCAGCACATAGAATTCGAATGGCACATGGCAGTCGAAATCTCAATTAGTATTCGAATAGAATTTGGAATCGAAGGACTATAGTGGAAAAAAAAAATGAGCATAGTCTGTATTCTTTATATTGGACCTTGTAGGGTTGCTTCAAAGAATTCAATACTTTTTCATTAGTATTGAATTCTTTATACGTCATACGCGCATGGGCACCCATACGACTGTTTGTAGGGAGGGGAGGGGGGGGGCAAATCAGCCCAGCAAACACACACAGGTTCTCTGAACGTTTATTAACGTTCAGAAGACGTTTTCTGAACGTCTTCTGAACGTTAATAGACGTTCAGTGAACCTGTGTGTGTTCGCTGGGAGGGGAACTGCCCCAGAAAGATTCCCAGCAAACACACACAGGTTCTCTGAACGTCTATTAACGTTCACAAGACGTTTTCTGAACATTAATAGACGTTCAGAGAACCTGTGTGTGTTTGCTGGGTTATAATTTACTGTTTAACCACTTCTAAATTATACCATTACATAAATCATTGCGGTAATATACATTTTTCCTGGAAACTAGGAGGGAGGGGAAGGGGAGGCCATCATTGGCTGGCCCTGTCCATAGGTATGGACGCCCATGATAAGGCGCATTATCAGTCAATTCTTCCACGAAAAGGACACGTTTTCCTTCAAACTTAAGACAGATGTAATTTACAACCTACTTTCCCAGTCCCGGTGTAAACTTACGTATGTTTGTTCTCTAATTTATTTGGGGGGGGGGGCACAAAATTCTGTAAGGGATTCCGATTAGTTAATCTTGGGGGTAACAAACTTACGAAGACGTTGTAACAACTATGCATTGATATAATTCCATACTGCAGTTTGAAGGAAGAGGTCGGCAATGCAATATGCAGTAAAATGAACAAAGGGGTGTGTTGTTGTTTTTGCTGTTACTCACCAGAGCCGAACTCTAGAGTTTACTCCTACGTGCCCTCCTGTGGTCTCCTAATTAGGGACCAGTTCCAAACGAGAGGCATGCACTTGGATTGGCACCCTCAGAGGCAACATGAATGAAACAATGGATGTATTGTTTGAAGATGAAAAACATTAGAGTCACTACGAATTTTACGTGCATTAGCTCTCTTTGGGGTACACGGTCCCACAGCTGTCTAGTTGATAGACGTTATCATCCTCCCTGGCTCTGAGCAAGGCCGGCCCGGACGATTTTCGGTGCTCTGATGAGAACCGAGCTTCAACCGTACGGGAGTAAAGTAGTGATGGGCATGAATGAATGAAATTAATCGATTATTAAATCCATTCGAATCAATCGATTTAGAAAAATTCATTCAAACCCTCAACTCATAGCATTTGAATAGCATTGGTAAAACAATTAATCGTGAATACAATTCGAATAGTGAAACGATTACTATTTGAATTGTGAAATTACGAATATTCACTATTCGATTAATCGATTATGGATATCATTCGAATGGCCCATCACTAGCGTAAAGTGATTTTATAAAGCACACGTTCTGCAGCATTTGTGTTTCTTTTGCTTCTGGCATGATATGAGTAGTGGTGCCAGTCAATGAAGGCGTCTCTATTTTTTCATTTGAGCTTATACGCCCCCCCCACCCCCACCCCCCTTTTCATTTTCGGGCGGGAGAGATCATTTTAAACTCTCCTTTCAGAGTATTAAAATTTTCTGTTTGTGATCCTACCTCGGAAAGGACATCAAAATGCGAATCTGTTAGTCTAAGAGCCAGCGACCGCCAGACCTTCGTCATAGTATAAAAGCTGAAACTTTATCTGCGCATACCCCCCAACAGAGGTAGGAACAATCGGCCACTATAAAGTTTGGATGATCGTGGCTTTGGCAGGTAACAGGTGGCAAAGATCTATAAAATTGCCGAAAATTTTCGTCATTTCATAAAGCTTCATTTTTTTATATGTTCTTCTTCGCAGTACTAGAAATCACTTTATCCCTTGCCAGACACTTTTCCATCGTGGCAAACCCCCGCCAGACAACCTCAAAGTCATGGAAAACTGTTGTGTTCGTAAACTCCCGCGACGAAGTACGTCAAGCTGTCACAAAGTGCCAAGCACATTTTATACTGCTACTTCTGAACTTACTAACGCGCGAACTTTCTTGCAGTGCGCTCGTAATAGAATTACGTTTTTCAAGACTTTGAGATTGTCTGGCGGGGGTTTGCCACAATGAAAAAGTGTCTGGCAAGGGATAAAGTGATTTCTAGTACTGCGAAGAAGAACCTATAAAAAAATGAAGCTTTATGAAATGACGAAATTTTCGGCAATTTTATACACCTTTGCCACCTGTTACCTGCCAAAGCCACGGTCATCCAAACTTTATAGTGGCCGATTGTTCCTACCTCTGTTGGGGGGTATGCGCAGAGAAAGTTTCAGCTTTTATACTATGACGAAGGTCTGGCGGTCGCTGGCTCTTGCTCTATTTTGGATAAGCTGTGTGGACCATCCGCATCCGGTAGACAGTTACTTTTAATGTACTCCACTGAAAATAGTCAGATCAGGTAAAAATGGAGGCCAGCGATTACAGTGGGGCATCTGTTAGCGGTTTTTGGAACTACTATTTCGAAACTTCGGCGTAAAATTTTTACAGCTTTCGTAATAAAGTATACCATTTGTCTCATCCCTCTACTGTCCTTTGTTTTCGAGATATGTAATTTTGAAATCAGTATGTCCTTTGCTGGACACCCTCTAAATTCTAAATAATGTATACGTGTATCCGTAGATCGATGTGGCACTTTCTCAAACGTACTCTTGGCGGATCAAAGAGTGTTTTCACGGAGGATCGCAAAAGCGAGAAAACCGGAGTAGCGAGGAGTCAAGTATAAATGCCCCCCCCCCCCCAAAATTTTTTACTAAATCGTTAAGGATGGCAGATGTGAGAAAAATTAAACTTTTCTTTGGCCACAATTGATCAAAATGACATTCAAAAAAATAATTCATTAAACCAAAAAGCTAATTAATAATAATCAGCAAATAAATAATTCGATATATTGTTTGATAAATAACTACATGTAACTGACTGCGCACAATTAAGTTAAAATATTTCAAAATGCGTCCCTGGATTATTTATTTTAACCCATACCTGCCTAAATTTTTTGTTCGAAAAATAATTTGAATTTAACTTTAAAACATATTTTATCAGAACAATATCACATACTTCAAATAATTTTGAGACACATTTATACATATTTTATAAATACAGGATGTTGCATAAATGCAACGCTAGGCATTGACAAGAAGTTTATATTTGATGATAAAAAATAAGTATTACGATAACACTTACGATGTTGCATTAATGCAACACTAGGTTAATATGGGTTAAATTAAAATTAAGAGTACACCACTGAATTACACCGGTTGGACATCGCATAAGATTACATTACCGACTCTTTTCCGTCGTCAAAACTACTAGAATAACAGACCATCACACTTTTTTTAGCCGATGAGTCATTGGAGTGTCCCCGCTGTCTAATATGACCTTTTTTTAAATATATATACATATATAACCATGCAAAGAATATTGCATAACATTTGGAATTTAAGATGTCAGTTCTCTTTTAAAAAATCGCAGTAAGGAATTTTTTCTTCCTTTTTTTGTTCACTTGATCTTCATAAGATCAAGTTTAATATTGAATGGGAAAGGACTGAACGCGGATAACAAGAGACATTGGAGATACACCTTCCCCCTGATATGAGAACTCTTTTCTATGCTCGGACGCTTATTTCAGTGGCGTACGCAGAGAAGTTGATTTATTTTCTCTGGGTGAGACCATAATCAGTTGGCGAAGTCAAATTATATTTAGCGCTTTCCAAAAAAGAAAGAAAGAAAACAAGAAAGATAAATTAAGCCAAATGCATCGGTTATGGAAAGCTCACGAATACAACAGACTTTCTTGAGCCAAATTCGGTTATGTATCGCCGTCAAACTTGGCGAGATTTTTTAGAAAACCTCAAAATAGCTGTATATCACAAACAAAATATTTTTATGAGACTAGGTAAAAAAGTTTCAATAAATTTGATTTAGAAAAACCCATTCGAACGCGCAGCACATAACATTTGAAGATTTGAACAGCACATGGCAGTCGAAATCTCGAATACTATTCGAATAGTGAAAACCGCGAATACTATTCGAATAGTAAGATCGCGAACACTATTCGAATAGTGAAAACCCCGAAAACTATTCAAATACTGAAATCGGGAATATTCACTATTCGATTAATCGATTACGGATTATATTCGAATAGTAATCGATTGTAAAAATCGTTCAAATGGCACATTACTAGCTTGAGAAGGAAAAAAAGGTATTTAAAATTTCTCAGAATGATGTTGTTATGTGGGTGTTTTCTTTTGCCCAGGACTCCACAGTTGCCTCGATCGGATCCTGGAAAAAGCGTTCATATGCCGTCAGTTTTCAGTTTAGTGAATTTCGTCGATCTCATTGATACATTGTGGCGAAAACATTCGTCAGGTCCTGAGAATGAAAGAGCCGCTTACTATTCATTAATCTTCGCTCACACGTGAAGAATATTTCGATTTTTTTTTCTTCTGGCAGTGCCGGATGTTATATAGCTTTCCTGTTGTGAAATTCATTTCCTGGACCCAGTTTTATGTTTCAATGCATACTTTACTTTTTTTATACTAGCCTTAGTCATTGAGCTTAACCACAGTTTTATTAATAGATAGATATATCCCCCCCCCATTCCAAGTGACGTTTTTTCTATAGCTGCTCACGCATATAACTGACAGATTTGTAAATATGTCACAGATGTCTTCGGATGTATTCAGTATTTTTCTCAAAATTTTGAGCATTTGATATGAGCAAGAGAGTTCTATTGAAATCTGTGACTCTTTTAGGCCCTTTTCAAACGGACCCTGACAAAGGTTGGGGTAGGCGGCCCTCAGTCAAAAGGGCGGGAGGTAAATCAAGAATTGTTCCTATTGCATTTTGTAGAAATGTGTTATTTCTAGAAAGTTTTTCTGCTCTCTCTCTCTCTCTCTCCATAAACATTAATTGTGTAAAAAAAGTTATTAAACCATACTAACTATAAAGCATTTTGAGTAAAATGGTGAATATTTGGTCAATGTGATCTTTTTGGGCTGAATCAAAGGTTCGTGCTTTAACAGTTGCAAAAAAGTTCCAGGCATTCACGAGAGTAGAAAGCCTAGAAGTAAACCCGTTATTGCAGGCTTTCTAATTTTTCTATACTGAATGGGTACATGTGAAAGGGGCTGGGGCGTAGAGAGAAAAATTATTTCGGGGGGTGCCCAAAAGAAGAATTTCTCACAAAAATGTTTAATTTATCGACATCCAATTAACGAAAATTCTAAATTTTGGAGAAAGCCCAGGCACCCCCTGTCTACGTCCCTGGAAAAGAGGCCCCCATGACAAATGTCTGCCACGGGCCCTGTGTTGGTTCAGTCGGGCTCTGTTCACAACACTTTTAAACTTTGGAAAGTAATGAAAACTGTTACACGGCTCTCCTGGGTCTATCGCAAAACATGACGCCAATTTGACGAATTGTTTTCGCACCATGTTTTGCGCATGATGCAAAGTTGTGCCATCGACGTAACTAAAACAACTATTATTACTACTTAATAATTTTACTGAGCACATATTATTATTAAAACTGCAGTACAGTTTGGACATTTGCCATCACGTAGAAATAAAACATTTCGCGGTGCTAATTACGCAAATCTCCGCCATGGTGGTAAATATCCAAGCTCTTCCAAAATGGCTATTATTACTTAAGAGCACAATTTTTGATGCCCGTTGAGTTCTGATATACTAAACACTCCGGCTTAGCTGATCTGTACTACATCAAGTACGATAAAATCGTTCAATGATCACAAGATGTTTATTTCAATTCAAGATTTTTGATTTGAGATTTCTCAGTTGTCGCTTCCCTCCCCTTCCTCCATGCGACTTCTAAAATGTCTGTGGTAAATATCTCTGTAGTTAAGCAGCTGCTGTTTTTCATTGAAACTGATTATCTAAATTGTTCGATAGTTTATTTAAAATATTTATCTACCGATTTTGTGTCTATTATTAGCTAAAACTACTTATTTTTAGAAACCCACTGACGATAGTATGATTATAAAAAAGAAAAGAAAAGAAATCCAAGATTACCACAAATAGTAGCCTTTTAAAAATTAGTTCTTGTTTACTAGCTTGCTTTTCACGTAAGCATTGAAATAATATCTTAAGAAGGAACTTATGTACTTTTTTTTTTTTCCCTTCCATCTGTATTATGAATCAGTCAAATGTCAAAACATGTTTTTGTCGAACTCGCGTTGTTGGGTAAGCAGAGAAAAGACTTTAATTTTGGCAAGGGGAATAACAAGAGTGACTGGTTACATTATAAGAATTTCCAAGAAAAATATTTTTGCGTGGCTTATGCCCTTATTCTTTTATTATTCTATTTAAATATTAGGGGGACATTAAAATAATGTCATTTTTTCGTAGGTCGGTATGTCTCACAGCCAAAAGTACGGAAAGCTAATTACACGAAATTTGGCAAGTACATGAGATTTTTAAGTCGGTTCTGCAATAGACAGCATTTTCCAGAAATCATAACCAATGGGAAGTAAAGGGGCCAAAACGTTCTCTTACATATCCCACGTGATTTAAAAAAGAAAAAAAGAGAAGAAAGGCATGCATGAAATTCTTACTGTAAAATACAAGAATCACGAATATTTAAAAATCATTTCTCTGTAAAAATAATCCAGGAACGTTTCTTAAATAATGGGCAGCTGAGGTGCCCTAGAGTTCCAAGGAATGTTACATGAAAATACTAGGACCTTTGCTGAACGATTCAGGAAGGTTCCAGTGAATTTTTAGTAAGCTTCCTGTGAAAATCAGCAACTTTACTGAACGATCCAGGAAGGTTCCAGTGAATTGTTAGTAAGCTTCCTGTGAAAATCAGGAACTTTACTGAACGATCCAGGAAGGTTCCAGTGAAATATTAGTGAGCTTCCTGGAAAATTTGAAATGTTTCAATGCTTGTCAGTAAGCTTTCTGTGAAAATCAGGAACATTTCTGTTATCGCCAGAAATGCTCTTGTTATGGCCAGAAACATTCCTGTTATCGCCAGGTACGTTTCTGTGACCTACCTTGTGAAGTTTCCAGGATTTGTCAGGAACGTAACTGATGAATGAAGGTTTCCATTTTTTTTTTTGTTTTTTTTTTTTTAGAGAAGTAAATACTATATTTATACAGCGATTAAAAGTTAAGCGGTTTTGCAAGAAAATACATTTTAAAAGGAGGATAGACGTGAAAAAAATGGGGTGGGTGACCACCTTTCCTCAAAGAAAAAATATTATTTATGAAATTCGTGCTTTAAATTGTATTGTATTGTATAGTAAGGCAAAACTACGCGAGAGTTATCCGGATAAGGAGGGTGTCTTGGACGAAGGACGTTTCGGAAATTCCGGACCGTCAAATCGTCTACCGCGCGATAGGCCCGAACCCGGGACTTTTAACACTTCAGCCATCTACCATGTTCAGTGTCTTTATCCACTCGGCCATTTGGGAGGGGGGGGGCCGTGCTTTAAAATATAACAAATATGAATTCTATGTCCAGGCACTGCTTGTTTGTAATTAAAACGTGTTAAAAATTTATTTGTTTGAATTTTATGTGAAAAAAAAGGATAACTTTCCGCCTCTAATATGTTTTTTATGCTTCTATTTTTTTTTCAGTTCACTATTTTATTTAATTTATTTTTAACATTCTACCTTGTTTTTGTTCATTTATCCCACCCCACCCTCCCTCCTCGTCCATCTGTTATTCTCTCGCTGGTTTCTTACTGTTTCCTTTTTCGGAAGGGCAACTCTTGTGTTATTTACTTTTCAATTCGTACTGTTCTGCTCGTGTGGATGGCGGCCTTTTTTTTTTTTTTTTTTTTTTTTTTTCCCGCAACTGGAGAAGGGTGAACTTTTTGTTCCACCCAAAACGATCATTTTGAAAAGTATCTTTCTTTTTTGCTTCCAAGAAAGTTGAAAGGTGTTTATGACTTCAGTTTGTCTGCTTGTGCACTAACTACAGTCCCTAAGTATCGATTTCTAAGAAATTTATATAGGCGGTTGTTATGAGCTGTACCAATACCATATGCTCCATTGAAAAATATGTGCACGGCTTATTATTATTTTTTTTTTTCGGGGAAATCCAAAAATTTTTCAATGCATTAAGGTCTACGGGTAGTCAGTGTTTAAAGTGAGTTTCAGAGACTTTATTTATTATAGACGAAACAAAATTAATGAATATCAATGATCCGTCACACAAGTGTGTGTTACATACATAATTCTTTCACAAAAGCGAAGAGAACTCTCGGTTAGAACAAGATTTAAGTTCTAAGGCCAGTGAATATGAAAATTAATTCTTATTGGCTATAACCTATTCACTCCCCTCGTTGCAAAGACGAGGTGGCAGCGATTGTACCCTCCGTGTCCATCGTTGCTTCCCGGCATGGGCCTTTCAAATGTCCCGCCGTGGCCCGGGGTTTAGTGTGCTATCCTCACTCGACGGGCCAAAAATCAATGTCGGAAGGCGACGATATGAACACGGTAGGGGATCGCTGCCGTCGCATCTTTGGAACAATGGAGGTGAACAGATTAAGCCATTTGTTAAACGGTATCATAAGCGCAAATCAGATTCCATTTCAAAGTGTTTTACAATCCACGTGTTGAATATGATTTTTTTTTTTTAACCTTATCTGTTAGCCTTTCTGTCAGTTCGCAGGTTCACGCTTCCTTGATGAGCTTGCACAATGTGTTTAGATTGCAATTAAAAATCTTTGATTTTTTTACTCTTCGCATAGATTCAAGGCCATTTGCTAATGGTTTTATTACATTTGCTAATGTATGTATTATTATTATTATTAATATGAATACATTCATGGTCATTTGCTTTTTTTATTATTACAAACGGGTATACATAGGATATTTATTCTTTTCTGGAATAGTGCCAGTATATTGCACGATTCTTGTTGCAGGAAACTCGTAATTGTTTTTTAAGAAAACTCTTTAAAAAAGCCAGATTCTTTGGTGTTAGTTACCGATCGCCGAAAAAAATATCTCCCACATCTCTCAACTAGCTCACCCCGACCCTGAGAAACAAAGCCCATGGAGAAAGCGATCATTTTGTAACGCGAACTGACCCTTCCACCTCACCCCCCCCCCTGCCCTCCCTTTCTTCATTCACCTTCTCTAATCTTTGACTAATCTGACCTTGAAAGCTGCAATTTATGTCTTTTTTATTCAGTCTTTTTTGTTGTCTTAATTTTTTTTTCTCTTTATACTTTAAAGTTCGAATAACTTAAAATTGAAAATTTTAATTTTATGAAAAAATAAATGTGTGTTATTTAACTAGTTTTTGTCAACATGTGTGCCGAATTTGAAGTTGGAGTGGCGAGCTCCCGCGACATTGTTGTGAGAAAAGAAAAAAAAAAATGAATACCTGTGTGCATAATTTATTTTTCGTGTTAGGGAAAGGGAGGGGGGTTGGGTGTTGTTGATGGTGTTGAAAACAATGAGCTATTTAAAGTGACTATTCATATCTAAGGTAGTCATATTTTCTACTGTCTTGGTAGTCGAACTTCAAGTATTATCGAAAACTAGCAATAAAAATCAATTATAGAGGTAATCATTTAAGTAATATAGTTTATGTAATTAACAAGCTGATTAGTATTGTTTATTGTAAAAAAACATTCAGGGATACTGGTAACTCGACGTATTCCTGGTAAGATGTGATTAGGGAACCAAAATGATGCAATTTTATGGCTGAAAATCATTTACGAGAAATTTGATTCTTGAACTTTTTCTTGAATAACCCAAAATTTGACATTCAAGTGCCAGGTCAAATTAAAAAAAAATTGCTAATTTAATTTGTTTCATTTTAATTGTAAGCATGCCTTTCGTATTTTATGGCTGTATTCATTTTTGTGGTTTAAAGGGGGAAAAAAACGGCTGCCCATTTTCCGTTTCATGTAGGTTTTTCTAATTGTCGGTCGTTTCTGTCATCCACCTGCAAAATTGTTAAGACGGTCGCTGCCCTGTACCAATGTTCTTAATTTTTTTCTCCCCCCCCCCTCCCTTTTCCAGTATATTTTTCTTTACTTTGAAGGGGAAAAATAATCAAACAGATAAATGTAATTCGAGATTACTCTTCAGTGGTTTAAATCGGTTTTCTCCGATTGTAATCTTCGAAGCAATTTATCATTGCAAATGTAAACACGAACGATTCTTGGAACTTTAGTTATTGAACAACCTCTGTTTAGATGCGCAATGACTGACTGGCTTCACTTGGAAGTGAAGAGTTCCCAAAACTGTTGCTCAATCCATTGAATAGTTTATCATTTCCAGGTCGCTGGCTATGAACAGAAGTCGTTTCTGTTTGGGCGGTAAAATTCGTATTTAAGTCTGTTTTTGAAAAAAAAAAAGTTCTCTGAGAGAACAGTTTTACAGTGAAACTAATTATGTCAGAGGCAAAAAAAAAAAAAAGAAAAACTGAAATACTTTCAGGCAGGGGCGTAGCCAGGGGGGGGGATATCGGGATATATCCCCCCCCCGAAATTTTTGGATTAGTGATGAAATTCCGTCTATTTATACACATATATGTTCATATCCCCCCCCGAAATTTTTTCCAGGCGCATATCCCCCCCCCCCGAAATTTTTTCCAGGCGCATATCCCCCCCCCCCCGAAAAATTTTCCTGGCTACGCGCCTGCTTTCAGGTTTTAAATACGCACTAAAGTGCTATATATTAAAAGCGTAACATAATTTATGCGTCGTCCCTATTTTTCTTCCTTATTCCATTAAGTTGGAAAGTGTATCATTATTCACGAGTGTGCCGTATTTTTCTTCCTTGTTCCATAAAACCCATCTTTGGAATCGAAACCTATCTTAAAATCGCCTACTAAAACTATTTTACAATCTTTGAAAAGTATATTCCAATATACTTCCCCGTTTTAAATATTGTTTGAATGTGCATCATATCCATGAGTGTGCCGTGTTTGTCTTTTTTGGGTTAATTCCTACTTTAACGTCCCGACTCTCGCCAAGGTAGCCATAATTAAACATATGCAGTTACTATGACGATTTTTTGTATTTATGTAGCAACCGTAATTTAGAATTAAAATGGTGATTTGGAACAACATGTAAGTATAGCATTCCGTTATTTATTTACTTATTTATTTAGGGTTGCCAATTAATGTAGTTTAAATAATTAAGTGTCTTCAAATTCCTTAACCCTTTAAGCGGTCAATTTTTTTACCGAAATGCTTCCAAAAAAGGCATATTATTGGCAGTAGAACAAAATTTTCATGGTGAAATATTCCCGCTCTCTCGCTAGGAAGAAAAACCCGGATGAAAAGCATTTCAGTTACATTGACAAGCCACGCTATCTATTGAAAAATATTAATACTAAATAGTCTCTTCACAATAATGAAATATACGGGCAAATCAGAAAAGGAAAGGAGAAAATATTGATGCCCGTTAGTGCTGTAAAAGTAACGACAAAATGAGTATCCGTATGTATTTGTTACTTAGATGTTCGCTATTCGTTACTAAGTATTCGTTACTCGTTACTTTCGTTACTACTAATAGAATCGGTAATAGGGTGTTATATGTGCCCCATAACAACACATCCGGGACAGTGTTGTTATGGGTATATGCCGCCCATACATAAACCCATAACAAAACCTAACCCAAAAGAATTTTTTTTAGCGAAGTTGTACAAAGTTGTATTTACAGCTTATTTTCTCTGATTTACAGATTGTTTTTATACACATTTATGGTTTTATACAATGCTAAATTATCCGAATTACTGAGTACACATAGAAATCTTCCAAAGACATATGCCATTCTTTTTTTTCTCAACCCCCCTTTTTTAAATTCTGAACGCTGGTTTAACCTGTTCACTCTTATCATAAAAAGTGTAAAGGAAAGCTTGTGACTCGTGTTTTTTTCTGGGAGCGGGTTCTCGAATACTGAGATCCAGGGATTGGGCCATATATATTAAATTCACAGGGCAGGGGATCTCAGTATGATATCAACTACTTTGCGTCTCTACAAGCATAATATCTTTATTATTTGTGAGTTCATATTTCATATCAAAAACTTCTTTTGCTGGACGATTTTTCGAAGTAAATTAAAAATTACCATATTTTAAATTAAAATTGTTTAATTCAGTGAGAATTATCTATTTTTAAGATATTTCCAGTTCTATTTCTGCACTTTTGGGATGAAAGGGGTTAGCCCCTTCTGTGGGTGCATATATGAGAGCATTCTTTAAACAATAATTATCACTCCTTTCATACAGAAAGAATGGTTGCACCGGACTATGCGTATTCCATGAGTTCATGGAATAAAATGTACCATAAAATAGGGCAGATGGTCCCCTAAACGCCGACATTTTAGAAACATACTGAACTTTATTGAATTATTTTAATACCAGTGGCTTACGCAGGAGTGGGCATAGAAATCCCGGGTAGCTCCCAATTTTTTATATATTTTTTAAACAATTACTTAAAAAATGTGTTTAGGTTTCCATGCTAAATATTTTTTTTAGTTCCAAATAATATTTTAAATAATAAAAATGTGTGAATTCGTTTACTTTATAAAAAAATATTTTTTTTAAAGGTGTATTTAAATAATTTGTTATTTATTACTCATATTTCGATTCTAGCTAAAAAAAAGAAAAAGTTAAGTTCGCAATCCTGCTTCGGAACCACCCTGAAAGAAAGAATTCTGATTGCACCACTATTTAGTACTAAAATGTTAGAAAGCCCGAAACTAGCACCCCTTACTAACATGCTTCTCTTATATGTATTGCTCCTCTACAATTATAAGAACACCCCCTTCCCCCCCCCCTGCAAAAAAAAGTTCAACTGCGCATAAGAACGCACTATACACCGGATCCTATCCCCCCATTGTACGACCCATATCAATAGAGCAGCAGATAGTATATCCATCTCCATAACTGTAACGAAACATACGGATTCTTCCAAACCTTATCAAAACGATACCATTCGGCTCGGCACAAACGAATTGCAACCAGAACATACTACTCCTCAAATACCGAAACTGATTTTTCCCTTCAAACAGCGAGAATCCATAATACTTCCGGTATCTAGTAACGGAACGGAACATACTATTACTCAAATACCGAAATTCATTTTCTCCCTCCGGCAGTCTTGTATTCGAAGTTCGAACCTGGTCGATCCGAAATGCACACTCGAAAGTCATTTTCCCCCTTGAAACCGCGATCCGATATCCAGTAACAAACAGAAGATATTAGTACTCGATTACTCGGATCGAGTAACGAGTAACGATATCAACCTAAAAGTAACAATTCGTTACTTCGAGTCTGAGTGATTATCCGTATCTTAGTACCGAATACATGCGGTTTGCTTCAGCTCTAATGCCCGTACTCTATACGGGCAAACCAGTTGAGGCCAATTTTGGGTAGCACGTACACTGTACGGGCAAACCGCTTAAGGGGTTAACCGGTGCATTTATCTCTAATTTTTTCACTTTAGTTTTCATCTACTTCTTTTGGGGGCATTGAAACTTGTGCATAACTCCTAGAGACCCACAACTGCAAAGCTCGGCAGAATGCTGCGATTTTTTAGGTTGGGGAGAGTGGGGACGTTAAAATAGGAATGAACTCTTACTTGTACCCTAAAACACTATTATCGAAATCTATCTTAAAATTGCCTACTAAAACTGTTTTACAACCATCGCCAAGCATATTCCAACTATCCTCTAACATTTTAAATACTCTTTATTACCGGGCATCATAATCCATGAGTGTGCCGTGTTTTCCTTCCTTGTTCCATAAAACACCTCTTCGGAATTGAAATCTATATTAAAATCGCCGACCAAAAATGTTTAACAATTTTTGCCAGGCATAGCCAGACTATACTTCACCTTCATAAATAATATTTGGAAAGTATATCATAATCTATGAGTGTACCGTGCTTGTCTTCTTTGTTCCATAAAACATTTCTTCGGAATTGAAATCTATGTTAAAATCGCCTACTAAAGCTATTTTACAATATTCGACAGGCCTTTTCTAACTATATTCGTAATATATTTATAATAAATTGTCACGTTTCGGCACCACATTAGCGATCCATTAGCAAAAATTGCAAACCTTGTGCGACTTCCAACATTTTATTAACGCCCCCTCCCCCCTGTAAAGAAGTTATTTGGTTGGGTTGATTTAAATTTAAAGACTGCGTTGTGATACATGATAATCCAGGTTCGAATACACTTATAGTTGCAATAAAATAAAAAGACGTTGAATACTTGAAACTATTTTATTAAACATATACTATTGAAACATTATAACGGGCGGTGGTGGGTCAGCGAAAATAAAATGACGTCCTATATGGACAGTGAAATTAAGGTGGAATGATTTAAAAATTACGCCAGCACAGAATTACACATTGGCGAGAACAAACACTTGGCTGATATCAATAACGCCAATTCCAGAGTGTCTGTATTTAGCAGAGTTTTATACTTCAAAACTTTGAGCAGTGAAAGCTAGTAAGAAAAATGAATTGAGGGCTTGCCAGGTAAAGGATGACAAAAACGTTTACCTTGATAGTTCTTTTATTTAAGTAATGAAGCATGAAAGCTGGTATACAGATGAGGATGAACAAATGGAAACAAAAAAAACAGGCATTTGATGTGGTACAGCATCTATGTGGCATCGGACATTCTGGACAACAAACCGAACAGCATCACCTTGAGATAAGCTTGTAGCGGCATAATCAAAAAAAGGCTTTGTTGGAAGCTGCGACGGGATGGCTCGCCAAATTAATCGTTTGACTCAGCTCAGAGCATCTCACATGGCTGGCTTCGAGCGTCCTTCCATACGCATCTGTCGTATCACCCTTTTCGCCTCCTCTCTCTGTCTCTCTCGCGGCGAACGGCGAACTTTTATACTATTGGCCAGGCAACGACGTCACCAAGGACTGCGGACCTGTGACGTGAAAAGAAAAAGGAGAAAATAGCTCCGCGGCAAGTCGCCGGGAGTGCAGCGCCTCTAGCGGCCAAAAACAGAAACACATTATGCAAAACGTTTTGCAGCAATTAGGTGCTTGTTTGAAGCGTCGATATTAGAATAATTTTAAGTAAGAACTTTAATAAAAAATAAGAGCTATCAGTGCCTTTAGATTTTAAGGCAAATAATTAAAGTTAAGTTATACAGCATTCAAATATAATAAAGAAAACACAGCCACATGTCATGGAACCTTTAAGGTAAGGTTTATAGTTACTTTTCCTAACAATGGCCCGCCTTCCATGACATGGCAAAAGGAACTGCTTCAAACAAGTAAAAAAAATTTCTTTCAAAAGAGAGTAAGTACTTTTCCCTCTGAAAAGAACAAAGGACATATTATGCAAATAGCGATGAACACAGATGAGAAAGCACAAGGGTTAGTACAAAATATGCATAGTTACACTATAATGTACGAGTAGTATAAAGTACGACTGGTATAAAGTACGACTGGCCAGTCAAAAAAAACGTTAGTAAAAAAAACACTTTTCAAAAGATTCACATAATGCAATTAAACACATTTGCATTCACTTTACAAAGAAAAACAACAAGTTTGTACTTTCTTTAGGGGTGAGGTGCACCTCAAAAAAAAAACTCGCAAGAAAAGAGATAAAAATAGAAAAGTTTGTTTGAGTCATTTACATTCACAGAGCAAGGTTTCTCCGTTACGTCCGTTTTTTTTTTCTTTTCAGAAGATCAAGAAAAATTTTTCCTTTCCCCCTTTTATTTCGTAGAGAGTCTTCGACTTGACAAAAAGAAAAGGTTATGTTCAAAAAGAGAAAGTCAAAAGCGACTTTTCAGAAAAATTTGCCTAGGTTCCCTTTAGTGGGAGTAGGGCTTTGATACTGAACAAAAAAGTCTTTCGTTGAATGTTGAAAGTCCAGTCTTTGGAAGAGGTTTTGTGAAAATATCTGCTGGGTTATTCTTTGTATTTATATATTTTAAGGTAAATAATTTATCTATAACTAGGCTTCTTAAAAAGTGATACTTTACATGTATGTGCTTCGTCCGGCTGTTCTCAATGGGTGAGTTGCTGAAATCTATGGCGGCAGTATTGTCGCAAAAAAGTGTAACTTTATCCAGGTCTTTGGGAAGTAGTTTTAGATTTATTAGCTCATTATAAATTCTTTGTATCCACAGCAATTCTTTGGAGGCTTCTGTCAGGGCGATAAATTCCGACTCCATCGAAGATAGAGCGACACACTTCTGTTTCGACGTACGCCATGATATGGGGGTTTGATCCAGCATTAAAATATATCCTCCCATTGACACTCGGTCATCTCTGTTTGAAGCAAAATCAGCGTCTGAGTAGCAATTTATGGAAATCTGATTTATATTAGATAATTTTAATTTGAGGTGTGAAGTAGATTTAACGTAGCCAAGTAATTTTAACAATTGATTGAAATGATTATATCCGGGATTAGATTGAAATTGTGATAAAACATTTACTGCGTATGAAATATCTGGACGGGTTCTGCTTGCAAGGAACGACAAACATCCTAAGATGTTGCGATAGGGAAATTTTTCCATTTCTTTAACTTCTGCGGCGTTAGTTGGACAGTCCATTTTTGACATTACGATACCCGGAGCGATTGGAAGGGACGAGATGGGTATATTAAAACTTTTAAAGCGGTTGTAAATCTTGTTTATGTATTCCTCTTGATGTATAAATAAGCCATTTTCATTTTCTTCAAATTGAACGCCTAATAGTTTTCTTGTTTTCCCCAACTTCTTAAGATTGATTTTTCCTTCTAATAAATCGAATACGTGGTTTATTTCCTTTTCTGTTTTAGCTAGGAGTACAATGTCATCAACGTATAGAAGTAACACTACTAGATTGTTGTAAACATAAACGCAGTTGGTCCACTCAAGCTTGAAAAAGTGTAATTCAGTTAAAAATCTGTGAAACTCATTAAACCATTCTCTGCCACTCTGCTTCAAACCATATAAGGCTTTATTTAGTTTACATACAAAATCTTTCTTACCTTCTTCCTTGAAACCTTGAGGTTGGAACATATAAATTTCGTCTTCAATCGGAGCGTACAGGTACGCGGAGGTTACGTCAGCTTGAGAGTGGTTCCATTTATAGTGACCTACTAGTAATGAGAAAAAGAAACGAATTACAGTAAAATTAACAACAGGACTAAAGACTTGATCGTAAGTTTCCCCTCTTCTTTGCCCAAAACCCTGGGCGACGAGTCTTGATTTAAACCGTACGATTTTTCCACTAGCGTCTCTTTTTACTGTATACACCCATCGGTTTCCGATGATTTTCGCATTTTCAGGTTTCGGAACTAAGTCCCATACTTTTCTTTCATTCATTATATCTAGCTCGTCATTCATAGCTTGCATCCACTTCTCTGCCTCGGGAGATTTAATTGCCTGGAAAAAATTATTTGGTATTTGAATTTCTTCTAGTCAGGAATCTGAAAAATTAGCTTCATCTTGTACAATGCCCGAGTATGTATTTTTACCTTTAAAACAAAACATTTCTGGATCATATTTAATCCCGTGTTTGTTGCAGTAGCTTTTTACATCATTATGGGATCTTAACCTGACATTACTGCCCTCAATTCCGTAATAAATATCGGTTCGAGACTTGTCTTTTCTTGGAACTGCTCTTCTAACCCAGTTTACTGTTTTAAGCTGCGTTTTTACGTTTCTATAGGATTCCCTCTCCCCTTCAGATTCGTCACTTTCCCCTTCCTCAGATGTACTTGGCTTACCTAAATACATTTCTTTCTTTTTGTCAAAAATAAAATCCTTTTCCTGTGTTTCGTCTTCACATTCACTATCCCCCGAATCCTCGTTGGGTGAACTTATAGGGTCCAGTACGACTCCATTGCTTTCATGTTTTTGTATTTCCTCTTCGAATCTAACGTTAGAAGTCTCGATTACTTTCCTATCGCCAGGGATCCAAATCCTATATCCACGACTTTGCATCGCGTAACCCACCATAGTGCCCTGTTTTGCCCTCATGTCAAGTTTATTTCTTAATTGACGAGGTACTCCCACGTAAACTTTCGAACCAAAAATTCTTAAGTGTTTAATGGAAGGTTTACGGCCACTAAAAAGTTCAAAAGGCGTTCTTACTTGATTAGCGTGGCAAGTTCGGTTCCAAACGTAGGTAAAACAAAGTAGTGCTTCTGACCAAAAGCTGTTACTTAATCCGCTTGAGCTTAGCATAGCTTTTACAGCATCTAGTGCAGTGTAGTTGTATCTCTCGCTGACTCCGTTCTGCTCGGGAGTATAGTCGTTTGTTCTTTCAGCGTGAATCCCTTCTTCATCTAAAAACTTTTTAAATTCGTTATGACAAAATTCCATCCCATTATCGGTTCTGATGTTAATAATTTTAGTGTTTAAAAATCTTTCTGCCCTTCTTTGAAATTTCTTAAAACACTCAAATACTTCGGTTTTCTTTCTCATAGGATATACGGTAGTCTTCCTGGAGTAGTCGTCTGTTATTGTTAAAAAGAAACGATGACCAACTATTGACTGGTTGGGAAGTGGACCACAGACATCCATATGTAAAAGTTGTAGGGGTTTAGTTGAGCGGATTGAAGGGATGCTTTTAAAGCTTTTACGTCTCGTTTTAGCTATTTTACAATTATGGCATGATATTTCGGGGTTTGCTCTTAAAGTAGGAAGGCCAAAGACACAGTTTGATTTACTAGTTTCAATTATGGACTTATAATTAATATGACAGAACCTTTGGTGCCAGAGTTCTAAATCTTCCGATTTAGGGGGAGAGGAGACATTTGCTTCTGGTTTCTTCTCGTGAGTATTTTTAGAATTTCGCTTCAATTTATCATATTTGGGATACAAAAAGTACAGTCCTTGCTTCTTATAGGCGGTGAATAATTTTCGATTATTTTTCAGAAATGCATGAACTTTACCTTGACCACCTCTAAAGGTAAGACCTTCTGAATCGAGGATAGAACCGGATAGTAAATTGCGTCTTAGTTCAGGGGAGTATAAAACATTTCTCAAAACACGTTTCATCTTTCCGTTCTGGAAATTCAGAACTACGGTTCCCTTCCCCTCGACAGGACATTCAATACCATTTACGGCGACGGACATTGACTTACCCTTAATGGGTGTAAAATATTTAAATAGATCTTTTTCATTACAAAAGTGATTACTTGCTGCAGTGTCAAAAACCCATGAACGATTATTTTCAATTACTTGGTTAGAATAAGCTTCAATAATAAAATTTTTAGGGTGATAAGATCCTTTTTGCTTTTGGGGAGGAGGGTGTCTGCAGTTGATTTTTAAATGTCCGGTTTTCCCGCATCCATAGCAGCGCCTCGTCTCACGTTTATAGTTTCCTTTACGAGGGGTACGTTTTTCATGTTTGGCTTGACTGGACATAGCAATAGCGGCACGGTCGCCTAAGCTTTGTTTCAACCTGGCTTAATCGGCTAATAATTCAGCTAGGACTTTATCGAACTTAAATTCATCGTCATCCCATCTATAGATGGCCTGCACAATCCCTGCGTACTCAGGGGGTAAATATCTAATTAATTGAAAAGATTGGTACCAATCCGCTAATGGTGTACCAGCTTCACGCAACTGCGTTGCAATAGATTTTAAACGAGCACCAAATAATCCTACTTCCTCATTGTCGTTAATTCTGCATGAAAAGAACTCATCGGTCAAAGCGATAGAACGAGCTCTTGATTCGGGCTTAAAGTGTTTCTTTAGCTTTTCCCAAACTTCTTTGGGATCATATGTCCCGGCGAGGAGGGGTTTATATTCACTGGATATATTTAAATATATGGTACTATACGCTTTGCCGTATCTAATTTTATAGTCCCTCAACTCTTTAACTTCCGTTTCTTTTGGTCTAATTTCTTCGCCGGTTACAATATCCCAGCAATTTCTATCTATTAACAAGACTTTTATATCTTCTTTCCATGTCTCATAGTTATCAGAGCCCAATTTATCAACTTGCATTGATATAGTTTCCATTTTTTTTTTTTTTTTTTTTTGATTTCAGATAGATTTATAATTAAAAGCTTCTAATCAGGGCCCGCCCTCTTAATGCTCGTTAAAATCTTTTTGTAAATAGCTAAAATCAAGGAATACATGCATATACTTAATAACATAATCTTCACATAATTTTTAAATGGCAGAGGCCCATAACCGAAATGTCTGTATTTAGCAGAGTTTTATACTTCAAAACTTTGAGCAGTGAAAGCTAGTAAGAAAAATGAATTGAGGGCTTGCCAGGTAAAGGATGACAAAAACGTTTACCTTGATAGTTCTGTTTATTTAAGTAATGAAGCATGAAGGCTGGTATACAGATGAGGATGAACAAATGGAAACAAAAAAAACAGGCATTTGATGTGGTACAGCATCTATGTGGCATCGGACATTCTGGACAACAAACCGAACAGCATCACCTTGAGATAAGCTTGTAGCGGCATAATCAAAAAAAGGCTTTGTTGGAAGCTGCGACGGGATGGCTCGCCAGATTAATCGTTTGACTCAGCTCAGAGCATCTCACATGGCTGGCTTCGAGCGTCCTTCCATACGCATCTGTCGTATCACCCTTTTCGCCTCCTCTCTCTGTCTCTCTCGCGGCGAACGGCGAACTTTTATACTATTGGCCAGGCAACGACGTCACCAAGGACTGCGGACCTGTGACGTGAAAAGAAAAAGGAGAAAATAGCTCCGCGGCAAGTCGCCGGGAGTACAGCGCCTCTAGCGGCCAAAAACAGAAACACATTATGCAAAACGTTTTGCAGCAATTAGGTGCTTGTTTGAAGCGTCGATATTAGAATAATTTTAAGTAAGAACTTTAATAAAAAATAAGAGCTATCAGTGCCTTTAGATTTTAAGGCAAATAATTAAAGTTAAGTTATACAGCATTCAAATATAATAAAGAAAACACAGCCACATGTCATGGAACCTTTAAGGTAAGGTTTATAGTTACTTTTCCTAACACAGAGCAACCCTAAAAGTTAATCCAATAAAATAAAAAATGACGTAATTGGGAGCAAATAATTTTAAAGACAAGGCATGGCAACAAGAAATAAAAAAACGCCAACTCCAAGCCAAAGGAATGGAAATCAAAAAATACGTTGATTTTGCAAACGGGCGTAATATAATATATTTTTAGCACACCGGTCTGAAGAGACGAAGAACAAAAAGAATAGTGCATATAGGGAAAAGTAAATATACAGATTTAAAAGCCGAAATGGCAGAAAAAAATGAAAACAGAAGTGATTTAGAATTCTTGAATTTTGGATAGATTACATTAAAGAAAGCCAAAGTAAATGATTATTAAATTAGATATGTGATCTTCATCACACCCCCCCTCCACATTATCTGGCAAACACATTTGAAAAGATCTTCACCGTGACAGTTCATATCTGCAAAACCTGTCTACAAGATCGCGTAGACAAAAAAGCGTAGGCGAAATCCTGGAACTGAGCGAAATAGCTCCCTAATGCTACAAAAAAAATTATTTCTATGAAAAAAAAGGAGGGCGGGGAGGGGAATTCCACCCCCCCCGAACTATTCTACTCTACTAACTATACTGCAAACTTGTAGGTTATTTCATCGCTAAATTGGCTGTTGAAAAATATCAGGAAGAACCATGTTTTTAAGGATGTGGTTGGCCATATGGTACAGCTAGCCACTGTGGCTCAGCCAGTTGAAACTCAGAGCCCCGGAAGTCAGTCAGCGCTTGGGTGGGTGACAACCTCTCTCTACGGGACTGCTATGGAATCGTGTACAATAAAAGAGCTGATACATGTAAAATATGTCATGGATCCAATGTCCTCCTTGTTGAAACTTGGGGGTTCCAATTCAGGTTCAGGTCTCCTATCTGGAATTGGTTCAAAATTAAGAGACCACGTAGAGGATGACGTTAGCCCACCTATTGGGTGCTCTCATAATAACTTCCAGACTTCTTAGTGGCCAAAGTGAGCAGTGCTTAGACGACAAGTGCACGCCAGCGTTTTTCCAAACCCACAATTGTTCACACACATGGTTGTAAAACTCTTTTTTTTTCTGCAAGATTTAATTAAGTATAAAGATCAAGTATAAGATTTAAAATGCAGTGAAATGTAAGCATTTTTCTTACATTACTGAAGCAACTTATCTTAGTAATCTATGTAAAATCTAATATAGTTGTGTCTATCTATATAAATCTATATAAAATCTAATATAAAAGTTTGTATCAGGTTGTAACGAAAGTTTTCCGCTAACAAAATGTTAATGCGGGTAGAAAACACCACCCACATCTATGATTTTCTGCCAACGTTTTGGTAATTTTTCAAAGCCTCCGGACCAGAAACGTGGGGGCGCGAGACCAAAAACATAACTTTCAAATGCCAAAAATCATTTGACAAAATATGAGGAAACAGGCCATCGCGAACTGTTTGCTGAGATCATATCTGCGGTGGCGGGAAACTTTCGTTACGACCTAATACATCAATTGTTACAATCAAAAGAACATTTCTTAATTTTAAAACTGTTTTTCCAACATAAGAAGATATGATGCAGTGAAATGCATGCAGTTACTGTAGTTAGTTTTTCTAATGATATCACTTACTCCATTGGGTAAATTGGCATGTAACACTTAGAGGACAAAATGTGTTTCCTATTGCAGAAAATACTATTTTCAAATAAGTGAAATTTGAATTTTCTCGAATTTTAGGCTGGCTATTGTCCCCTCTTGCCCTTAGTAAGTTACGCCTATGCCCTACTCTTTATTTGTTTTCTGTTTCAAACAAGAATTACGAAGTTAAACTCCAGTTTTGAGCTTTAGTCAGATTAATATGTTTTTAGAAACATTTGCTTTTTGTTTCAGTGTAGCGTTGCCAGGCGTCCGGATAAAGCCGGACATAGTTAGGCTTTTTGATTGCGTGTCCGGCCAAACTGAACGATGTCCGGCTTTTTACTGGTGACTTTGGCTGATTAGTAATAAAGTACTTACACTGATTTGGCATTCGATGTTATTTATATTTCATTAGAATTTTACAAGATTCATGGTAATAATCAAAAAAGCTTGATTTTACATACAATTTTTTTGTTGTACCTATTAATACCGAGACAAAATCCTCAATATTGTAGGCTGTCCGGGCTTTTTACCCAAATGTCCGGCCAAACTGGCTGGTGTGTCCGACTATTTGGTTTGGCGAGATGGCAACCCTATTTCAGTGAATGTCTGTCATTTTATTACCAGTAATTTGAACGTGATTGCTATTTACACTCATATGCACAGAATATGTTTTTACTAAATCTAACCTTATTTGTAATACCGTATAAAAATTTTAATGCACTGGAAAATATGTACTATGAAACTTTTGGGATCGACCACCTCTATTAAGCGACCCCCTCCTGCAACGACCCATTTTTTACCCTACCTACTTAATATTAAAAGATCCTCTAGAAGAAAACACACAGCCCTCTTAGTGGGGGAAACCCAAAAATCGAATTTTAAAGAAAATAGATTTTATTATGGCGAATTCAGAATGCATGAAGAATATTAGGAGAAAAATGCTCTTTTGTGTTTCAGATATATACTATTCTCGGAGCGAGAAAAAAGAATGAAACAATCTGAAATTTCCAAATATTTTATTAAAATTTACATTTTAAAAATATGTTTGTATAATTGCTTATGTATTAGTACGCACTTTCATAAGTAACAAAACAAACATTTTTTTTTTCATTTTTTTTTTCCCCTTGGCTACCACATGTTTATACTTCTTTGAGCGACAAACCTCTCTCAAAGACCTATTTTTTACGGAACAGGGAATGGTCGCCTGTAGTTTATATTATTTTACAAATGACATAAATTGTCTTTTGATGTGCACTAACACGAATAGGAATTTCGTCATTTGTTCTACATTTTGAATTTTTGTCCAATTTATACGTTTACAGATAGGTAAAAATCTATCTAACTATAATGTAAAAAAAAATTCGAAAACACAAATTTTTTGTCAAAATAAAAGCTTGGAACCATTTGTTCGAAAACAGTCACTGGTTTACATTTCACTGCATTATAACCCTTTAGACAGTAAAACTAATTTTACAGGCAATGAAAAATCGTTTATGAAGTATTTTATACTATTGTCGATAACACTGCTTAGCTTTTGCGTTCGTCTCTTTCAGTTCCAGTGTAGATGGAAAAAGGGACGTACCTAGAAAAAAATTTTGGGGAGGGAAAAAAAATTTCGGAGGGGGTCCAAGCGGTAAAAAAGGCAGAATTTTTCACAAAAAGACGTCATCATTATTATTTTGTTAAAAAAAAACAAAATTTGAGGGGGCGTTGGTCTAGGGGGTCCGGACCTCCCCTGGATACGTCCTTGCATAAAAACTTCTAGTAAGCAGTCCAGTGTACAGGACAAAAGACTAATTGTGCTTACTCTAGAACTTCGGCGAACAATCTGCAGTACACAATCACAGGAGTCAATAATCAATAACACGTCCTATAGCAGCCAACTTATCACGATGCTTTCTCAGATGCTGCATATCACACACAAAATAAGTTCATCCATGCAGTGGCGGATCCAAAATTCTCTTTTGGGAGGGGCTAAATTTTGAAAAAAGCTTATTTCACCCAGACAAAATATACAGTGAAGCAAAATTTTAGTCTAAACCAATCTAAAAACATTTGGGAGGAGCTAAGTGACTAAAAAAGATCACTTTACATATTCCAAGTGCATATTGAAGCAGAATGTTACCCTTTAGAAATCTCTTTTGGGGCGCTGAAGCCCCCTAGCCCCTCCTCTGAATCCGCTCCTGTATCCATGGGCTAATTCGGGGGAAATTCTCGAGGAAAATTGTCATCTATTCCTCAGCATAAAACAATAAGTATTCACAAACAACTAACATGAAGTATTCAAAAGCAACTTTCAAAAATAACAAAACAAGCAAAAGATTGCTTACAAAGCACGCAAAATGACGAAGCACACCTTCCCAGCAGAGCTCGCGTTTCTCTGCTCGCGCGACAGCTGGCAAAATACAGCAAGGAACTGCTGGGTGGGTCCTGCCGCTCCTTATATAATCTGCCCGGAATTTCTAGCAATATCTCGAGACTCTATTCTGGAAAAATACCAATCAATCACAAACCTTAATTGCGTAATAGAAATGTAATTACTGGGCTACAGTGGCGTAGCCATAAATTTTTCATGGGGGGTGGGGTTACGACTACTGCAAATCACATATGTATAGGTGTGTGTGTGTGATAACGGAGTGAAGAATGTACATTTTATATGGCAAAAAATTCCTCATGGGGGGGGTATGACCTCCCTATCCCCTCCTTGGCTACGCCACTGGTGGGATATTACATAATGCTAATGCAAGGAAACGAACATTACACACTCCATCAGTAAAATTGCACGAAATGTCCGAAATGTCTCCAAGTTTGACGACTTTTTGGCGAAATATTGCCAAAAGTGTGATCAAAAATAAGTCCCCATTTTTTTTTTTTTTTCAAAGGGCGGACACTTGCTCATGAAGCATTCGCCATTACTAAGGCCCGAATTACTGGCTATTTTATTATGGGAGCACCCAATGGGCGACCAGCATTACCCTCTTTGAAGGGACGGACAAGTTGACATCCATGCCTAAACCGGATTTCGAACCCGGACCCAAGTCGTGATAGAATGGTTCTTTAGCCCCACTACACCATCTGAAAGGCAGACCCACAAAAGTGAAGTAAGCTAAGTTCTAGCACAATATTTCTCGAGAATTCAAGAAAACCTTATGTTAAGGAATGGGGACATCCAAATCTATCTCGTGATCTAATTAACCGATTTTCATGCAACAAAATGCAAATTTTAATTATTTGACCCGTAGAATAAGAATTTTAGACTATATTTAACCCTTGAAGGGCAGAACATCCCAGAAATTCGTAACATTATATAATGGATAATCTGAATTTTAAGGCTCTGATTACCTCTAGCAAAATAGTAATTATTCGATATTTTTAAAAACATATAAACCTGACTAAAGCTCAAAAGAGCAGATTAAATTCGAAATTCTTGATTGTGAGAGTAAAACATAAAATGTATCAGTGATATCATTTGAAAGACACCAGTGACCATATATATTTCATTGCATTATACCTTTTTACGCTGAAAAAGCAGTTTTTGAGTCTAGAAAAGTTCATGAAGTATCTTCAGTTTCAATGACTGATTTTTTAAAAATATTTTTTAAAGACAAATTTGTCTGATCAATTTGATCAAAATTCGAAAGGTAGTCAATAAAAAAAAATCCCTTTTTTGTTACAAAGAATCCTTTACCCTTTAGTCAAAATATGGGAATAACTTTTAAAGTTCTTTTACAAAGTGTCGCAAAATTACATTACTAGTGATATACAGTTTTTTTTTTTTTTTTTGTAAGAAGATCTCCAAAATCTCGATAGATTTAAGAACAATGCATAGTCAAATTTGGCGTAAAAATAACTATTGTTTTGGAAAGAGTTTTATAATCGATGCGTTTGGCATGATTTATTTTTCTTGTTTAATAATGTTGTATGTGATTATACTGTAAAAAACACACTACAATTTACTGAAAAAATGCATTTAATAATAGATTTGCTCTCACAAATCATGGCCCCCTTCCCTTCTATGATCTCTTCGTTGAATGGAGGTTACAATCTTGTAACATTTTATGGCATACTTTTTTGTTTTTTGATAGAGAGAGTAAACAATTTACCCAACGAAGCGAAAAAATAGGGATCGAAATTTCTCGTTGTTCTTGCATCAGCTCAATCTTGGAGGCTTCCTTCCTCCCCCCCCCCCTCTTTCCCATTCCAATTTGTAATAACAGGTATGATGAGAATATTGGTAATGTAACGGCCCCATACGCAGCCGGAGAATCGTTTCAGCTGGCAATAACCTGACGCTGTTTGCGTCATCCACGAGAAGAAACGAAAGTTTTCGAACGTAGACGACGCATACACACGATTTTTGTGTCAGCAATGAAAGAAATAAGAACGAGGGGTAAGGGGTGGGTAAACACTGACTGTGTTTCTGTAGCTGTAGAAAAAGGAGATTTTTTTTTTTTTTTTTTTTTTTTTTTAAGAGAAGTGATTAAATCTGTGATTCAGGCATCTAAAGACTATAACATCCAATTACATGGTCCTTTGAAAGTCGTTCTACATGGCCCTATGTTTGAAAAATTGGTTATAAAATCACGCGATAAACAATGTTCAGCTTCAAAAATGTAACTTAAATATTAACTCTTGAAAGAGGCAAACTTACGAGGTGTAAAAATAAATAAATAATGTAATGCAATAAAATAAAATTTAATAAAGATCAAAAATACTATATTTTGTTTCAAATACACCTTTAAAAATATACATAAATAAATTACTGTTAAAAAAACTAAAGAAACACGCTTTTAAAGCACCGTGAACTAAAAAATAATCCCTAAATGTACAGATTTTGTTCAACAGCAGTATAATGTCCCACAGTTCGGTAAAATTTAACATTTTGAATTAAATTTATAATAAGAATAAAGTAATTGACAAAAAAAAAAAAAACTTTAATGATATAAAAAGTGGGTGCGCTTTTCGCTTACATTTCCATAGGAACCATTACGAATAGTTCGAATTTTTTTTTTTAAACTAAATTAAGACAACTGATCCCTATGCTTTTTCTAACATTGAAGTTATTTTTAGACAATCACGTCATTCTTATTTTAAATTTAATTTAGAAATATTAAAATTTACCCAATTTTGAGACATTATACTGCTGTTGAACAAAATCTATACATTTAAAGATTATTTTTTTACTTTTTAGTTCACAGTGTTTTAAAAGCGCGTCTCTTTAGCTTTTTTAAACTTTAATATTTTTATTTTTTATTAATCAAAAAATTGAACTAATAAGTAAAAACTGTAGGCTTTCTATATTAAACTGAATAAGAAAGATAGTTTATGCCGAACACATCAATTATAAAGTACTTTTAAACACAGTTGACTATTTTTGTGCCAAAATTTGTCGATGTATTGTCTTTATAAATTTGCAGAGATTTTGCACATAATTTTAAAAAAGCTGTATATCACTAGTAATTTAATTTTGTAAGATCCTGTAAAAGAACTTTAAGTGATATTCTCATCCTATAACTGAAGAATAAACGGTATATACGCTTATATACTTATTGTGCTCGAAGCAGATTAATGTATCTAAATTGTTTTTGACCGTTATACATTGGAATTCCATTGAATGTTCCTGAAAAAACTATCAATGCTACATATAGATTAATTCAAAAATAATGTGACCATTTTCAGAACATCATAAATTTTTATTGAATTAAGTTATTTACATGAAATTTTCAATGTGGTTTCCTTTAGCATAGTACACTCTACGGAAACGTTGAGGCGAAGTCAAAAGAGCTTTTTCGACCATTTTGGGGGTATTTTTCCAATTTCTTCTTTGATTGCTTTTTGAAGCCCTTGAAGCGTTCTTACTTTACGCCTATTTAATTGTTTTAAGTATACCCATAAAATATAATCGCGGGGAGCACTGTCCGGGGATGATGCTCGCAGTTGCGTACACAGGAATTTCTCTTGGAGGGGGTCTTGCCCATAAAGGTGTGATACTGATCATCTGAAAAGAATATATGCGGGCTTTTTAAAATTATCATAGACTCTTTGTACTGTGCTTTTATTTATTTATATTGACTGCTAAAATTAAAAGTTTAATAAAGTTTTCAAACATATTTAAATGTAGAAAATGGACGATTTAACGAAACAAAATTGATAACTCTTGTGGGAGAGGTCCGAACCCCTTGGACCCCTCCCTTGTTTGCGCCACTGGATGATAGCCATTCCTCAGGAGGAAGAAAATTAATTTTTTTATCTTTCAGCCAGCTTATAGTTGATTTTGCAGTATAGGTGCAGAATCTTGGTGAAAAGCAAAGTTTCCTTGAGGGTAAATACGTTTACTTTCTTTGTTCATGTGCTTCAAAACTTTATTCTGATAGTATTAAGCATCAATTTTAGCCTTTGGTTCTACAAAAAATGGTTTTAAGCTTTGAGAGGCCATTCCCATTCATAGCATAACACCTGACGAACAACTTGCCTTTTGCAAAACAGTTGTGTCTTTGCGACGCTGTTAGCGTGAAATATATTGAATCTTCGTATTGCCAGTTGTGGATGACAGATGGAACAGTGCTTCATCCGAAGTTATCCATGTTTTGCATCTACCTTTACGTAGCATTAAATACAGAGGCCAAGAACGTTTTCTTCGTTTTACTATCTTTGTAAACACTTGATGATAGACTGGTTTCTTCACTTTTTCATAGCCAATTTTCTTTATCTGACAACAAAATGTCAATTGCGATACCTGTACTTTCTTTTCTATAAATTTCTTTAAGGCAGAGGATTTTCTACAGCGGTAAGTCTTTTTAGCTTCTTTTTTTCTTTTTCACCAAGGACTTCCTTTCGTCCACATTTTATCCCTGGAGCTTTCGATTGACAGTGAAATTTTATTTACTTTCGAAGTTTAGATAGTAATGCATTAGGGAAAATGTCATTTCTTATTTTTAAATGCTTTATTTAGAACAGAATTTGAGCAATCATCCTTCAAAAGCTCTAAAATTTCGTTTCGGGTTTGAGTATCTAATTTCGGAGCTATAATTTACTCCCACTAATAGAACTAGCTCATTTGGTAATTTGAACGTTTAATTTTTAAAATAAAATTGGTGGTAAAGGGATTAAAACTTATCATAAATAGTTATATGCTTTTAAAATTGGTCAGACTAATTTGAATCAACCTGTACACTATTTCGGGTGGAAGACGTTATTTTGTAATCCTTAACATAATCAATTTTACTTTGATTGAAATAGATAAATGTCTAAAATATACTTTAACCAAAGACTACCCTTAGAGCGTAATGCATTAGTATTCTTTTGCGTCCTTTTCAAAAGAACTATAAATGCTACATACGCCATTTTCAATACTATGGTATAGTTATCCATTTTTTACATTTCTACAAAATTAATTGGATGTCTAGAAGTGGGTGAAAATTTAATTCCAATATTACATTACATTGATGCATACATGCACATGAAAGTAACAAAAGGATATTTTCAAAAAGTGCATCATAATTATTTCACATTAGTGCATCATTTTCACGAGACCCTGTAAAAGAACTTTAAATATTATTTCCATCCTTTGAATTAAAAGTAAAGCTTTATAAACTTCACTATACTTATTGTATTGTGCATGAAACTGATCTCTAAACTGCGATAGTTCGTAATGTGTTGAAATTATTTTGAATGATCCTGTAAAAATAACCTAAGAGCGCCTTATTTTCTAATCCTTAATAATATCGATTTCTTTTTGCTTGAAATAGATGAAGGTCTCTAAAATACGTTCTAAACAATGGCTTTCCGTATTGTGCAATGTATCCGAATTCTTTCGCATGCTCCTGTAAAAAAAAAAACTATAACTTCTACGTACACCATTTACAATTTTATTGTATTGTCATCGATTCTTTAGAGGTCTGAAAAATTTCAAGTTAATTGGATGTCTGGAAGTGAGGAAAAATTGAATTACAAGATTCCATTACATTGACACATGCATACACTTAAGAACCTCTTGCTATAGATGGAAATGTTCAGTGAACATTACATCATACGGCAGCCTGGAAAATCTTTCATCTGTTATAACACGACAAAATAAATAAAGCGAGCCGGTTTTTTAAAATAGTGATAACCCCACCACTTGAAAGAAAGAAAAAAAAAAGTCTATTTTAAGGACAAGGGATATCATTCTTAGATTGGGATCGATCGCCAGAATACTTACAACTGATGAAACGTGCGGCGTGTGACTCTTTTGTTTACTGAACACGTGCCCTGCTGGGAAGCCCATCGGAATCGAAAGATTATTTATTTGCGATTAAGTTATTCAAACAGATAAACCCGTTCGCTCTCGTTCAACTAGAGGAGTGTTGAAGTGCACCGTGAAAATGTCGTGAGTTGGCGTTATTTTAATCTCGGAGCGCTTCTTTCATCGCTAGGGATGGACGCGAGACGCGCGAGACGAGAAATAGGGCTGTCTCGTCTCGTCTCGCAGTGGTAAACCTCTGTCTCGTCTCGCGTCTCGTCTCGTCTCGCAACCACTTTGTCTCGTCTCGCGTCTCGCACAGAAATTGCCTGTCTCGTCTCGCGTCTCGCGCGAGACGTCTCGCGAGTCTCGCAAAATTAAGGAACTGCGAATTTTTACCATATTTTTAGTAACATTAATACTAGTTATTGAAAATTAGTATTAACAATAGCAATTAGTTGCATATTGCCATATTAGTACATATATTAGTTACCATATTAACTCATATAGTTATTTGAAATGATAAAAATTCGATTTAATCCGTATATATAATGTGACATGACACCGAAAATTTATTTATTTGCGTAACTGCGTAAATGTAATATTTATGATTGATGGGAGTTTCATTTGCTTTTGAAAATATATAAAGCTTTGAATTTTGTCAGATATGTTGCAGAACTCAGGGACACATGTTGGGCAAATAAAATTTTGATCTAATTAAACGGCCCCAATGTACGGAATAGTGAATAATTATAGTGAGCGGAATGGTGAATAATTAAAGTGAAGCTTACTTATCCCCCCTCCCGTTTTAGTGTATGAGATATGGGTTTCATTTTTATTCGGGGGAACCCGGGTTTAACCTGTTCATTTACACCGGGTACGGGCAACCTCTGGAAGGTTGCGAGCCAAAATTTAGGATGTTAGGGACGTCACGGACCGTATAAGTGGGATTTTGATTTGGTTTATATTGATTGTCTATGGCGGTGCTATCCAACCTTTTTATCGCCGTGACCTGGTCAGCGTTTGATAATAATTTTACCGCGGACTGGTCAGGGGAGGGAGTACGCCTATTGTTTTAATTTAATTGTGCTTAAACATACCTTCAAAATATATACAGTTTCACAAAAAATGAATGTAAAATGATTTAAGATTTTATCTCACTAGGACGCTAAATGAATGAGAACACTGAGCTTATTTCTTTGCAACGAGTTGGTTAGATCTGGAGGTAAGAAGCAATGACACCCAAAGTGTGTTGCTTATGTACAATTCATTCCTTTATTCTGTTATTTTGGTTCTTGTCAGTGCAGAAAATCCCGCTTCACACAGTAGGTTGTTGGAAATGGCAATAGGGATTTAAAAGACTGGAATTTTAATTCATAGTCTTGAAATATTTAATAAGCAGTAAAATAATGTAAAATAGTCATGAGATTTTTTTCTGTTACAAAATCTGTTCTATATAAATTAGCACAAACCCAAGAAACTCGAGACCTCGAGAGAAATGCACGACAGAAAATAAAATGGAAATAATGTAATTTTTCTTGAGCAACCCGGTACCATTTGATCCGCGGACAGGGGGTTGGGGACAGACTTCGTGTAATCATAATCGTGTAATCGTAATCGACTGTAATCGATTACATTTTCTTGTGTAATCGTAATATAATCGTAATCTAGCAATTAAATTTTTCATGTAATCGTAATCTAGTCGTAATCTGGAAGTTTATTTTTTCGCGTAATCGTAGTCTAATCGTAATCTAGAAATTTCATTTGCCAGATAGTCGTAATCGAAGAGCCTGTAATCGTAGTCGCTTTGATTACGAGACGATTACAAAACGATTACAGTTGCCCAGTTTTAGTTTTTGTTCAGCTTGCTGGGAAAATTTTCACGGGGAGGCACAGGCATGCCCTGAAGGCAGGAAGTTCCCCTGGAGCTCCGACGTTTGGAGGAAGATGGTTAGGAGCTCACTTGTATTATTTATTTTTTTCCCGTGAAAATATTTAGATGACCATTCTTTTGTTGTTGTTGTCTGTCGTCTTCTGTTCATCCAAGTCTGGACTGGTGAGAGACAAGAATGGACTTCCCAGAAGAAAGTGAGGGTTGCACGGGAGGGAATAGCTAAAACTATTTCTTGTGGTGTCAGATCTTTCCTTCATTTTTTTATTTTGATTTGCGGTCGTGAAAAAGAACATAAATGGCACCTACACAGGAAAAAGTGCAGCATGCTTTTTCAGTTTTAGAAAAGTATAAAAATAAAAATGGAAAAGGATATGCATTTAAAAACTATGTGTTGTTTGGATTAGTGGACAACAGATAAACTTTGGTTCCTTGTGTTGTTTGGATAAGCAGGTAGGAGCGCATATATTTCCGTTAAAACTTAGTATATCTTTGTGCTATTAATAAGAATGTAATTGCATACGAATGTAATAATTTTATAATGTATAAAGACCTTTAGAAATATCAATATTTTTTAATGATCGATAAATTTCTGGATAAATGGGTAAAGAAGTAGGGAACATAGACAATGATCTACAAAATCCCTTTTCCCCCTTTAATAGAATTAATATTTTTTTTTTCCTTCAATAGAATTTGATGGTGAGTAAAAATGCGTAAAAATATTAGGTTGTAACGAAAGTTTCCCGCCACCGCAAACATCGTCAGCACACAGTTCTCGTTGGCGTATTTGCTCCTATTTTGTCAAACGATTTTTGGCTTTGAAAGAAAGAGGCTTACTTTATAACACTGTGTTGTGAAATCTGTAAAAAATATAGTTATCATTAAGTATAAGGTGTCTCAAATGGAACTATCATAGAGGATTAGAACCATCATTTACTTTCAGTTGTGTTGTAAAAAGTCAGCTACATAATATCAACGAATTATGAGTACAGCTTTAACTGCTATTGTTGTATCATGTGACACTGTGCAGGTTTGGTACCGAAAGTTCAAAAACAGTTATCTAAGAAGTTAGAAGTTAGTTTTTCAGGCAGATATGGCGGAAAACTTTCGTTACAACCTGATACATAATGAAGTATTAAAAATCAATTTTGTCTTATTTTCGACTTGATTGGCTGCCTTGACTTATCTGAAAGTTTAACGGATAAATAATTTATTTTCATTTATGCCAGTGTTAGTGATTAGTCCCAGAAAACAGTTCATTTTTTAAAAAATGACTCATCAAATCATTTTTTAAAAAATGATTCACAAAGTATTCATACTTCGTTTTTTTCACTGATGAGTGTGAAAATTATTTAAAATATTTTGTTTTTATCTAATTTGTACTGTACACATATTATATTAAAACATAGTACGTCTTTCGAACTTGAATTGTTGGCATCTATTTATTATCAATTTGGAATTAAACTGGAGACTAATTATATATAACTTTTCTATTGTGTGTATTATAAGCTTTTGTAATTTCTCCGAGAATTCGCATTAAACAACATAGGCGTAGGACAGGGGACAACATGTTCCGCTTGCCGTCTACTTTGTTTAAAATACCATCGATTCAAAAGTCTTTTCCTCATGCAAAATCTATAAAAATTTCACTATTTCCACTCTTGAATATATTATATACACACATCCCTCCCCCCCCCCCTCATCCGCAAATCTTTGACATCTGTACGTCTATATTAATCTATTTTCTATCTCTCATAAAAATGTTAGCTCCTTTATACCACATTCAAAAGTTTAAACAACTTTTGGCACTATACTATTTTCATTAAATTTCAAATGCATGTATGTATGTGTATATTAAATATTCAATATGTAAAAGGAATTCTTGACCGGAGACAAAAATGTGTGTCAGTTCTTTAGCATATATAACAGCTAATTGCTTAGAAAGTGAATATCTTTGAAGGATTAATTATTTATAAAATAGTTTTACAGTAAATTCGTGCCTTTTTTATTGTAATTGGCATTACGTTGGGTTTTACCATTCACACCGCCAATATCACTGTCCAGTTTTGTTTATTACGTCGTACCAGCACCAATACACTATATATGACCCACCACACTTTTAAGATGTATGTTTAGAGATATCTTTAGACATCTCCATTCTGCTTTTCTTAGGTAATTCTTATTAGTAGTATTCTTAAGTCTTTCTTCAATAGATAGTATGCATGTAGTTTTGAGTTAGTAGTTAGTTTTGAATTTTTAAAACGGCGTGTCTATTCTAGAAATTAAAAGTTTGTTTGTTCGGCAGGCCCGGTTTTAGATATTTAATGCCCATATACGTGTTATGAAAGTATAAAAAAAGAAGTTAAACTGTGCGTGAAGTTTTCTGTGAAATATTAACTGCAATATACGTCCAGCCTCATCTATTCAGATTCAGGCTAATGGTTATTGTGGAGAAAACAATGCATTTGTCGAGAGCCCCTGTTTTTAGCATTTTACTCAATGCATTAAAAAATCTTAAACTTTGGTTTAATATGTTCGTGCACATCGTTGCAAGATCGTAATAACAGAGGTTCCTCCTTCACGTCTGAATAGAAACCACGGCTAACTTTTCATGCGTCTGCCAGTACCTCTTTCAAAACCAGAAAACCAGGACATAGGCAAGGAAGCAACGCCGATCATAGAAGGGATCAAATATCAATTTTTGTATACTAATTTTTGCTTGATTAGGAGAAACCTGGGTTCATTTCAAAGATGTGTTAAACCACCAAGCCTGTCCCCCCCCTCCCACCCCACACGCACACTGCAAATGACATATGTTTAAGTTAAAATCGGAAAACGCCATGTTCAAATAGAGGTTCGTATGCATTAAAAAACTTTTCACAAGTGGGCCTAGGAAATCAACCAGGTTCGTCTAATAGTATGGAAGTTCTTGCTGTATGGCATTCTTGTAATTTAGCTCCCTGAACAGATGGACCCATTATTCTGTTCTTGAGTTAAAATTGTAAAATTTAGACATTATAATATCAATGCCAGAAGGGTAAAAAGAAAAGTTTTGTAATCGTAATGTAATCGTAATCGGACTCGAATGTAATCATAATCGAATGTCTTAATAGATTACATAATCATAATCTAATCGTAATCGGGAATTGGGTTTTATATGATAATCGTAATCTAACCATAATCTGGAATTACACTTTCTCCGGTAATCGTAATCCTGGTATAAAAGTGAAAATTAATCGTAATCGTAATCGATTACACGTCTGTGTAATCGGAACGAAGTCTGGTTGGGGACCACTGGTCTATGGAAATTTGAAATCTTCCACTTGCTGGATAAAATACCCTGGAGGGCCACATCCGGGCCGCGGGCCAGGGTTTGCCGATAAGTGATTTACACTATCAAAAAGAAGAGACAACAGAAAGGACTTGTGAGCGTTGGATTTGCGCAATCACTCCAGTAGATCATTCATTTGCGTTCGCATAGCTTGGCTTATGGCGAAAGACAGTGCCGTAAAAATAGGGAGGCATGGCAGGGCGAATGCCCGGGCCCCCCACATGTAGGGGCCTCAAAATCCATACAACCATTTCTTCAACCACTTGGATTTTTTATCTTTTATAACGTTTTAGATTTGTACATTTACTATTCAAAACGGATAACCTAACACTGTTTAAGCAGAAAACAAAAAAGTTGCTTACTGTTTACAAAATAGCTAACAGCTCACCAACAGATCCGCTGTATTACGATATGTACAGCTGATTATGAAAAGTTAAATTTATATACCAGTATTTCTAGAACCAAAGTTCTTTAACTAATGACCTTGTGTTCCCTTTATTTGTATTCTAGAAAAACATGATCTGGGCCTCAAAAAGCCACTCTGAAGCAAGCATCCCTTTTGGGGGGCCCTCTTATTTCTTAAAATTATCATATCACTTAGGTAATTTAAAGCAAATGGCAGTTTTTTCTTTTTGTTGTAATTATTACTTACAAATATTTTATGTACTTACAAATAATGTGCAGATGCATAATCAGTGGTGTACACCGACTTTCTTTAAGAGAAGGGGGGAATGGAAGTAATCTTTTGGTTAAATAAAAGCCATAATCTATATGTTTAAAATTAAAACTGTACGGACTTTATGTTAAAAATGCATGGACAAAGGGGGAGGGACTGAATCCTCACCCCCACACCATTTGTGCACGCCACTGAGCATAGTAAATATATGGAGCTGAACCACACTTTTCTAGAGTAAGTCAATGCTCGGAAATTTCTTTTTCCTTTTAATGAGGATCTAAATTAGGAATGGCATGGCATACAAAGGTCCAAATGCCAATTAACACGCTCTACTTTTTCTCGCATATCGTAAAACTCAAAATTAGCCAACTTAAATTGGCACTTTGTCCTTTATTCCCCCCCCCCCCCTCCAAAAACCAAAGACATTAGAATATACTAGAACGAGTATATTCTAATGTCTTTGCCAAAAACCAATGGTTTGAGTCCCTCTTGCAAAATATTTTAATATTTGTTGGTCGTCTTTTTCTTTTACTTGTGCAATAATCAGAGTTCACATTATTTTACATTCATTATACAAATGATTCGATAATTATTTGTATAAAAACCCAAATCTATATAAATAAAATTAGACTTTTGTCTGTACATTTCTTGGAATTCAAAAATTTTGCGATTTCTATCCGTTTCAAGCACCCGGGAATCCGATGCGACCCTCAAAAAAAAGTTTGTCTGTCTGTCATTCTGTCATTTTGTCATTCTGTCCGTGACGCTTTTTTTGTTTAAGCATCACGTAAAAACGACTGAAGCGAATGATATGAAATTTGGTGTCATGATAGGTGGTCACTCAACTTAAAACATAGGCGTCGAAGTTTTAAAAAATCTTGATTAGATTTTCAGATTTTTCGAAAATCGTTTCAAACTGGGTAAATTTGTGTTCAAGCATCACGCAAAAACGACAGAAGCGAATGATATGAAATTGGGTGTCATGATACGTGGTCACTCAACTTAAAACATAGGCGTCCAATTTTTAAAAAATCTTGATTGGATTTTGAGATTTTTCGAAAATCCTTTCAAACTGCGTAAATTTGTGTTCAAGCATCACGTAAAAACGACTGAAGCGAATGATATGAAATTAGGTGTCATGATAGGTGGTCACTCAACTTAAAACATAGGCGTCCAATTTTTAAAAAATCCTGATTGGATTTTGAGATTTTGCGAAAATCCTTTCAAACTGCGTAAATTTGTGTTCAAGCATCACGTAAAAACGACTGAAGCGAATGATATGAAATTGGGTGTCATGATAGGTGTTCACTCAACTTAAAACATAGGCGTCCAATTTTTAAAAAATCCTGATTGGATTTTGAGATTTTGCGAAAATCCTTTCAAACTGCGTAAATTTGTGTTCAAGCATCACGTAAAAACGACTGAAGCGAATGATATGAAATTGGGTGTCATGATAGGTGGTCACTCAACTTAAAACATAGGCGTCCAATTTTTAAAAAATCCTGATTGGATTTTGAGATTTTGCGAAAATCCTTTCAAACTGCGTAAATTTGTGTTCAAGCATCACGTAAAAACGACTGAAGCGAATGATATGAAATTGGGTGTCATGATAGGTGCTCACTCAATGTAAAACATAGGCGTCGAATTAAAAAAAATCTTGACTAGATTTTGAGATTTTGCGAAAATCATTTCAAACTGCGTAAATTTGTGTTCGCACATCACGTAATAACTGCAAAGGTGAAAAAATGATATTTGGTGAAATGATAGGTGGTCACTCACCTTAAACTATAAGCATCTAATTAAAAAAAAATTGATCAGATTTCGAGATTTTGCGAAAATCGTTTAAAACTGAGTGAATCTTTGTTCCCGCATTAAGTAATAATGACTAAAGCGAATGATATGAAATTTGGTGACATGATAGATGGTTGCTCAACATAAACTATAGGAGTCCAATTTTTTAAACATTTTTATTAGATTTTGAGATTTTGTGAAAATTCTCTCAAAATACGTTCAATGATGATTTCTTCAAACTTCACGTAATAACGACTAATACGAATGATACGAAATTTAGTGATATGATAGGTAGTTGCTAATCTTAATTTATAGGCGTTGAATTTTAAAAATATTTTGATTACATTTTGAGATTTTGCGAAAATCGTTTTAAAATGCTGAAAATTGTTCCAGCATCACGAAATAAAGACTGCAGGGAATGAAACGAATTTGAGTGACATGATAGGTTGTCACTCAACTTAAATTCTAGGCTTCCAATTTTTCAAAATGTTGATTAAATTTTGAGATTTTGCGAAAATTATTTCAGTATGTGTATATATTCATTCGCGCATCCCATAATTACGACTAAAGCGAATCAAATGGTATTACTTAGTTACTCTGTAACCTGTAATATTTTAACAATACATAAAAATTATAAGTTCGCTTTCTTTACTTTGTCAACATACTACATTCATTCCATAGGCGTAGAGTTATATGGGCCGGTGGGGCTCGAGCCCCCCCAATAAATTGTGAATAGGGGCTGAGCCCACCCAATAATTTACCACTCAATACAGAAAATTAATTTATGCTAACATAAAAAAATAGTATTTCACGCCATTTACAAACGTTAAAAAAAAAACCTTTACTTGGACTTTTAAAAATTTTCTTCGTTTGATTTCAATCATGATTTAGTATTCTTTGTGACGCCACGTAACACACAATGTTACTATAAGCTGCCCTCACCAGGCTCTGGTTCATTAAAATCAGATTATGCAATGTAAAGTATGAAATAAAGAAAAGTTCAGATGTGTCTAAAATACACTCTCTCATCGAAAATGTTTTTTTTTCCTCCTTTGGATATTTTACACTGCTTCTATTTTTAACTTATAACATGGTAGGAAGATACTAACATGGGTACTTACCCTACATAGGTGCAGCACAAAAATTTTGCTATATTTTAAGCCGAAAAATCATGTAGAAAAAGTGGTTATGTATATTCCATTGTAGTTGGCAGCTATTACTAAGTTATATGTACGTGAATCAGTGGCGTAGCCAGAAATTTTTCATGGGGGAGTTACGACTTCTGCAACTCACATATATGTATACGGGTGTATGATAAGGGAGTGAAAAATATACATTTTGTATGGAAAAAAATTCCTCATGGGGGGGGGTTATGACCCCCCTAACCCCCCCCTTGGCTACGCCACTGACGTGAATATATGTGGTTGTGGGGCCCGCCCCCCCCCAATAATTTTGAAAACTTTACGCTTATGATTCATTCTGTGTACTCCTACAATGCTGACGAAAGTTCTTGCTTTTTGGAAATTTGCATTCACTAACCCGTCGAGGACGGGTACTTCAGCTAGTTAAAAATAAAAATAAATGTTATATTCCAGCTGGAATTCATGTAAAATCCATTAAATACTTCAGTATATGAAATTAAAAATACCTTGTTGTTACAAACCAAGTGCTCTATTAATGGCTAAAAACGCTTTTATAAGGAATAATACTACTTACATCATGAACACATAATAGCTATATTGATGATTTATTAATGTTTCTGTGTTGTTTTGTGTTAAGGTAAAGCTACGAAAGAGCTATCTGCTTAGAAGGGGTGCAATGGGAGGAGGACCTCTAACGCGTATTCACGTTACATCTGGAGAAAACCGCCCAAAACTTCGATAGCCGCACGGCAGGTAGAACCCTGCCTTCAGAACCTTCACAGAGACCCTCACAATTCAGTCATCTTACCATGTTGTATGTTGAGTGTTATTCCCCAATGGTGAGCGGAAAAAAAGCGACTTTTAATAGTGACATAGGATGTAACATGGTCGTTATATGCTAGACAATGAGGCAAGAGCGCAGCCAGAAAATTTTGTCGAGGGGGTTGTATAAGATACAATTTTGTATTGATAAACTTAATTTCTTATTGACGACAAAAATCTGAAAGCTCTTAATAACTAATTTTGAAAGTTTCGCAGGGAGGTATATCCCGATATCCCACTCCATGGTTACGCTTCTGCAGTGACGTACGAAATGGGGGGCGGCTTTGGGGCTCGAGCCCCCCCCCCATACCTTTGGAGGATGATAGAAAATAACCATATATCGGTGTCTTTTCCAGTGTCCAGAATCCACATACTTTATTTTTTGTCTGGAAACCGATCATTAGCGAAATTCTCGATACATTAATTCCTCACCCTTGTATTTTTTCCGGGAAAAAAAAACGGTCACTCAATAGTTGTTTGTGGGTGGAATAGCGAACGGAAGTCTTCATGTCAATTGTGAAAGCAGCGGTCATCTTGCAACTTGTCACCGCTCTGGCTGGCGCCTTATCTCGCAATCTGTTCGGAGGTGTCCTATTGTTGAGGGAAAAAAATTCTTCCGGTGATAGCCCACCTACTTCCACGTGCTGAGATAGCTCGCCCTCCGTAGGTCCATTCTGTTCTGGAGTGAGAGGTCATCCATCGTGTCGGCAAATCCAAAAGACACCGGGCAATTATGTCCTCGGGACATCTCTCTCCCGACATTTCTGTTTTAACTGGAACTCTGTAGTAGGGACCCTCCGATACCTGATATTCTGCGTAAAAAAAAAAAAAAAAAAAAAAAAAAAGCTTTGGCATCTCAACACAAAGCATGCGTTTCCTTTCGGCCCCAGTCCTGTGTTCAAAGTTTGTCTTTTTAAATGACTGGAGGAAGCGTTAAGGATAAAGAGAAATTCTGCGAGGGTTGTTCCTCATCTCATAGCGTGAAGTTTTAAAACAGGAAAAGATCTTATACATATAGTAGTATTTTACAATATTTCTTTATAAGTATAGCGCTTTTGCTCATTTTGAAAGACAATTTTTGTGTTTATTATTACTTTTTTTTCTTCTTTCTTGACATGATCAGTGGCATACGCAGACTTCCTTCAAGAGGGGGAGGGGGGTTATAGACATAACTTTGTGTTAAAATGTAATATTTAAGCTAAAATAAATGTGTGTAAATGTATAAATGTGTATAAATTAAATGTGTATAAATGTAATATTGTGTAACGTAATATTTAAGCTAAAAATTGAAAATTTGTGGACATTTTGTTAAAAAAATTTTGACAAGGGGGGAGGGGTGAACCCCCAAACCCTCCCCCCCTTGCGTACGCCACTGGACATGATGAATACTGGGTGACTGTTGATAAAAGTACATAGTACAGTTTTTGAAGAACCAGTGGAAAGAGAAAAACCGCACAACATTAAATGGGTTTATTTTTTCAAATGAATGTGAGTGTGCGTGTGTGTGTGTGTGGGGGGGGGGAATAAAAAATGTAAAGGAGTGGGCATCCGAAAGGGCGCAAACAGAGGTATATTCATGTATTTTGTATTTATCTCTATTGAAAATTGACATTCCGATAATTTTTCAAGGTCAGTGGCCTGATTTTTAAGTGCACAGTAGCCCCATTGCCTCTATAGCTTTTGGTGAAGTGATTTTTTTTTTTTTTTTTGTATCACTAGGGGCCAAGGCCCCCAGACTCGCTACGCTCACTTTTCGTATGAGACATTCGGCCCCTAATCAGGCTTATTCGTAAAAAAGACATAATTTCAACAGACAAAACCCGAAGATTGGATCAGATAGAATGTTACTGAGCTACGCATTGCTTGGTTCTTGCATGTTCATTGGTACATAAAAATTTAAACTTCACACTACAGTAGAACCCCTCCCCCTCATAACACGGAAGATATTTTGTTATGGGAATCCGTGTTGTACGGGTCCTGAGCTATACTACACCTGGCGTGCGGACTCCGCTTATAATCGCTGGAAAAATTATTTGCACTCTTCAGAAACACAATGATTTTCAATGTTGCCATTCAAAAGTTATATTAATTAGGAGCTAAAGCATAATAAAATCAAAACATCTGTTTCAGTTGTATTTTTAATAATGTAAAACCTATTGGACACCCTTCGAATTTGCCACCCATTGCCAGTTTTCATTATTTGGCGACTTGCGTACATGTAAAGTTAATAAAAGCTACGAACAGATAGGATAGCTTGCCACCAATGGCGACTTTTCATTATTTGGCGATTTACACATGCTCACAACCTATAATTACTGTTCATGTAAGGTTACCGGAAAACCATTATCCATATTTTCATTTACATAATCGTTTGCAGATTGGCGTACTTAGCACCACGAATTATACCATCTCGTCGCGCTAGCAAATACTGCTATAATGGCATAGTTAACGCCGCCAAATATTTCTACTGGTAGCAAATAATCCAGCTGGACGAGAACCGGCTTTAAAATAATCTGCATTTTAATTATTTTTTATTTTCAAGATATTAGTTATTCTGTTTTGGAAAAAGGAATAATCGCTAATTCTAAACTCCTGTTGTCTAAGCGAACTTACTATTTGAAAATTGTCAACTTTGTGTTTTGAGTTACTTATTTCATAGTTTTTATTTTGGCGTAAAATGGGCGTAATTCTAACTCATGTTTGTAAATTTCACGCGATTCTAGATACTTGGAAACGCTTTCTTGCAAAGGAATGAATGATTTTATGCCAAATCTGGCAACCATTCGGTTTATTTTTTCAGTTTTTTATTAATATCTTCTAAAATAATTCGATTTTCTAAATTTAAATCAACTTAGCAGGTTCCTCGGAATTTTTCGAATCTGTGGGCACCTTAGTCGAAACTCAAATCCCCGCGGTTTAGGAGGAGATACGCTGACAAGCTTTTGACAGCGGCGGCGACAGCGGCCTTTACTTTTTTTTAGAATAGAGAGATTTTTACACGAAAATGTGTCACACTCTGAAGTTTTGCAAGCCGAAGGAAGGAAAACATGATAATAAAAACGAAAAGAGAAATAGTTTTAAAAAAATTGCTTGCATTTCTTTCCGTCCGATATTAATATATAAGAATAAAAAATGTCATTTAAATCTCTTTAAAATAGGCCAACGATAGGGATTTAACCGCCCCTAGAAAGTTGTCACCAGGGTGGGCGTCCCCCCCCCCCTACGCGCGCCGCAACGTGCGGGAAAGTTTGAGGATAATATCGGTACAAGGATATTTCAGCCAAGGATATTCAACCATATTTCAACCTACTCAGACTAAGCATCAATGCGAATGCAAGTTGCTCTACTTCTAATCTCCCTCTGATATACCCGAAACCCGATTATCACAGGGGCAAGGGGGGGGGGCGGTAGTCCGGTGCCCCTGAAGAAAAAGGGGGCCCATATATATCCCGATTATCTAAATTATGAATTCATATGTACTGAAATAGTAATTGTGGGGAAAACACTGAATTTCCTCTATAATATAGGTATTACCTAATTGTCTATCACTAGATCAAGTTAGAGATATTTTTTTGGGGTGATAAATACGATTTGATAAAAGTACAAAAACTACAGTTAACTTAAATACTAAACTACAGTTAATGCAATTTTCGAGTACAACAGCGGTCAAAACTGGGTTAAAATGCTTAAAAAAGGTAGGCTCAGTAAAGGGGCTTAATGCGTAAAAAAGGGGACAGTAAGGGGGGGCCCCAAACTTAATGCCCCGGGCCCCGTCTAAAAGTGGTCAGATTTGAACATACCGTACCGCTTTTCCTATTTACTTATTATTTTTCTTTCAACTCTTCTCTGTTTTCTTTTTTTTTCCGCCTCTTTCTTTATCCTCTCCTTTGTGTGTTTTGTATATCTCTCGTCTCTTCTAATTTTAAATGTTACGTGTTTGTGCGTATTGTAGAGTGCTGATAGTATACCAGGACCGAAAACGAAGGAGACGCAAGTTAAACGGTAGAGGCTTCAGGCAAATTGTCGCTTTTCAGATCGTATGTATGCGAGACGGAAGAAAATGCGAGAATTCTCGCGAGAAATCTCGCGCGAGACAAGACTCTGTCTCGTCTCGCGTCTCGTCCCGCAAAATATTTTTTTTCTCGTCTCGCGTCTCGTCTCGCAAAAAAAATGCCTGTCTCGTCTCGCGTCTCGTCTCGCGGGACAATGCGAGAACGCGAGACAATGCGAGAATTCTCGCGTCTCGCGTCCATCCCTATTCATCGCGCATCCAATTAATTTGGTTCTGTGAACGGGCACTCTTGATTTTTATTCCTCATAGAAGACTTTGCGACTATCATAATACTTTAGTAATTTTGTTTTACTTGCTTTCAGAGCCTGACTAAGACAAGGGCAGACGAGGCAGCTGCGAGGGCTCCCCAATAAATGAGGCCCCAAATTTAGTAAATGACACTGTTGTTTATGCTACAGAGCTCGTACGGATACCGGATTTGTAAAAATTCCGCACTTTTAAAAATATTGTCGTATAATGGTCCGATATTTTAAAAGTGGTCCTGTTTTTTTATGAAATACGGACAGAAGCTCTCTCGAGTATCTGAAATAGAGGAACATTTTAGGCCAAATTTTCAAAAGTTCGGAATTTTAGAAAATTAAGGATCAGTACGTACCCTGTCTACAGTGTTTGTGTGTTTGTACGTTGGCAAGCCTACACGAGTGCCATCTGCCTACGGAGGGGGGTGGGGGGTGAATTGGTACGAGGACTTTATAAGAAGTTCCAACTTGTATTCACGTTACATCCGGAGAAAACCGACCCAAACTCCAGGCAGTTGGATCGACCACCGCGCGGTAGGCCCGAACGTTGGACATTCATACTTCAGCCGTCTAGTATGTCTTATCCACTAGGCCATGCTGTTTATCGAAGAAATGTGTGAACTGCGTGTTCAATACACATATCCCATAAGTACACAAATATGTACAATACACACAAAAAACTATATATGCTCTATGCATGTGTGAATGCATGCGCTCATATCAATATGGAAGGGTCCCCATAACCAATGTGTGCTCCGGCTTCCATGTTCGCTTACTCGGGCTCTGTTTGCTTTAACCCTTTCAAACCTGCTTCGACAGTTGAGGGCACGAAAATTATCTAGATAATGTCCTAATTTATGCACACAAAAATAAACTAATTTTCCTCAAAAGTTTAAGAATCAGGATTTTTTTTTTCTTTGATTTCAAATGTAGTCTCTATTATCAAAAGAAGACTTATTTAATTCAAATAGACATTATTTAATCAGGACTGATCGGGTTAAACTAAATTGGAGCTAATGGGAGGGAGCACAAAATAGATCGGTCTGCAGCTCTAGGGGGGGAAAGAAAGACAAATCACGCCAAAACACTTTTATCACAAAACACTTTCTAACGCAGTTACAGTTCGAAAACAATCTCACTGAGGTACATAGCAGTTGGATCGACCAAGTGTTATATACCTTCACGTTCAGTCACCATCATTAGAGCGTAATTTAGTGTTACGTATTTGTCGCTTGATCTGCTATTAAGCTTGTATTTAAGTTAAAATAGTCCGTGGGAGATAATTGATACTCTGTAGAAACAATAAATAGCCAAAAATTGCATCTTGCTGGATATAAATAAAAGTTTTATGTTTAAAAGATTTCATGGGGCTTCAAATCGGGTATCATTAATAGCCGCTAAACTTGGAGGCCGGTTGGCGAGATTTTGAATAAAATCGCCAAAAGCTGCATTATTCATGTAATTTTGTAAGACTAAAAATAGTGTCCCCAATCTTTTAAATGAAGAGTATGTTTTTATAAATATTTCTATACTTAATGTATTGTTATTGAAATAGATGATAATGTCTCTGAACTGCAACAGACCGTAATGTATCGAAATTCTATTCTGTGATCCTGTAAAATAATTGTAAATGATGAATACACTTTTGTTTGATGAAGACCATCATTTTATAACTCTTAATAACGTATAACAGCTTTTGTATTCGCATTTCGTTTGAAAGTCATCAACGTTTCCAAAATTATTTTAAACTGTCGCTGCTCTTAAAGCGAAATGTATTAGAATTCTTTTGAGTGCTTCTATAAAATAACTGTGAACGCTATAAAGTCCAATTTCAATAGTGTACGTGATACGGTACATACAAACAACACAAATAAATTTCTTTGCAATCCATTAAGAGTGTAGCCGGAGTTGGGACTTCGGGATATATCCCTTCCCGAAAAATCCATGTCTATTTCACATCTCCCCCTCCCTACCCTCGGAAAAAATTTCTTATAGCTACACTCCTGCACCCATACATATTTACAGAAGTTACACCATGGATGAACAGACAAACCGATATTGAAAACATCTTTTAACTTTGTTGGAAAAGTGTTAAAAAAAAACTTCAGAAAATTTCTGAACTTATGAAAAAGAATATGGCATCAGCTTTACAAGGCACAAAAGAATATCTGTACAGCAAACAATGAATGCTGATGATATACACACTGTCGTCTGTTTATATATTTTTTTGAGAAGTTAGCTGACAGGCGACAAAGAAAGACATCAGTCCACACCCAGAAAGAGATATCACATCCCGCAGCCCCCTCCCACCCCTCCTGAATGAAAATGTACCTTTAAAAAGAACATATATCGATATATACTAGCGAACTAGCGGCATTGTATTGGAATATTAACTAGGCTGGGTGTATGAAAGATAGAGTATCGATTATCTATTCCGTATAACTCAATACGTGTCATTATAGTAGTATAGGACTGTCCGTATTTGTGTGAGCAGCTTTATTTTCTTTCCATCAAGCTTTTTAATGATGTTCGGATGGCAACACGCGTGTGTTGATGGTTCGGATTTCTTGAAAAAAAAAAAAAAAAAAAAAAAACGTGCATGAATGCGCGGTGGCGAATGTTGTCAGACCGAGACTCATGGAATTGTCACAGACGGAAAACTTGACATTCTCGTCCGTTTTAAATGAAATAGTTAATATTGAATGACTATAAGTTATTATGTATTCCAAATAAATACAAGGTTTGCTGTGTCGCTTTTGTTGCGTGGCTATAAGCAGCAAGGCTGTAACTAGGCACAAGGGCAGGGGCGTACTCAGGATTTTCTCTTAGGGGGGGCGCTTACCCGTATGACATCTGCGACACTAACCACCTGGAAAAATGCCCTTTAAGAAAAATCTTTTTCTGCAAACATCTTTCAATGAAACTTTTCTTTCTTACAGGAAAAAGGAAAATTAAATTGTCTCATTCACATATCAAAAGACCAGTTCAATAAGAAAGTAACTGGATATTTTGATTTTGAACGCACTTCAATCTAGTTGGGGGCCCGGGGCAGTTACCTCGTCTGCTCTAGCCTTAGTAAGGTTCTGGGGGGACGTGCCGCACCAGAAGCCCCGCTGGCGCACTCTAGATTGGCGTACATAAACTTCTTTTGAGCTGTTGTCCCTTGTGTACGCCACTGCTTAAAGCATCTACGGACGGGCAGACGGATAAAGTAATAAATACTTTTAACTTTGATGGAAAGAGACGCCCGAGTTGTGTAGAGTGGTTGGAGAGGCATTCTACCATACTGCGGGTACGGGTTTGATTCCCGGCACCGGCTTGGATGTTGTTTCGTCCGTTCCTTCATAGGAGACAAAGTTGGTCCACCTACTAGGTGCCTCCATAATAAAGAGACCAGTAATTCCGGCCTTGGTAGTTAGTGGCCAATGCCTATACGGCAAGTGCCCTGCCCGCCACTAGGGAAAAAAAAAACTTTCAAGGGGGGAATGATAGAAATAAGTAGGGGGTGGGATGACCCATCTTTGATAAAATATTCAACCTATTTATAGGAGGATGTCGCTATAGAGAAATTTCATTGTACTGAATCTATTTATATAAGGTGGATACTGAAGCGAATTCTCGTCCTTCCGGGCCCGATTATCACCAGCCAACCGGGGATCATGTATGGAAAATAATAAAATTGTGAGCCCCATGTATAAAATTGTTTGTATCTTCTTATCTGAAAAATTTCTGTATAAAATTTCGATAAAATTGAACGAAGGATGTACCAGAATAACATACGGACATTGGGTTAGGGGTGTCAAGTCCCGCTTTTCCCATGCGGTAACATGGCCCGGTCCGTCCTTGTAAAAATGCGGCTCTCTGTATCAGTGAATGAATAGGTCCCAAACCTTGGCACAGCGATAGAGAGAGAAAAGATGTCTCTATCCTGCTCTGCTCTCCAGTTCAAGGTGAGACGAAATTAGCAACGAGTGAAAAAAAATCGAGATCTGGATTACTTCATCACGTGAAGTCTGTTAAATGCCTCTTCCCCACTTTCTCTGCTCCGCCGGATTGTTTGCTATGCGCCAGCTTCGCAAATAAGCATCGTGGAAGTGTCTAATATGCATTGTAGAGATGAGTTCGGGCTCATTTTTTCAAGCCCGAGCCCGAACGCTATTGTGAATTACAGAGCCCGAGCCCGGCACGGGCCCGGGCTCGGGCTCGGGCTTTCGGGCTCGGGCTGAGCCCGTCTCATCTCTAATGCATTGTATGTTGCTCTTTTGAGCTTCTGTCAGTTGCAGTGTATCAAGTTAGACCGAATGTACACTGCTGGCCACCCAAATTGCAACACCAAGAAAAACAAGAGATATCACAACAAAATTTATTGTGTAGATAACATGTTGACCAAGTAACAAATGATTAAATTTACAGCATTCTATGAAGCGTGGTTCCTGCCAAAATCAGTACCCAGAGTAGCCGCCGTTGTTGGAGATCACAGCTGCCACACGCCTCGGCATTGATTCAAAGAGACTTTGAATGTGTTCTTGGGGTACAGCAGACCAAGCAGCTTCCACACGTTGCCAAAGTTGATCTGGTGTGACAGCTGGGGATGAACTCTGGGTCAGTCGTTGAGCAACCATGGACCACATGTTTTCTATCGGCGAAAGATCCGGAGAGCGCGCCGGCCAGGGAAGCAATTCAATCTGGTGATTGACGAAGAACCCTTGGACAATGCGTGCCACGTGTGGCCGTGCATTATCCTGCTGAAATATGGCTGTTGGCAAGCCCTGAAGGTAAGAAAGGACAACTGGCTCCAACACCTCGGAGATGTAGCGCTGGCTGGTTAAAGTACCGGCAATGCGTACTAGAGGAGTGCGAGAGAGATATCCGATACCGCCCCATACCATAATACCCGGTGCAGGACCAGTGTGACGGTGCATAATGCAGCTGTTCAGTATCCTCTCTCCACGGTGTCTCCAGACTCGAATCCGACCGTCGTGGTGTTGCATACAGAAGCGTGACTCGTCAGTAAAGAGAATTTCATTCCATTCTGTCGTACACATCCTTCTTTCATCGCACCATTGGCGGCGGAGACGTCTGTGGTTCCGCGTCAGAGGTAGACAAAGCAACGGACGTCTTGCGGACAGACCATTCTGCTGTAAACGACGTCGAATGGTACGCGCAGACACTGGATGATGCGTTACAGACTGAATCTGCTGTGATATGGTTCGTGATGTGACTGAGCGGTCCGTCACTGCCATGCGTACAATCTGCCTGTCATCACGTGACGTGGTGCACTGAGGTCGATGCGGTCGATCACGTCTGTCCGTCGTACCCTCCTGCACCCAACGATCACATATCCGCATCACAGTTGTTTGGTTTCGTCCAATACGACGACCGATTTCCCTGAAAGATAACCCACAATCTCGGTATGCCACTATCCTTCCTCTGTCAAACTCGGATACTTGATCAAAAGATGATCGTTGTTTCCTACGAGGCATAATTTATCGTTTTTTTTGAAAAAAAAGCAAGAAAAACACAATTGCTGTACTTGAAACCGTCGAAATCTCCAAGCCTTAAATAGCGCTTTGAGGTGGCGCCACAGGCGCGCTTGATGTGCGTCTGCGCTGAAATTCTAATCATTTGCATATCTCACCTCAGCTAATGCATGTTGTAAATTTCATATTATTTGCATGCTTCCTTCAGGGTGTTGCATTTACGATGGCCAGCAGTGTATTTTTTTAAGTACGCCGAAGCACTGTGCATAAGAGATGGGTCCTTTTTTAAGAAAAAACTTCTTTGTACAAGGTATAGGAAATATTGTAATCGCGAAAAAGTCAACTTTCTGCGTTACGTCTATGGGTATGCATGCAACATGCCGCGGTGGTGTTACGAACTTGACGGATGGCTCCAATCGGACGGACAGCGGTGGTTGACGGACAGTCCCAATCGTTCTGATAGCCGAGGAGCAATGCTTGCAGTCGAGTTGGATGGTGACTGGACGCCCTGGGGCGTAGCCCCTTGTCTCGGACGTTTGTATTGAATAAATACGCTGATGGCAATTACATAATTTTATTAACACAGATTATTACAGGCGATGCGGCAGAATATTCTTACGAATTTTCGGGGCAACCTGCTGTTCTGGGCTTAAAATAGTTCAAAATTCATATTCTACGCTTTAAATAGTTAAATTTTGCTTTTTGTTGCATCAAAATCGGTCAACTAGAACCGGAGATATGGAGGTTTCGAGTTCCCATTGTTTTTCAATAGCGGTTTCTAGAAATCTCGAAAAATATTGGTCCTACGCCTTCGGTAACTTCACTTTGGGGGACTTATTTTTGGCGATATTTCGCCAAAAGTCGCCAAACGTGGCAACCTCTTGGCCATTTGGCATGATTTTCCAAATGGAGGCTGTAAAATTACTTTTGTTGCATTAAAATCACATAACCTAACATTTCTCTTCTATGACGTAATGAAAATTCCCGCTTTATGTGGAATCCTCGAGAAATAGACTCTTCTAGAAGTTTCTTGTAGCTTCTGTTCCCTGTGTTCTTTACGTCGAAGTGCTTGGACTGAAGAAGTTCAAAACAATTTTTGAACGAAACGCGTATCCTTTTTCCTTTTACTTCTTATGTGTGTTTTTTACAAAGTTTTTTAATTACTTCTGCCCTACCTTTAAATACAAGCGTTTCGGAGGCTCCAGTTCAGTCTGAGTTGATCTCCCGTCCAGCGAGTTTGATGTGTTACGCTATAGAAGCAGTGTTTTGGCTTGCTTTTCGAAGCTGGTTTTTAAGTGCTGTGTGTAAATTCTTCATTGCTGTGTCTTAAGGGATTGTGTACGATATCCTTTGCATATATCCACTGAATTTTGCCCGTGGAAGTGTTTTATTTTGTGTGAGAATTACAGCATTTGTGAAGGCTTCGGTATTGAGTGGACTGTTATAAACGAGCTACTGGCCGTTAGTGCCTGTGAATTTTGTACAGCTGATTGTTCGGCGAAGTTCTAGAAGCAATAAAGTTGTGTTCCATCCTGACAAGTGGACTCTTTTCTAGAACTTTCTATACCAACTGGACTTTAGAACGACGAACCCAGGAATAGCAGAGTATTTCTGCAACAATACTTTCCGGGGGGGGGGGAGATTACTCCAACATGTGGTTACCATATTGGAGAGAACAAACAACAGGAAAAAATACGGCATACGAAAATTCAAGGGGGGGGGGGGGAGTGGCTCCCTTGCCCTATGCTGCCGACGGCTAGGACCATGCAACTTGCATTTATTGGGAATCCAATTATCTGGGCCCAGAAAACCCAGGTCTTGTTATGAATTTTAGGTGCCAATTAAGACTAGAGATGAGGGTCTGTGTTTTTAGGTCAGCTGGTTCAACCGGATATTTCTCAAGCTTGAGAAGCAAGTAGTAGATTGGGAATGAACCATACCAAAACTGTAAACCTCTCAAGGTCGGTGGGTCCACGTCTTGGGCATTTGTACGTACGTACGTATGTATATATACGTATCTCGCATAACTCAAAAACGATGAGACGTACGATGTTAAAATTTTGTATTTAATACTGTTGCAAAAACCTAGCTGTGCACTTCCCTTTTGGGGTGCAATCGACTGGTAGTTTATGAACATTGTCACTCGGAAGGCTTTCAACACATTAAAATCTATGGGCAGTTCACTTAATAAATGTAAAGGGAAGTCATAAAGTGTCCACATCAATTTTTTTCTAGTCATTTTGATTATTGAACGCAGATTTAACCTGCTTGATCACATCAGTAAAAAGATGCAGCAGTGAAAGTTTCCCTTCAATGAGCAGTGTTGCTTCTAAATTTGGGTTTTTGAATTCTCCGCTGACCCCCCCCCCCCTCCATTGTTGCGTTTGCACAAGAATAGTGTGAATAAGCCTTCAACTAGAAGAAATGTTTGTTCTACGTGTGTATATTTGTGTTGACTGGATTCAACTAAAGGGAAGCCGTGGAAAATAGTAATATTTTCCCTAAGGTCAAGGGCAGATTTAGGCATTTTGGGAGCAGGCTTCAATGCAGCTGAACCTTTCTAATGTTGAAAAAAACCTTTTCTTTCTTTTTTTGAGTTAAAAGTACTTTGGGTAGTAACTGGCGTTTGAACACGTTTATTACACAAACACCGACTAATGAGTGTATGCAGCATGCACAGCTGTTTTATAGAGGCAAACAGAATAGCCCTTGTATAAGTGGCTCTAAATCATTTAAACACAATTTTTGTTCGCTTTTATCATTATAAAGTTATCCAAATGTTACTGTTATAGACTTGGAGGCTACATGCGGTGCCCTAGTTGGCCTGTGTGGTAATCGAGACCTGCTTAAACCATCCGAATTCTTAATCGGTGTTTCTATTTTAAAAACAGGAAAATAAGGAAAAATAAAATACTCATTTACGTCTTAACCCCCCCCCCCCGTCTCTTTAGTTCCTTCTCCCAATTTTCCTGAACTCTGTTACTTAAGTATTTCCAAGAATGTGTCAGCTGAAATAAATTCTAGACTTTTTGGATTGCGGCTGCAAGCAGTTCTCAGAATCGAATAGCGAAACAACCGTTTCTTTGCTGCTAAAAAATCCTTCGAAATGTCCCCTTGGAAAAGTTCAATCCGCGCTGAAGCCAAATTTTTATTTTTATTTTTTAATAATGGAAAAAGTATTTGTTCTTCCCAAGGTCGGCCGGAGAAAGAGAAGAAATTGTAGAAAGGAAAGAATATGACGTCAAAATGACGCGCGATGCCTCAGCTGATGTGCCAGAAAAGCTGCCGTTCAGGAAGAGAGATTTTTCTTTTTCTTTTCTTTTTACACGGCATTACTCTAGGTGGAATAATTGACGTAATCGTCGCTATGAGTGAGATTGTAGTAAAAAAAAAAAAAACTCAATGAAAAAGTTAGCGGAGCATTCAGTCGGAACATAAGTTAAAATTTCTAATCTCCTACCGAGAAGGAGAACATGTAAATGATATAGGGAGAGCAGGGTATATGACCTACTCTGTATAACACCGTATTAGTTTCAAATTTCAATTTTGCTTCTCGAATTTTTTTTCCTTTCTTTTTTTCTTTTTTAATAACGATTGAGTACTCTCCGGTTAGGCACTACAACAACCCGAGGTACTGACCATTTTACAATGGAGGTTTCCAGTGGACGGCCAGGGTTACTTCCTATTAGGGACGAACGTGTTAACGCCCGCAAGGCCAAGCAGGGAATTGGAACCGAACGTGAAAATAAGTACTTGAAATTATTACTAGTATTATCTAGAGAAAAACTTTATTTCTTTGAAGAACATTTTTAATATTTCATTGACGCCGCTAGTAGCGTAGGCAGGAATTTTTTTCGGGGGGGGGGGTGCCTGAGAGCTTAGAAAATGGTATCCAATATAACTTTTAGAACACTGTATAACATAACATATCTTTTTTTAGGGTGGGGTGGGCTCCTTTTACTTTGACTAAACTTATTTGCATATTATAACTTTTTTTTTTTTAATTCGAGTTGGAAAAACATAAATTGAGGGAAAATAAAGTTTGGCTTAGAGAGGTCCGTAGCTGAACCTCAGATTTCTCCAGAGGAAGTTTCAAATTTATCCACGAATACGTAATTTTTCTCCAAATCTCACGTTCACTTATTTCGGGGGTGGCTCCAGCACTATCAGCCACCTCTTGGCTACGCCCCTGGACGCCGCCCACGTGGTGTAAGCGAAAGAACCATTCTATCACGCCTTGGGTCCGAGTTCGATTCCTGGCTTGGGTTTCGGAGTTACTCCCTTCACAGGGGGTAATGCTGGCTTCCCATTTGGTTACCCCATAATAGAATGGCCAATACCTTTCGGCCGTTGTAGTGGCGAATGCCTAATCAGAAAGTGGCCGCCCTATATACATGCAGGGTTAGCAAGAAATAAGTTGTCCACTTCAGAGGGCTCAGAATGCGTTCTATTGGTCCAAATGAGATAATATTTGAACTAGGGGTAATTCAAATGATGCCCTCGACATTTATTAAATAAAAACTTTTAGTACCACAATCCACCGACAGGTGGCGCTGCAATACACATAAACGTATTTTATATGCTTTATAAATGTTGAATAATATTTTTAAAAACTTTAAAACTCAATGTGTCCCCTTCAAGTTCAACAATGTGTTCTAATCAGAACCATATTTTCCACAGCTGACCGGAGTGAGTCTGCACCTGCAGGAATATCAAGAACATGACGCCGAATGCCGTTCTTCTGGCAGATGCTGGCCTTTGCAGGTAAATCTTGTCCTTCAGGAAACCCCACAACCAAAAGTCGCATGGGTGATATCTGGCGAACGAGGAGGCCATGCTATTGGAAAATAACGGCTGATTACCTGTGCATCTGTGAAATGCTGTCTTAGCAATTGCTGTACACCCTTCAAAAAAAGAATTCGAGCAAGAGAAAAATTTCCTACGTTGGTTTCGTATATTAAAAATTATTCATCATAGAATATGAATTAGGCTATGTATAAATATGACTTTCCATATTTCTATAAAATTGTGCGTTTTTCAAAAACTCAATTATTATTCGCAAATCTAAAATAGGAAATTTCGCTCATGCTCGAATACCTTTTTTGGAGGGCGTACACGACGATCAATGTGAAGAGGTACACCATGAGAGGTGAAGAGGTGCACCATGATCTTGCATGAGAATGATGTCCTGAATACACAAGGACGGATTAAAGGGGGGGGGGAGGGGGCGACACCCCCCCCCCGAGAAAAAAGAAATTAATGTAAAAGTTTCTATTTTACTTCCATAAAATGGATATATATGCCAATCTTCTAACTAACCGCCCCCCCCCCCGACAAACTTGCATTAATCCGCCACTGTGAAGACATCCGCGCTGTTTAACCCTTTCCGGCGCAAGAACTTTTATGGTTATTTTCTCGTTTATGCAGATGCCTGGAGTAATAGTTAAATTTCTGATGTCAATTTAATGAAGCACGGATAATTTTTCTGTAAAATATCTATAACATTTTTATAAATAAGCATGACACTTTACCTCCTAATACCATTTTGTGCAAATTTCATTATTATCTGGTAAATAGACAAAGGAAAATTGACTAATGCTTCTGAAATTTGTCATGTACACCATAAGTAGGTGGCTGGAACGTCTAGCCACCGCCCGCGAAAGGGTTAAGTTGTGGGATTACAAAATTCCTCCGCATATCACGGTACTGTTGTCCTCTAACGGAATATGTTTGCATTCCATTTGCAGTTACCTCCTCAAAAAAATACGGTCCAATGATAAAGGTAGCCGTAAAACCATACCCACTGTCACTTTTTCAGGATGCAGGGCTGTTCTTGGATAGCATGTGGGTTTTCCACTGCACAAATTTGATAATTATGTGTATTAACTTGCCCGTTGAGGTAAAAATGGTCTTCGTCACTCCAAGCCAAGTGATATCAACCACACTATTCGAGCAAGAAACTGAAGTGCAAAAGTTTTACGAGCCTCAGAGTCTCTGCAGTTGGTTCACAGGCTTGATTTAATTGTGATAAAAATAACAAATCCCCTGTAAAATTTTCCGTAGAGTGGAATACGGCATATTCAATACGCGGGATACAGCTGGTACGCTCACACTACCATGCAACAGCTGACTGTTGGCTTCAACGACCGCTGTAGCGACATTTTCGACGCTAGAAGCCGGCATTTGCTTTCGTCTTCTGCCAGGAAGAATGCCATTTTGCACAATTGTTTCAAATTTTTTGTATCATCTTCCGTAGAGCATATAGAGATGCGAGACATTGGACCTCTTCGTATCCGCTTCATTAAGACGGAGCTCTTTTAAAGCTGCAAGAGTTCTGCTGGTTCTCGTAGAACAATTTTACCAGTAGCGCTTTTCTTGCAACGTAGGCATGATGCTCAGAGATGTAACTAATGCTCCTGCAGAATCCGCCGTCTTTTTATCCAAAGAATTGGCATGCGCTGTAACGCAAATCACATGCCACATTTGCAATACACGTAAATACAAATGCCATTTGTGTTATAGCGCCATCTATTAATGATATTTGTACTAAAGTTTTTATTTAATAAATGTCGAGCGCATCATTTGAATTATCCGCACAGGGCTGTAGCGCTGGGGGCGCTATGGACGGATCAGCCCCCCCCCTGGAAAAACCTATGCCCCCCCATCCCCAGCGCAATTAACAGGCACCAGGAATACTATTTTTTAAAAATAAGTTTCTACAGTATCTATCCCTATGTATAAAAATGAACATTTTCTGCTGACAAAAATGGAGTTTCACTAGTCTGCTCGCTTGAACATTCTTGAAACATCGTAATTTTCAAGAATTTTGCAATATTTGTCAATTTTTGCCCTTTATTTACTGCGTCCATGAACACAGTAAAAACAACTTCTTGAAAAGAATGTGAATGGGTTATATAGTGGCCATATGCTTAAACCCAACGAGCGAAAAAACGATACATTGCGGAGCGATCCGTTTCCATGGAAACCTACCGGTATTTCTGCAAAAATGCTCTTTAAGTAGTCTTTTTTCTGAAATTTTCCTTACTCGCTTCTTGTTATATCTCGCTCCGCTCTTGTGATCGAAAAACGCTCCTAAAGGAAAAGCGCACTTTTGAAAACTGGGCCAAAAATCGCTCCGACCGATCGAATTTCACTCGTTTGGTTTAAGCGGGCAGTTTGTATACGTCTGTGAACTTTTGCCAATTAATTTCCTCACAAATCTGACAGCTAAAGTCATAAATCTGAATATGGAATTGCGATGTATCTACTCATAATACGTGTTAATATATACGTGTTATTATTAGCGTATGCTGTACCAAAATCGACGCTATTTCTACCCTGCGAACGGCAACAACAATAAGATGTAAGCATTAGTGTGATCATGGAGTTAGAGGGGAGGAGTAAAGACGTCGTATTGGGAAAGCGATCTTAGTTACGTTTTTAGATCACAATCCTAGCATTGGTGTCGCCATCTAGTGGTACTACAGAAAGCTATGAACTGGAGTTTAGAATTGGCGATTATTCGTTTTTCCAAAACAGGATAAGTAATTGTAGTAATTGATTTTAAAAGCGCCATCTTGGCATTAGGTACGATCTGGCAAAATGGTATCTTTCCAAGCAGGATGAATCTAAACCGCGAGTTCAAAAGTGTTAGAACCCAAATCTTGAAAATAAAAAATAATTAAAATGCAGATTATTTTAAAGCCGGTTCGGTCCAGCTGGAGTATTTGCTACCAGTAGATATATTTGGGGGCGTTAACTATGTCATTATAGCAGTTATAGTACACTTTGGATATTTGTCAGCTCAGCGAGATGATATAATTCGTGGTGCTAAATAAGCCAATCTGCAAAGGATTATGTGTATAAAAATATAGAAAACTGTTTTCAGGGAACCTTGCATGAGCAGTAATTATAGGTTGTGAACATTTGTGTAAATCGCCAAATAAGGAAAAGTCGCCATTGGTGGCAAGCTATCCTAGCTGTTCCGTAGTTTTTATCAAAGAAAACATATGAACTAATGTTTTCTTAGAGCTAATTATTAACTATACATATACGCAAGTCGCCAAATAATGAAAAATCGCCATAATTGGCTCATACGCAAGGTGTTCCATGGGTTTCACATAATTAAAAATAGTGCGAAGTTTTAATTTTGATGTTACAAGCAACATGCAAGAAACAAGCAATGTGTACGAATTGCCTTATTAGGGGCCGAATCGGGCCATCGTGATTCTACCGGGCCTGCTTGTGCACTTCCATGAGTCATCCAAAAAGGTCTACGGAGGATCACTTATTGGTTCCAGCACTTAGATACGTCAATTAACTGTCGAATCTAACCAATGATGAAACGTCCATAGTCCTCTTTCGGAGTGAACAAGCAGGCCCGGTAGAAATACGATAGCCCCGGCCGAATGCCTCAAATAAAAAGCGACCGTAGCGAGTGTAGGGGCCTTGGGCCCCTAGTTTCTAAAAAAAAAAAAAAGGAAAGAAAAATACGTGCATCTTTTGATTCACGTAGCAAATACTCCAGCATACAGAAAATTTTCATTTGTCGTGTCTCCCGAGTTAGGGAAAATCGGACATTGAAAAAAATACACGTTAATAAATTGAAATTGCAGATATTGACATCCCACTTATTTATTTTTCTCTTTCTACAAAAACGCTTAATAATTTACATTAAGCGTTTTATGTCAAAACGAATAACTGAACTTTTTTTATTAATCACAACACATTTTTAGAACAAAGTTTCCAAAAATAAACTCACGAGATACATTTCTTCATACAAATAAAATAAGATGTGTTCCGTGTGCTCATATCTCATACCATAATAAATTATTGGGAGTTGACATCTATCGAGAGTTGGCGTCACCACACATTGTACAATGTGATAAGTTGAATTTAAATGTTAAAAACACATTAAACAAAGCTTACGTTGGGAGCTTTAAATAAACTTGGATTATTCAATCCCAGGGATACATTTCGTGCTCTATCACTCTTATTCCCGTTTTACAGCCAGGAGCAAAACAAACGTTCGCCATTTTATAATTGCAAACAAATTAAATCATTTAATTTTCATTAAAACAATCTTCTTGCACCATTGACTTGCATGCTAATCCACGAAAAGTAACCGAAAAAACTGAACGAAAAGTACTCCTGTAAAACTCTTAATTCCATGTCCAAACCATAATTAAAAAATGAAACTGTTAATTACAAATGTTTATGATAGATGGCAGCACTACAAAATTTGTTATTACAGTGGAACTCCGATTTATCGTTCCCGCATTCATCGTTTTCCCGTATTGATCGTTTCATTAATTCGTTAGTAATCGTTAGTAATTCAGTTACCGGGTGTCGCCTATTTTTGGCGACTTTTTTTTCTCGCCAACACCCGCTACTTGGCGCTTTTTTTTGTCGCCAAATTTTTCACGTGTGAAACACCATTTTAGAATACGATAAAATAATACAACATGTTGAGCACCGTCAGGAAATACAAATTACTTTAACACATTAAAATTCCACAGATATTCCACTTAAAAAAACAATAAAACAAAATACACCATCCATACTTAACACTAAAAATTGTCAGCAAATTCAGTAACAGGCAATTCAAAATGAGCAAACAGTAAACCACTTTTAACTAAAAAAATTTCAGAATATTAAGCAACCTAGTTGTACAGCTATGTAAACTATGCAACCAGTGGACCGTTTTTAACTAAAAAAACCTCAGTGGATTCAGCAACCTAGTTGTACAGCTATGTAAACTCGGCAACCAGTGGTCCGTTTTTAACTAAAAAAACCTCAGTGGATTCACCAACCTAGTTGTACAGCTATGTAAACTAGGCAACCAGTAAACCGTTTTTAACTAAAAGAACAACAGTGAATTAAGCAACCTAGTCATACAGCTAATGTAAACTGGGCAAACACAGGCCCGTTTTCAACTCAAAACAACATCGGTGGATTAAATAACCTACTTATACACATTTACAATTCACATTGAAAACCTTAAGCAATTGCAAAAATTCTTTAAAAAAAACACTTACCTTTATCTAAAGAAACTCCTGAAAAATATCCAAAACGCACAACAGCTAATAACATAACACGAAAACGCTTTCTTTTACTAACTAACCACAAAACCAACATATACTAACCATACACCAAACACCAATAACACAAAACAAGAACTGACTCACCGATTTCAAATTTCCTCGTTTTAAAACCTCGGTTTACCGATTACAGTTAAATTGCCTTAGCCAATCACAAAATCCCTTTACCAAACATCCTGGTATCGTTTAATGAACCCACCGAGCGTTTTTTCATCAAACTACAGCATCATCCAACACCTCAACTCAATCTACACAGGTTACAACAGACATCTGACTCTAACGCTAAAGTAAACAAACTTTCGACCAAACTCCAAGCTTGGCGACACATCGGCGCTTGGCGAGGACACCCGGTAACTGAATTTCCCCCTCTTTGGTCCCTGCCAGTGGCGGCCCGTGGTCAAAACTGTTAGTGCAGCCGGAAGCATATGAGCCCCCCCCTTCCTCCGGACAGGAATGGAAAATCTTTGTTACTGAATTCGAAAGATGGCGGATTAAGCCCTCACCGAAGGGGAAAAAAAAGAAATTACATAAAAAATGTAAGAGATCCTATTTTACTTCCATAAAATGGACATAAATTTCAAGCAGCCGCTCTTATCCTCAAAATTGCATTAATCCGTGTCTGATTCGAAGTTTCCTTAGAATTTTCTTTTGTAACGATAACTTGAGAAGAAAAGAAAAAAAAAAAAAAAAGAAAGAAAAAAAGAAAAAAGAAAAGTTACTTATTTTTTATAAGTCAAATCAATCCTCCTTTCTTTTAAACTTGCGAATAAGTCAGTGATGACCTCATAAAAAGGCGTTGTTTTAATTCAAATATCAATAATTTTAAAAGCTCTTTAAAATTTCCCATGTTTAAACAATTTTCTCGCTCGCCATGTCCTCTAAATGCTAGTTCTTGCTTACTTAAAAACAATACTGCTTTGATGGGTAATTGTCCATTCATAAGCGTCTATTCAGGTTTACCTTCTTGATAAATTCAGCAATATAAAGTCGAGAGTTTGCCGAACATATATTCTCCTTACCCCCTCCCTCACTTCTCGAGCCAATCAGTGGGTCGAATTCACCGCGCTCTTTCAAGTGCGCCGACGTTTGAAAATCTTTGATGAGCTGAGTCTTAGCTGCGTATCCCCATTATAGCCTATGCCGGAGGGACTGCTTACGTAATCGTTGTCATGGCAACGGTGCTGCCAATTTCCTTATCAGCGCTCTGGGCTGAACCAAAGATTTTCCCAACTGAATTGTGGGAAGATTAAAGTGCTTTTTTTCTGAATGAGCGATCCGGCCACAATACGGTTTTTTTTTTTTTTTTTTTTTTTTTAAATTTACCGTAAGAATTCCATAATTCTAATCTGAATTTAGGAAAATTAGTAGAATAAATTATTTTAAAGTATATGCTGATAATTTCAAGTGCAGCCCTGCTGTACTCGCTGTATCCCACGAGCCGCCACTGGTCCCTGCACAAATTGTATTTATATAATGTTAAAGAAACCCGCATTTATCGTTCGTCAAAAAGTGACTTTCCCGATTGCGATTCCTTTGCGACTTTCTTCGATTTTTGCCAATACCAGCAATAATAGCTAAATTTCTGATGTCAACTTCTTGGACAAGGGATGATTTCTTTTAAAATCATTATGCATAAAAATCGAAATGTCAACATCCTACTTGGTCATGTTAAAATATTTTGTAGAGTTGAGGTTCAATATTCGTGAATAAATGCTAGGAAAAATAAATAACGTTTTCAACAGATAGTGAAAATGCCGTCCCAAAAAAGGGACGCTAGGCATAAATGGGTTATACACCTTTGCCACCTGTTACCTGACAAAGCCACGATCATCCAAACTTTATAGTGGCCGATTGTTCCTACCTCTGTTGGGGGGGATGCGCAGAGAAAGTTTCAGTTTTTATACTATGACGAAGGTCTGGCGGTCGCTGGCTCTTAGACTAATACTGATAATTCAAGAAATATAGATGTATAATAATAAATTAAGGTGGTACTGATCAAATTTAATGGCCTTTCTTTACACCATGAAAAATGGAGATGTTTATTCATTGGCCTAACAGCATCCGCCTGCAAACCTCCTCCATCATTCAAAGCAGAATCATTTTGGAATTGTTTCAATTTTGAGCACTTTGCTTTTGCAGTGCAAGCTGCAACAGCAACTGCAATGAGAAAAATACAAACTTCGTGTACACTATGGACACGGAGATATATTATAAAAGTGGACATTCTCCATATCTGCTATGTTGGATTTTTGGTATACCTAATTTGACCATACGTCCTCGAAATTCGAGGACAGTCCCCAAATATAGATCGTTTTCTTATTTTGTCCCCAAAAGTACTTTGACTTCTTGTGGACGCGAAAAGTCCCCAAATTTAAAGATGTGTATTTTTTTCCCTGAAAGTTTCCGTTTAGTTTATTTCTTTTAGAAAAAACTGAAGAAAAATAAAACTACTACAGACATATTCAGTAAAGTATTCAACTATGAGCCAAATTTCCCATTTTAATTTTGTTAATGATTAATTATTTTTCATGAAGAATCATGCTTTAAATATGAAATTGACGTACGAAATTTTTTCTTGCACTCAAATACCTCTTTTTAGAGGGTGTACAAAGTTTCATGAAAAATTATCACAGAGTGAGCCAATGTAAAAAGCAATGTCTTCTGAAAAATACGAATACTGTACCAAGAGTTAAATTTTGAATAAATTGCAATATTTCAACATGATGTTCTTTTCATATTTCTGGTTTAAATAAATATTTATAAATGAATGAATTAAACCATTAATTTATTCAGGCCCGGACTGGGAGGGTAGGGGTCTGCCCGTCTCAAGAGAAGGGGGGGCCCGGGTTATTGTGTAACCGATAAATATTAGGATGTGTTAACTTTCCGGGTTTGGGGGGAGGAACAGGCCCTACGAGAGGGGGGGGGGCAGGCGGGGCGCCGCCCCTGGGCCCGTGTTCAGTTAAAGTGCGTCCGTGAATTTTTCAGAATGTGTTACAAATTTCATTTATAGATCCGCAATTAAAATCTTTTTTAAAAAAATAGACTAAATTTTGAATACATAATTCTAGAATGATTTAGATGGCAGAAATGTTAATTCTACCATTTAAATATTAGTATGTTTTCAACCTTCGTACATGAATTAAAAGTACCATTACATATAATGAAAATCATTAAAAAGAGCAGTTTTACAAAAAAAAAAAAAATTCCTTCCGTCCCTCCTGTTTTTTCGAAACTTTTGTGCTTTACGAAAGGGGCCGGGAAGATTTTCGCCCCGCCTTATAAAATTTCTCTCGGAGCCCCTGGGGAGGAATGGTTTTATTATTCATTAATTATGATCGATAATTAATGCATTAATAAAATATTGATCTATCTATATAAATAAAATTAGACTTTTGTCTGTACATTTCTTGGAATTCAAAAATTTTGCGATTTCTATCCGTTTCAAGCACCCGGGAATCCGATGCGACCCTCAAAAAAAAGTTTGTCTGTCTGTCATTCTGTCATTCTGTCATTCTGTCCGTGACGCTTTTTTTGTTTAAGCATCACGTAAAAACGACTGAAGCGAATGATATGAAATTTGGTGTCATGATAGGTGGTCACTCAACTTAAAACATAGGCGTCAAATTTTTAAAAAATCTTGATTGGATTTTGAGATTTTGCGAAAATCCTTTCAAACTGCGTAAATTTGTGTTCAAGCATCACGTAAAAACGACTAAAGCGAATGATATGAAATTGGGTGTCATGATAGGTGGTCACTCAACTTAGAACATAGGGGTCGAATTAAAAAAAAATCTTGACTAGATTTTGAGATTTTGCGAAAATCATTTCAAACTGCGTAAATTTGTGTTCGCACATCACGTAATAACTGCAAAGGTGAAAAAATGATATTTGGTGAAATGATAGGTGGTCACTCACCTTAAACTATTAAGCATCTAATTAAAAAAAATTGATCAGATTTCGAGATTTTGCGAAAATCGTTTAAAACTGAGTGAATCTTTGTTCCCGCATTAAGTAATAATGACTAAAGCGAATCATATGAAATTTGGTCACATGATAGATGATTGCTCAACATAAACTATAGGTGTCCAATTTTTTAAACATTTTTATTAGATTTTGAGATTTTGTGAAAATTCTCTCAAAATACGCTTATATTTCTTCAAACATCACGTAATAACGACTAATACGAATGATACGAAATTTAGTAATAGGATAGGTAGTTGCTAATCTTAATTTATAGGCGTTGAAATTTTAAAATATATTGATTACATTTTGAGATTTTGCGAAAATCGTTTTAAAATGCTGAAATTTTGCTCTAGCATCACGAAATAAAGACTGCAGGGAATGGAACGAAATTGGGTGACAGGATAGGTTGTCACTCAACTTAAATTCTAGCCTTCAAAATTTTTCAAAAATGTTGATTAGATTTTGAGATTTTGCGAAAATTATTTCAATATGCGTCAATATTCGTTCACGCATCACATAATTACGACCAAAGTGAATGAAATGATATTACTTAGTTACTCTCTAACCTGTTATATTTTAACAATACTTAAAAATTATAACTTCGCTTTCTTTACTTTGGCAACATACTACATCCATTCTGTGTACTCCTACAATGCTGACGAAAGTTCTTGCTTTTTGGAAATTTGCATTCACTAACCCGTCAAGGACGGGTACTTCAGCTAGTTAATTAATATGTGTCAGCTATATATTATTTTGAAACATGTTTTTCTTTCGACAACCGAATTGAGAGAACGGCTGGGTGTAAAAACTCGGTTGAGGTGTCTGAAGAAAGGTCTCGGCCCGTAGATGCGCCATCAAAAGAGAAAATCAGAAAAAGTCGAACGGTTTAGGCGTGGCGGAACTGCAAAAAGGCAAATTTTCGCCATAGAAATAACATTGTGGTTTATTAACGCAGACGATTGCCTTAGCTCCGTAAGGTTTGATTTATTTGGAAAAATATTTGTTAGAAATTGCATCCGTTTGTAAATGTTGTGTGGCAAATGTGGCAACAGTGTGTAGTGATAATAAATGTGTTGTTCTAAATTCTGATTAGAATAAGAGCGATTTAAAAAAACAAATGAAAACCGACTTCGAATTACTTCACCATAAATAAAAATTAATCGCATTCTAAATTAAAAGGCTTTGGCCAAATTTTCTCGAATTATAGCAGATATTGCCAAATTGAGTTTAGTCTTGGAGACTTATTTTTTGACGACAAACTTGGCGATAACTCGCCAAAACTGCTAATATTTCGCCATAGAAATAACATTGTGGTTTATTAAAACTCATTGTTCGCAGCTAAAAACGCCTTCTTTATTTTGACGCTTTATCGCTTATCTGTTAATCTGGAACGTGCTTTTACTGTATCCACTAATTTAGAGAACGGTTAGGTGTAAGAGAATTTTTAAAGTGTCTAAAAAAGGCCTTAGCCTGTAGATGTGTGATCAAAAGAGAAAAAGTCGAACAGATCAAACATGGCGGAACGGCAAATGTGCAATTTTTCGCCATAGAAATAACACTGTGGTTTAATAAATACATCTGGAAATCATAAAAGCTTGCTTTATTTTGGCTCTTTATTGCTTATTTCCTTAATTTTTTCTATAATTTGATACATGTTTTTCCGGTATCCACTAAATTGAAAGAACAGCTATGTGTAAAAATTTGGTTGAGAGGTCTAAAAAAAGGTCTTGGTCCGTAGATGTGTCATCTAAAGAGAAAATTTTTTAAAGTCGGGGGGATCAGGCGTAGCGGAACTTCAAATGTGCAATTTTTCGCCATAGAAATAACATTGTGGTTTATTAAATGCATTTTGCTGTCATAAAAAGCCTTCTTTATTTTAGCACTTTATCGCTTATTAGCACTAGGGTGGTATTTCGTTCACGCCCAGACTTTGTCTACTCGATTCTGTCGATATGATTTGACAGTCGATATGATTTTCGACAGGTTTTGCAGAGATGAACTGTCACGGTAGAAATCTTTTTAAATGTGTTTCCCACATAACGCGGAAGGAAGGGGGGAGAATAAGTCTGACAAGGTTTGCGATTTTTGATAATTGATCGCCAAGTTTACAGTAAAAAAAAAAAAAAAAGAAAAAAGAAAGAAAAAAGAAAAAAAAAAAAAAAAAAAAGAAAAAAGAAAAAACTTAAAAACCGAACCATGCCTGGCGATGGTTTTAAAATAGCTTTAGTAGGCAAATTTAATATAAATATTAATTCAAAAGGTGTGTTTTATGCAACGAGAAAGACAAATATAGCACACTCAGGGCTCGAAATCTATCGCACACTTATAGATTTCGATTCCAAAGAAGTGTTTTGTGGAACAAGGAAGAAAAATACGGCACGGCCATGAATAATGATACACTTTTCAATTTAATGAAACAAGGAAGAAAAATAAGGACGGCGCATGGATTATGATACGCTTTTAATATACAGCACTTTAGTGAGTATTTAAAAGATGAAAGTGTCTCAGATTTTTTTCAAACTTTTCTCCATACAAATACATTGTGGTTTGTTAACGTCATTGACGGCAGTTATAAACTCCTTCTTTAGTTAGCGATTTATCTTTTATTTTTTTAATTTTTCAGTTTTCTGTCTGATGCTGGATCTTTACCATCGAGGTCGACGAATTTACCCAAAATATCGTCTTCAACGAAATGCTCAATTAGAATTTTAACTGTATTTGCTCATTCGTCATTTAATATCTACTCTTCTTTTTTTTTACTTAATAAAGATAGTTAAAAACAAATTTTAAAGATTTCAATCATTTCATCGTCATGGTACAGTTGCTAAGAACTGTCGTGAAACCTTTTCTTTACTTTCAGTCACAAGTCAAGTTCCGTCCGCATCGCTATTTGATTTTTCCTGTTAGTTTTGTTCAAGACCTTGGTGACATTCTCCATCGTTCCCATTCATTTTTGAATATTACAGTCAATAAAGTGACCGTCGAATTCGACGGGTTCCAGCTAGTTTCATATTAATTAATCCTTTGTTTATTCGGCAACCCTCTCTCAAAACATTTTGTGAACTACATTTAAAATGAAGTGTTTTGAAGCCTTCTGGGGCGCAATTGCAGCTGCAAAAGATTTTACAAGTGTCAAACTTCATTTAAGTGCTATCAGTATAGCACTCTTTTTCAATTTTCTTTCTTTTTTTCTGTTTGGGGGCCCGCCCTCAACAGGGAGGGCCGGTCGAGGGTGGGGGCCCATCCGTCTGCAGACAGTGGGACACCCTGGCCACTCCGTGTCTGAATTTATTAGAAATAAGAATACACAATTGATATAAAAAGCTATTAGAGTTAATTTTTAAGTATCAAAGTCAGTCAAGATTTAAAGTATGGGTATACTGGTACACATGGTAATATGTTGTGTCCTCGAATAAGTCCCCAAAAATGTTTTCTAGTGTCCACAAGTTTTCCTTGGATTCGAGGACAGTGCTTGGCCGAAATTACCCCCAAAATACTAGTATATAAATAATATTTGTCCCCAAAGTACTGTTTAGAAACATGGTCGCCTTAGGTATAGCCAAATTAAGTTTCAGTCATGTAAACATTGGTAATCTAGTAACTTGCAGCAATCCTGGCGGTAAAAGAATAAAGTATTTCCCGCGCTGACTGATACTAATTTTACATGTTTTTAATTTTCCAACCTTGCATGTGAACGAGAGCATGAACGCCAGCACTCACTTTTAATTATTTTTTTCACTTTTGCTTACGTGGTTGCCTTAGTAACAAATTAATTTTTAAAAACAATCCGAAATTCTTCCAGATTTTATTTACGCACTCGGTTGGAAGAATTTCAGTTTTTTCCCCTTTTAATCTATTCAATCAGTTCTGCCATATAGAGGAAAATGATAACTGTAAGTGCTCATCACGGAGTATATTATAGGAGTGGATACTCTCCATAGCTGCTAGACACTCTCCATAGCTGCTATACTGGATTTTTGGTACCCCAAATAAGTTTCAATTATGTGAACATTGAAAATCTAGTGACGTGCACGATCCTAGCGATCAAAGAATATAGCATTTCCCATGCTGACTGATAGCTAATTTTACTTGTTTTTAATTTTCCAACTTAGCATGTGAACGAGTTTATGAACACGAGTAATAAAATTTAATTTTTTTTTTCACTTTTGCTTACCTGGTTGCCTTAGAAAGAAATGAGTATAAAAAGAAAAAAGATGCTCTATCTTAAGATTATTAAAATATTGAGTTTATATTTGATAACGAGTGCCGTGACGAGTTCGTATATCGTGGCTGACAAAAAAGAAGTTTTTGTCTGCCACGGTATATATTTACATTAGAAAATGATTTAGAATTCATTACTGAGAACTGCTCCAGTTTTACTCGGAGAGATTGACATCGTGAACTGTTTTGGGTATTTAACAAGGAAAAAAACGTGGCGGCAGGTATTTACTAACCAGTGGAGCCAATGGGAGCGAACAATAACAATAAACAAAGATCACGTGATCTATCTCCCCCACTCCCCAAGGATTTTCCTTGGGGAGTTGGGAAAAACTCGAGCTACTCAGCTTGGCAGCCTGAATGCTTTGTTTATCTCCTCGAAAAGCTCAAATCGGGCATCGTGAACGGCTTGGGTTTTTCCCGAGTAACTCGAGTTACTCCAAAAAGGCAGTCTGAATGCGCCCTATGTAACACGAATTTAATATTTTAATATTTCGTTGCAGCATGAAATAGATGTAAATACTGCTTGTTTGAGTGTGATCGTCATTATATATAAACACTTTAAATATTGCATTCACACAAACTACATTTTTCTAAATTTACTAATAGTACCAGGTTACCGAGCCATGCTCAGAATCTAAAGGCTCCTTAAGTGTAAAATAATGAATACTTAAATGCCTTGGCACGTATGAAGAATCTTCATGGTTGCCAAAGATTTTCATCGCTGTCGGATCACTCATACATTATCAGGTAAACTTTGGTCGGCATTCAATGTTACAATGGCATATACTTTGTTTTGAAGAGGGATGCTAAATATTCGATGGTCGGTGCCATCAGAGTTCAGGAAAAAGTAGTTTACCGTAAGGTGCCTCCTTTCCTTCTGTAGCAGATCAACGAGGGTATCAGCGAAGATCTTGGGCGATGCATTCACTAACAGCGTCTTCATTACTTCAGAAATATATCTGTCCATATTGAGGACGTTCAAATTCAGCATCAAGAATTTGAGTTGCTTGAACTGTCAGATGAATGAGTTTATAAAAAAAAATTCATCAAGTCTGTTATACACTGTTCGCAACATAGCAGTACACACCAAAATTGTTAATAGTTTCACTCGTCATATACTGTGAACAAAGCCATTGTAAAGTATGCTTTCAAATTTCGAATTCTTTGAAATGTGGGTGACATCGAAGAAACAACCACACCCATTTATTAGGAAATTCGGAATGTCCTACATCAATCTTACAGTCCCCAAAATGGTTTCGGTTAATTTTTGTTTTTACTCTTCAGAAAAATGCAAAGCTCCAGGGTGAATGCAATCCATGTTAAAAAGTTATGATAATAAGTACCCATATTTGTGGCAGCTTTGTAGATACTTAGACTGTTTATCCGAAGTATTTGTCGACGTCTAGCTGTTCCATGTCGTTCTCCTTCCAAATACTAATCATCTGTTTCATCTGCTTGTGTTTGAACTGCACGTTCACACATTTGGGCTAAGTGCTGTTGTCGGTGATCATGTTTCCACAGCTCGTTTTTGAGCTACACTTTCATGCATTTACGTCTTTATGATGATAATACTTTACGATTGAAATTGTAAATTTCTCTATAGTGCTTCAATTCAAACATAAAATACTTATTTTTTTTTTCTAATTCAAAGAAAATACATCATGCATAAACAAATTCTACAAAAGTAAATTCAATCTTATAGATATATAAATATAGATGCCATAAAAGTATAATCTTACATAAATATGCTTTAAACATAATTTTATTTTATAAACTCACGCTTAAGAAAATAAAAAGTGTAACGCAATTTAAATTATTAGTACAAAAGGACACTTCGAAATCATGAAATCAAAAACAGAATAGATCAAAAATATTCTTTTATAATAACCCTAACAACTACTTAAACGTTGACAATAATAGAACAAACGGAAGGACTGAAGAAAATGGACTTCTAACCTCGAATAAATCAAAAATACATCGCTCCTATATAGTTACGCAGATCCCTGACTCTGTCACAATTCCAGTTCAACCACTCAAAATAAAACTTTTACCATCCAAACAGATTAAAAATGTATAGTCTAATAACTTAAAATTTACACGGTTCGTTGGTGCGATCAGCCTGAAAATTATCATATTTATGTAAAAAAAAAAGAAAAAAAAGAAGAAAGAAAAAATCTGATAATCCACCCGTTCCCTGATTTTTAAGCTTTTTTTTTTTTTTTTTTTGTTGTATTTTTAGCTCTATTTCATTTAAGAGAATAAAAAAAGCTAATCATTTGAGTGTCAGAATTATCTATTGCAAGTGACATTGACGTTACATTGAAGTCACGGTTATCAGGCTTTGGAGGAAAAATTACGATTCCAATTCGCTTAAGATAGCTTTTCTAAATTACTACTCAGTTTAACTTTTTTTCAAAAATAAAACGGTTTTCTATGCATTAAGCATGGATATAGGAGAGGATGTTGATACCAAACGAAATGTTTCGAATACGAAATGTTTCTGCAGATTATACAATTCGAATTTCCATGTATAATAAAAATTGAATATGAAGTTATTTGATTTTAAGTGGGTAAATATTAAATATTCTGAGTGTAGACATTCTATCGCCCGCTGCAATTGTCTCCACAAAGGGCTTTATCTTTTAGTTTAATGATAGTACACAACACAAAACAACACAGCCTAATCCACGTCTAAATAAGAATTGAAAATTTATTAGAAAAAATCTTAGTAACCAGATTTCAGCCTCCCAATTTACTGCTTCCACATATGGACAACTCCCAGCCTGCGGCCGGATGAGGCCCGCCATGGCTTTTGGACCAGCCCTCAGAACAAGTCAAAACCCTGTATAAAACCTATATAAAACATTCAAACTTCCATATAAATCCGAATTATACGGCCCGCGATTTCGCTAACATCCTGAAGTCAGGCCCAGGAGGCCACTATCGTAAAGTTCTGCCCGCAACTTTTAAAAGGTTGTCCATACGATGATAAAATAAATGAGTTGAAATCATCAACTGCAGTGAATGAAAACTAAACTGATGGCCGATCATCTGCAAAATTAATTTGAATATCGGCTGCGAGCCCAATTTAGGAATCGATCGTATCATTTTTTCATCGGAGTTTCGAACATCGTTTCATTATAAACGGTTGACCCATTAAAAAAAAAAAAAAAAAATCGTCAGGGTAACTACATTTAAATATTTATCGTCAACTTGGCGGAATAAGTCAGTTAAAATAGAATTCAACCTAGTGCCGTTATTAAAAAAAAAAATGGAATTTTCATGTTACGTCACAGGATCTTTTTTCTTACTGTGAATGACTGAAAAGGGTGTCATTTTCATTTAAATTATTCGGCTAAGCTGAAACTTTTATGCACTTTTGAAATTCGCATCATATGGATCAATAAAATACATGAAAAATATTTATTGTTTTAGTATATACGCGAAAATACATTTAGCTTTACGTTTGTTACAAAAGGATAATTGTAATAAATTCAGGCAATTTTTCACATAAGATTTACGAATAGTTTTGTATTAATAACTATGAATTAAGAATAATTAAATTATTTACGTATATTACATCAAGGTGCTTGCGGGGATGGCAACGAAGACTCTTTTCAGTTTTTCTTTCGCTGGTTGCCAGGACGATATTTTGAAATAAAAATAACTTTTTAATTCTAAACAAATTTATGTAGCTGAATGGTGTAATATATCTAGTTTCTAAAATATTTATTTGTCTGTGTACTGAATATCAAGTTCCATTTATTTTATTTCTCTGCGAAATTAATTTTTACTATTATATATCGATGGCGTGTATTTTTTAATCCGTCCCAAACTTATTTGAGCGTCCCTTTTAGGAAGATTGCATCAAGTGTGTTTCTCAAACGCTCAATAGATGGCGCTACCGTCCAAAAATTTAAAATTTAAAATTTTGAGCGTTTTAGAGATTTTTCAATCAATTGACCTAGCTCAATCGTTTCAGGGGCCCAAAAAACCCCCAGGTACAAAATTTAAAAAGAATCCTTAGAGCAGTTTTCGAGATCGTTCGGACATACACACACACCCACACACACACAAACATTCCTCGTTTAATATAAGAGCGGATTTCTTAAAATACAACTTTTGGGCAAAATAATAACAGACATTACATACATAATATCACTTCGCTTCGAAGCTATTGCTTATATTAATTACGAAATACTATTATAAGACAATTATGTAATTAAAACACACTTGAAGCCAGTAATTATTATATATCGCGTTCATAAGTCTATGTATTTAATTTCCTGAAATTCTGTTAATTCAAGGTTTTCCATTTACCTCGCCTCGATGGAAATATAAACAACTTGAGATGCGCAGAAGCAGAAGATGCACAGTTACGCAGTGTGCGTAGCGCCATCTGTTTGCAACAACGGTGTTATCCAACTTTCTAAGAGGTGTCCCCTCCTATAAATTTACCTTTCTGTTATTAACCCATTTATGCCTAGCGTCCCTTTTTTGGGACGGCATTTTCGCTATCTGTTGAAAACGCTATTTATTTTTCCTAGCATTTATTCACGAATATTGTACCTCACCTCCACAAAATATTATAACATGACCCAGTAGGATGTTAACATTTCAATTTTTATACATAATGATTTTAAAAGAAATCATCCCTTGTCCAAGAAGTTGACATCAGAAATTTAGCTATTATTGCTGTTATTGGCAAAAATCGAAGAAAGTCGCAAAAATAACTGGGCACGAATGGGTTAAAATATTGAGTTTACATTTGTTAAACAGTGGCTGCATTCGTAAACGACAAACTCGTTGCATGAGTTTTCGTAAGAAAACTGGAATGCGTGTGTTGAGTGCTGTCAGTGGTTATTAGTTTCTTTTGCCTTTACGAACAACTTCAGTTTATTGAGTTTCGTCGCCTAGGAGACGTGTTTGTTTACAATTCGCGAATACGTTAACTTTGCTGAGGAGAGTTTTTAGCACATACTCAGTATAAAATCAACGGGAATTTTAAAAGAAAGAATGGCCATCATTGAAGTGCACAGATTAAAATTTAGAAATTTCAACTTAAACTTCATTCTTTCAAAAGTATTTAGCAAGAGAAATTCAAATTTCGCAAATAACTGTTTAAATCAGCTTCAATCTTGACACTAAAACACGCATTTTTGAATTTACTAAAATGAAAACTACAAGAAAATGATTGCCTTTGAGAAAGTATGTACCTTCGTAGCAGTTTCTAACGGATGCCTCAATTTCCACCTCGAAAAACTAATATTTGCAGCTTCAGCAAACGTAAAATACTTTTCATAACATCATACTATTCCATAACAACGGACGCCATTTCTAAACAAAAACAACGCGCAGAAAGTAAAACTCAACGAACCTAATTCATTCTCAGATTACTTCGTTTGAAACTAATTGCACTCAGTTTTGTATACGAACGCTCTAGTTTTTAAACTGAAAGCACTCAGTTTCCTTTACGAACGCCTTAGATAGAAACTCGTTGCCAGTGGCGGCTCGTGGGTTATTTAAAAGGAGGTTCACAAAACAATTTTCGAAAATTAAATGTGCAGATACGACGCACCTTACAAGTTAAAATAGATTTGCGTTTCCAGCAGTTAATGGAAAACAATGCATGGGAATGAAAGAAAACAAGTCATCTTTGTAGGGCCGTACCCAGAAAAAAATTTCAGGGGGGGCGGGACCAAAAGGTGAAAAAGGCTAAATTTTTCATAAAAAGGCTTTATTTTATTGTTTTGTTAACAAAATTTTAAATTTGGGGGGGGCGGACGCCCTGGTCCTCCCCCCCCCCCTAGGTACGGCCTTGCATCTTTGGTGTTACATTTCGTCACCAAGATAAGTTTTATCAAAGGTACTGTCTTGATTCATTTTATTTCCATTTTTTTTAAAGGATACTATTGAAAAATGCCATTGTTTTAGCTCCGAAACACGTCTTTCACTCGCATCTAATTTACTTTACACTAGTTTGTAAAAAAATAATGTAGAGAAAAATGATAGAAATAAAAAGAATATAAAGACAATGAAAAAAAATTAATTAACTAACCGAACTTAACAAACCATTTGAAAATCCGGAAGCTATACCGCAAAAATTGGAGCTGTGTGCACGATGAAACTGTGCGAAGGGAATGATTTCATCAGTGCCGTACACTTTTCCAGCTGTCTCGGCTTCTCATTCCAGAGAGCGGTTCAGAGGAAAAATTTTCAGCTCGCATGTGCGATTGATTCATGACTGCTGTAGTAACCTACACTACAATGCGTTAGCTATAATAAGCCTATTTAATAATAGTGGGAGGAGGGGGGAGAGTAAAATTCATGTTTTAAATTCACATAAATCTAGAAGTGTGCTTAATATTTGTTTTAAATTTAATTTGTTAATGTGTTTATTCGTTAGTTTTTTTCCTTTGGGGGGTTCACGTGCTCATGTGCTCAGATGGAGGAGCCGCCACTGCTCGTTGCACGAGTGCAACTCGTTTGGCGTTTACGAATGCGGCCAGTGCGTATATCCGGGGCCTGCGCGTGTATTTTGATGAGCCATCCAAAGAGGCCTACGGATGCTCGAGTCTTCACGTATACATCAGGGATTTCTTAAGCTTCCCAGTGCTTTCAAACGTTATTTAATGTAGTTTTAAGTAGTAATTGTGTTACTAATTCAAGTACGAACTCATGATTAATTTGTTTGCTATGATACATATTTACATAAAGAAAATAGATGTATATAATTTGAAGGAAAAACAAAGTAGCGCTTACACTCATGATTCACGATTGCTTATTTTAGTTTCACAAGTGGATATTTAATATACTTTAAAATAACTAAATACACAAATGAGAAAGACATTTTTATAATGAATATTTCATGAACGTAGTCGTATTTCCTACGTTATTTTAAACAATTTAACATTAATCTTTAACAAATGATGTATTAAAGCGCATTTCAGTGTTTTCGGAATATCCTGTATATTGGAGAAAGTTGATAAAATACGCTATATAGCGCGATCCCCGAATTAATTATTCTTTAATAAAGACATTTCATGTAGTATATGTTATTCTTTTGTCGCTTTCTCAATCGAACTTAGGAATTGAGCAAGCATATATAATGAACGCTTGTACAAAATATTAACTACATTTGAAGTTTCTATATAAACGGGCAAAAATCAATAATTTATAATTTACTGTATTTCTGCACTGTACCAGATGTAAGTCTTAATCACATAATCAAAGCATATATAACTGATAAATAACATTTTCACCTGGCAAAATTAAATTGTATATGACGTTGTGAATAGTATCACAACGTCATGCTTATTTACAAAAATAAAAACTACTCAAGTAATACGATTTCTGATTAAAATAATTTATTTATAAATAAAACATGAGTAATTATTCACTAAACATGATTTACATACATATTTTTAGAATTTCTAAATACATTATAAAAGCGTTCACTTACCTTTACATTCAGAGCAAAATGTTCGAATTTTAGGATACATTTTCATGAAAGAAAATGGCGCAAGATTCACAAAACGATTACCTACATCTAAAGTTCTTTAGTACGACAAAAGTATAAAAAAATTGTTTTAAAATAATAAAATAATATAACATTTATAATACTTAGAATAATAAAATAGAATACTGTGACTGGGGAAAACAGGCCTCAATGATAAACTCGTTTTTAGCGATGGCAACTCATAAGCAGGTCCGTTGCTTAGCGATGTCCCCGGTATATCGGGGCTGGCAGAAAGGAAGTTTTCGTCTGCCACTATCATAGATTATTCCTATATCTATGGCCACGATATATATTTACACTAGGAAATATCTTTGAATTCATAGCTGGTTTCTTTATGTAACACGAATTTAACGTTTTTAGGGATGGACTGCGAGACAGAAATTTGAGAGACGAGACAGAGATTTGCAGTTATTTTGCGAGACGATACAGGCATATTTTACATTGTGATATAGGGATTTTTGCGAGACGAGATAAAGCTTTTCAGCGATTTTGCAAGACGAGACAGCCTATTTTTCATCTCGCGTCCATCCCTAAACGTTTTCATATATTTTTATCATGAATTTAAAGCTGTGTTAAAATTTGTCGCAGCATGAAATAAATGGAAACACTGCTTGTTTGAGTGTGATCGTCCTTATATACAAAGACCTTTTAAATATTGCATTCACACATACTACATTCTCCTAAATTTACTAATATTTCTTAAAATACAGCTTTTGGGTAAAATAATAACACGACATTACATACGTAATATTAACTGAAAAAACACTCAAAATACTGGTGTTAAACGATAAAGTAATTAAAAAACTTTAATTACTTTATACGTAATATTACTTCGCTTCGAAATTATTGCCGATGTTAATTACGAAATAGTACTCTAAGACAATTATGTAATTAAAATTCATCTGAACGCAGGAATTATTATATCAGACGTTCACAAGTCTATATATATTTAATTTTCTGAAGTTCTGCCAACGATCTCCATTTACTTCGCTGCCTTGATGAAAATATAATCAACCTGAGATGCGCAAATGCAGAGTGTGTGTTACGCCATCTGTATGCGACAACGGCGTTATCCCACTTTCTAAGAGCAGTGTCCCCTAATATAAATGGACTTTATCTGTGTCTTTATCGTTGTGATGTCATTTTTCAACCAACATGTGACCCTCAACCAATCAACTGCAATAGTAGAGTCTGTTGACCATTTGCGTCGCAGCCGGTAAATTATTGGGGGACCCCTTACAAATTTTTGGACCACTTCCAAAAGGTTTTCTGAATATGTGCCTTCCGAAGGCGTAACTTAATAAAGGTAAAAGGGGCCAATTGCTTGTGCCCTGTCGTTCAATGAATTCAGATTCATTTGAAAACTGTATTTTCCACGATAGGAAACATTTTGCCCCCCCCCTCAATATTACTCTCCCAATCGCTCCAAAATGGAGGGGGACAAATAATAAAATAACATTCTTTACTATACACCTTCATTAACGTCCAGGCCAAATCCTACCATTGTCATTAGCCAAGAGTAGCGTTGGTGGGGGGGGGGGGTTCCACGCCCCCCACAACTTCTGTGAATTTTTCTGGCACATAAATTACTATGTCTGGAAGTATCTTGAAAAAAAAACCCCACCCATATTGGAACATAAAACTTGAAACCCCTCTTCCCGAAATGTCCTAGCTACGGCACTGATTAACCTGTAAGATTATAAACATTTTTATATTATTTCTAACGTCCCCCTAACTAAAAGTACTTTCCCCTTCTCCATTAACTTACCTTTGGATTACAAGACAAAATTACTAGAAGTTTAGAAAGTGACAAATCGTAAAAAGTTTCTAAAGATAGAGAAAAAAAGTACTTATTGTAATAAAGTTTAATGTGCTATACATATTCTACCGGTCAATAACAAAAAAGTACTTTTCCCTATTAATTTCCAAGAAAATGTTAACCCATTTATGCCTAGCGTCCCTTTTTTGGGACGGCATTTTCGCTATCTGTTGAAAACGTTATTTATTTTTCCTAGCATTTATTCACGAATATTGAACCTCACCTCCACAAAATATTATAACATGACCCAGTAGGATGTTAACATTTCAATTTTTATACATAATGATTTTAAAAGAAATCATCCCTTGTCCAAGAAGTTGGCATCAGAAATTTAGCTATTATTGCTGTTATTGGCAAAAATCGAGGAAAGTCGCAAAAATAACTGGGCACGAATGGGTTAACCACCTGTGTACCCCTTCCCCGCCTTCTGTCTTGCTTTGACTATTCATATACCCGAATCTATTATATGCACAAGACAAAATTACTAGAAGTTTAGAAAGTGACAAATCGTGTGTTTTTATTCCTCTGAAGGAAATGGACGGAAGTCTTTTGTGAGTCATTTTCGAGTGTGCGGACATGGCAGAAGGCCGCAATTTGAACTAACCACACTTCGATACCAAATCGAAGAGTGATTGTATAGTTTGCGCTGTTTTTAAAAGAAATTAGATAAGAATAAACCTAATGCCTTCGGCAGACAGCAAGATAAGAAGACATAGTGTGAAGTAGAGATGGGGAAAGAATGAACATCCTGTTCTTTTGAACCTGTTCTCAAGAAAGAACGGGAACACCCTGTTCAGTGATCTCGGCAAAAACATGTTCTCAGTTCATTAAGGTCCGACACTTCAAAATTTTATGGCAGGCAAGATCGTTGTAAAAATAAATTTTGGAAAATGCCTTAAAGGTGAAATTTCTCATTAAAAGGCGTGATTAATATTTTTTTGCTAAGAAAAATTTAAATTCTGGGGGACCAGACCCCTCCTCCCCCCTCCTACCCCCTCTCCTGTTCACACCTTGGCTACGTATCTGATGGTGGAGACAGAAGTTCACAATTTTAGCTTTATCAAATTCTAAGTAATTGCAGAATCTTAGCTATTTTGAGAAATAATGATAACGATCATGATTATCTCGGGGGGGGGGGGATAGAACTTTTAGCCCAACCTACCATAATTTTAGAGTGGACCCGGGCTAAGAATTTGAAACTTTCTTATATGTTCAATACGAAATGCACTCACAGGAAAACAATTCGTCAATTTTTATTATTCCAGCCAAACTACTCAATTTCAATAAAAGTAAAAAATTTAATAATAAAGAAAATGATAGTCTGAAACACAAATAAATCGAAAAAATATATTTTATCAACGTCAAACAATAATATAAGCATTACACTATCTCCATATAAAACGCGCCTTCCCTTCATACGCTCTCAGCCATCTCCTTTTGGCTGAAAAAGAACCTGTTCCGAGGAGACCTCTCCTATTGGCTGAAAAAGAACCAGTTCTTTGATCACGGCTGGGAGCTGGAACACCTAGTTCAGTGCTCTTTCGCGGAACGGAGAAAGAACGGAGAGCTAGGTGATTTTCGAGGAACGGAGAGAGCTGGTGTTCTTTTGGGAACGGAGTAAACGAAGTGTTAAAAATCTTGCTACATAAGTTGAAAATTGGGTGTTAGGTATATATCCTGAAATTTTTGTCTGGATATGGCCCAGGTCTGAAGCCATTTAAGCTGGATTTTCGGAGCCATGTAATTTTATATGCCAAAGTCGTATTCATTTTCTTAAATCGGAGTCGGAGCAATACTGAGCCTGATACTTACAGCTTTTTAAACGGAATGTCTTTAATTTTTAAGCTGGAGCATGTATTTTTAAAGCTGAAACTGCACATTTTTTTTTTCTTTTTTAAGCTCTAAGAGCATATCGACTATTTTGTGGGCTCCCCCATTGAAAATGGGCAGCTCCACGCCGTGTATTTTTAACCTGAAGGCAACACAAGGATTTTTTTTTTTACTTGAGATGGACTTATTTAATATTTTGAATTAGAGCTAAAAATGTTTGTCGTTGGTACAAAAGCCATATCTTTTAAGCTGGAGCCCGATACATATATTTTTATTTGTAGTTGTAGCCAAAGAAGGATTTTTTTTTTAAATCCGAGCCAGATCCATAACCTCTTGGAGCTAGACCTGGAACAATATATATTTTTTAAGAGGCGGAGCGAACGGTGAAAAAGGCTGAATTTTTCAGCAAACGACTTCATCATTATTATTTTGTTAACAACATTTTAAATTGTGGGGGGGCAGACTTTCTGATTCACCCCTTTGGGTACGGTCTTGCATGATTGTTTAGGTAGGGGACAAGGGGTTAGGGCCGTATCCAGAAAAAAATTTATCCAGACAAAAATTTCGGAGGGGGACCAAACGAAAGAAAAAGGCTGATAACGACTTTATTATTTTGTTAACAAAATTTTAAATTTTGGGGGGAGGGGGGACCAGACCCCCTGGGTACGGCTTGAAGGGGGTGCTCTCTCTCCAGCTTTCGTTATAGTGAACACTCTTATAGTATTTTGAGTTTTTTATCATTATTATTTTTGTATTAAAATGTTTGAAAGTCCGAAAAAAACTTCTACACACCCCCCCCTTCCATTCCACCAAGAGTTACAACTATAGGGTCAAAGCTTGCGTTACTTAGGTGCATTGTAATAATGTGGATATTATGTGTCCGAGGTAACGTACTTCCCGACGACCCCCTGGCACATTATCCAGGGTCAAAGTCTTGCGTTACTTTCGCTTTATCATGAAATTTATGGTGTGGACTGGGAATAAGGCTAGGAAAGGAGGGGGTGGAGGATTTCATTGCAGATTCTCAGCTTTAACGGTCGCTCCTCTTGTGCGTCGGCTCTTTTACTCCAGTAGTGCTGAAGAAGAAAAAACTAAAACAAAAGGGTATGCAGTCACGTGGCATATTGTATCAGACCGTTCAAGGATTAGTTGAAACATATCATTCCTTTGCGCTGTTACTGGTACAACTCTTAGTTATGCTTATGTTTGGATAGTTTTTCCTCATGGATAGAAAAAATATCTTTTGTTTGGACGGATTTTAAAGTTATTGATGATTCCGCTGCTTCCAAAGCTTTGTGCAATATAGTCTAATCAAAATAAACAGTTATGAATATTATGTCATTTTAGGAGCAATCAGACTCAAATATTGTTTACTCATGTAAGCAATATTGTATCACTCAGGCAAGTAATCGAAAATTAGGCCTGGCTTAAATAATTCTCTCTAGAATTGAAGTTTTTCCATTTCTTTTTACATACATGCTATGAGTAAGGATAACAAAAGTTAATAAAAAGCACAAAAAAAAATTTAAATTTAGAAATATGTGCATATTTAACACTATATTATAAAACGTTAATATAATTAAAATATTTTTACCCAAAATTACTGTTAATATACTTGATTAAAGAAAGCCAGTATGTTGGTTGCAAAGTTTTTTTAAAACATTTTGCAATTGTATTAAAGCATAATACATGTTAAAAAAGACGCAAATTTTCATTTTTAAATTGAATAAAATAGTCATAATAAAGCTACGATAAATCAAAGAACCTGTTCTCAAAAGAACAGGAAAAAGAACTGTTCTTTAAAAAAGAACGGGAACAGTGAACAACTGTTCTTTGAAAATAACGCTTTTCCCCATCTCTAGTGTGAAGTTCTTCATAGGGGAACATTTGACTCCGATACTGTATCATCATCATCAGTGAATTGTTCTTGAAAGGAGTGCCTGTTCCATGACGGTTTAACTCCAGTTGTTTGATGAGTAGTTATACATCGATGGGTCATGTAAGAGAAAATGCAGTATCATAACATACATAATAGAAAAGGTAAATAGTAACATATATTAGAGCAAAACACAGTACGAGAATAATGCAAAATGAAAATAAATTATATACAATATATATAAGGGACTGTGGCGGCACGAGATCACCTCCGCGCACACAACACGCGGCAATTGAAGGCCGGTCGAATAGGTACCTTTTGGCCGAGCCGGATTGCGCCTCATTCTACCACCCATAAGTCCCTGGGTTCAAACCCAGCTCTCACCATGAAGACAATGTCAAGGGTGGGACAAGATCAGGAGACACAAATAGGGAAGTCGTAGTTTGGAAGAAAAGGTACTGAGAATTGGTGCTAATAATCCTACTCATTAAGCAGGAGGACAGCTTTAGGCCGTGTCGGGTTGTCTGAATCGCGGAAGTCATAATCAGGAAATTCTGCAATTAGTTCATTTGGTAAGTTATAGACTTTGTCATAAAACTGTTCGGCTTGTTTTTTAATAATTTCGTACATGGAGGGAATCATGAGATCTCTACGTATAACCGAGTTTCTCATGTATCTATGAGCATGTCTAATTTTTCGTAGTATTTTGTTGTGTTGTGATTAAGTTTAAATTTGTTTTCGCAGCATAACCCCAAATGGGGCTAGCGTATGTACCTGCAGGGAGGACAATCATGTTGTACAGTTTTCGTTTGTAGGGTATGCTAAGTTTGCTTTGGTATAGTAACTTTGAGATAGATTTTTCGGCCGCAATCATTTTGTTGCGGGCATAGGGGGCCTGTGCCTTCCAAGTCAGTCTGGAATCCAGCATGACTCCCAAATACTTACAGGTCCTGCCCCATTCAACTCTTTTGTCATTAACCCATTTGTGCCTGGATATTTTTGCGACTTTCTTCGATTTTTACTGATAACATAAATAATAGATAAATTTCTGACGTCAACTTCTTGAACAAGGGATGATTTCTTTTAAAATTATTATGCATAAAAATCGAAATATCAACATCCTACTTGGTCATGTTAAAATATTTTGTAGAGTTGAGGCTCAATACTCATGAATAAAGGCTAGGAAAAATAAATAACGTTTCCGACTAATAGCGAAAATGCCGTCCCAAAAAAGGGACGCTAGGCATAAATGGGTTAATATATATTGGTTTCGCAATCTTGTGGGATCTAGTGACGTGAATGGCCTGACACTTAGAGGGATTTACTTTTAATTTTCAAGTGGCGAACCAATCTTCAAGTGTGTCAATGTGGTGCTGAATTTTGTTGACCATAGTGTCAGGGTGTGTGGATCTGGACATTATAGCCGTATCGTCTGCATATACTGCTAAAGATGTGGGAGAATCTCTTGGAATATCATTTATGTAAATGTTGAACAGTGTAGGACCAAGGAGTGATCCTTGTTGTACACCAGCCTCAATAGGAGTGTGATTGGAGTAAGTGTTGTTGATGCGGACGGAGAACTTTCGATTTCTCAGATAAGAGTTAATCAAATGAATCAACGCGTCCGGCGTGTTTATAGTGATTAGTTTGTAAATAAGTGAGTTATGGCAGACGCGATCAAAAGCTTTGCTAATGTCCAGCATTACTGCTCCGGTGGATTCCTTGAGGTTAAAGCCCTCAGAAAGAAATTCCACTACTCTGAGGAGCTGGTGAGTGGTAGCATGTTTGGGCCTAAAGCCAAATTGTTCAGGAATGATGAGGTTGTTATCCCGCAAGTGAGAGTTAAGTCTCCTCAGGATAATTTTTTGCAGCTACTTTACTGAGACTGCTCAGAAGGGTAATGGGTCTGTAATTTTCTGGGATAGGTTACCAGACTTAGGAATGGCACAAACAATGGCCGTTTTCCAAACATCAGGAAAAACTTTGAGATCGAGAATTGTGTTTATGATTTGAGTTATATGATCAAGAATGTTGTGTGGGATATTTTTAAGCATAAGATTAGTTATGCTGTCTATGCCGGGTTTTTTTAATTGTTAAGTTTGCTAATTATTTCGCATACTTCTAAGTTAATAGTAAGGGGTAAGGACAGTTTCTGAGTCGGGGGACGACTTAGAAAGTCCTCTATCTGAACCTTGATATCTCTATCAAACTCAGGGTTAACGAGATCAGAGTGTACAGTGAATTGTTTTTTGTAAGCTTGCGCTAGAGTGTTGGCTTTGTCCTCATCCGTGCAAGCAATACCTGAAGGGCTCTGGAGAGGGGGGAAATCGTATTTTTTCCTCCGAAATCTTTTAATTATTTTCTAAATATCGGACTCGTCTTGATTTAGTTCTTCTAGAAAAGACTCCCAGCGCTCTTGACGGTGTATGTAGAGAGCTTCTCTAGCTAGGAATTTTTGTCGATAATAATCTTGTTTATGTAGGGGGACTTAGTGCGTTGGTAAAGACGCCTAGCTCTGTTCCTATCCCTAATCTTTTGTTTGATATCAGCAGGGAGGAGATTGAAGTTGTTATAAGGGCACTCCTAAAGGGCAAGATAGATTTTTGGCAGTGGTTAAGGTATCATTTAAATCTTTAATTGCAGAGTTAAGTGAAGTAGGAGAGTCAAGATGCAAGTTTTCAAACTGAGCATCCGACAAAGACTCTGTGTAAATTCTCCAATTAGTACGAGTGTATGTTTTCTTAATTGGAGGAGAGTGGAAGAGCAAATCAACAGAAATATGAATGGGAAGGTGGTCAGAGTCAAACATGTCTATTGTACGAGCTGCAGTGTTATAATGAAAGTCTTTGGTGAGACAGAAATCAATAAACGATGGAATACCTTGGGAGTAATGATTGGAGGTGGTTGTTTTAATTAGCGCGATGTTGTTATCAGTGATAAACTTCAGGAGCTGACGGCCCCTGCTACAGGTGCGAACGCAGTTCCAAGTAGTGCTGTGAGCATTAAAATCCCCAGCCATAATGACGTGGGGGTGGGAGTTAATTAGTGTTAATAAGTCTTGAGCGGGTAAGTGTTCGTTAGATCGGATGTAAATGGAGCTAAAGAGGAAGTTATTTTGGTGTATATTAATAATGACATTTGTGCACTCAAGCCGAGTGAAATTTATGTCCAATTGTCTGCTAATGAGGTTCTTTTTTACATAGATAGCCGTGCCGCCACGGCGTCTCTGAGAAGTTTGGGTAGGAGTGTTTTGGTAAAGATTGTAGTTAGCGATGTTGTAATTTTTGTTTGGTCGGAACATTGTCTCTTGTAAAAGGACTATATCGAATGCATTTAGAGCTAGGTAGTCCCTAAGTTCCATTATGCGAGGATCCATGCTGTTCGCATTCCAGCAGAAAATATTGAGATTATTTAGATTTTGACCCATGATTTTCGTTGAAGTTACAATGAATTGTGGTTATCTCAAATATTTTTAATGCTTATTGTTATCTTCATCATTAGTTAAAACTTGTCGAAGGTCTCTAAGGAAGTTTAGTATGTTTCTGAGGCCTATTGCTTCATTTAGTTCTCGTAGAGTTTGCATAATTTCGAAAAAACTAAGCGTATTAGTTTCATTGTTTTGTTTCTTATATTTTGTGTTTCTCTTTATTTTTCTAGTTTTTTTAACGCCGTTTAGTTTTGGTGGTGGCACCACTAGTCCTGTTTTTATTCGTTTGTTTACTAGTTTGGGGTTGGATTTTAATCGTTTGCTTGGAGTTGTTTGTATTATCAGGTTGAATGTTTACAGCCTTGCTAGCAGTATTAGTGTCTGGTGTTGTTTTGGTGACCGTTTGAGCCTGGGGGACTTCAGCGGGAGCTTCAGTTTCCACAAAGGGTTCTGGGTCACTGAAAACAGAACAGTCAGTGTCAGACTCGTCGTACAAAAGTTTGAATCTGTTGTGATGTGCAAAATTTGACTGTTTAGGAAGAGTTTTGGGAGTATGTTTGTTTTGGGTTTGAGGGTTTGTTTTCAAACTGATGCGTAAGAAACGTTGCTATTTACTTTCTTGCTGTTGAAGCTAGGTCGAGAATTTTTGTTATTTTTCGAGTTAGTCAAGTTTTGAGTTCCCCTAGCAAGAGCGGGGGCAATTGTGTTTTTCCCTCTATTATAGGGATTTTTAGGGCATCCAGCGTAATTAGCGGGGTGGGGGCCACTGCAGTTAGCACAAGTGGCGTCTCTAGAATCCTTAGGCAGAGTGCAGTTTTTGGCTAAATGAGGGTCGGCACATCTGAGACATTTTGGGCTTAATTTGCAGGTAAGCGAGCTGTGCCCAAAGGTTTGACAATTATAACATTGTTTGAATGGCTTGGATTTTTGAGTCTCAACTTTGACACCAATACCATTAAAATCAGTTATTTTGTATATATCCTCAAAGTGCGGAGAGTTTTTCACAGTCACAACAAAGAGGGGGAGTGGCAGATTAGTTGTTTTGTTTCGCATATATGCTACTTTGAGGCGGTGAAAATTCTTTTCCTTTAAAAAGTTTTCAATTTCCTCAATGGGAGTGGATGTGGGGATACCCTTTAAAACAACCTTTTTCGGTCGCTCGATACTGGGATCAATTGTGCTGAATTTGATGTTTTTTGTTTCAAGATACTCCTGCACCTTACGGTAGTGTGCAATGTTTTTTGTTCTGATCCTAAGTAGTTCTCCAGATAAGTCGGTTTTGGGGGCTTCGCCCAAGATATCTTTGAGTTCGCGAAGTATATCCATCCAGTTGCCGTCAATTTCGGCATAAAATGTGGAGCCTCTAGTATTTTCTTCGTTTTGGTTCCCTTGTGTACCAGATATCCCAACTAGCACACATACGTTGGGTTATTGTTGGCACGTGGTTGGCACGAGGTTGTTACGTTGGGCAAACGTTGGATGTCCATATGGAAATGTCGGTATTCTGTTGGCTAAAGGTTGTGATGGCAAACGGTGGGTAAACAACCGTTGGCCATCGGATGGTTTAATGTTGTGTTGGGAAACCGTAGGTAAACAACCGTTGGCCATCGGATGGCTGAATGTTGTGTTGGGCAACCGTAGGTAAACAACCGTTGGCCAGTTGATGGCTGAATGTTGTGTTGGATAACCGTAGCTTAACAACGACGATTGCGCATGCGCAGAGACACACATTCAGGAAACCGGGAAGCAATAGTCCGTTCCGTTTCCGCCATTGCTTGTTACCCAAGCAGCAAGAAATCCATGGCCGCATCTCGGCCTAGTGTCTTCACGCGACCCCTATTTCACCCGCCCGACCTCGGCGCGGGACCTCCGTTGTAGGTTGGGGATGTCAGGTTGGGAAACGGTCCCTGGACTGTTCCCTCCGGAGCGATTCTGCGAGTCTCGGACGATATCCCGAGGATTCCCCGAGCGTTTCTACGCGTCTCCGGACAATTTCCCGATAATTTGTTCGCATACCGCGATTCTACCTATATACACAGTAATCCAAAATAAGAAACACAGTAATGGAGGCAAGTGTAGCTGCACAAGAACATAACGTAACTTTCGATAACTTTTATCGAGCCAATTAAAGTTAAATACTTAATACGCTTTTTAAAGATCAAGTTTAATCCGTGAACTATAATAATATGAAAACTAATACAACAAGGAACATAAATTTAAAAATCTTTAGTTACCAGGATTATCTTTGACTAGCTTGACGCGCCAATAAAAGCAGAAACACGAACGGGAACGGGGACTCGACTACGTCACAGAATGACGAGTCAGTCCTGGGGAAAAGCTAAACAATAGAACTGGCGGGGAAACTGTCAGCGCCATCTGCAAATAGTCCAGCAATAGTTTTCCATGGACCTTGGTACGACGTGCGGAATGCACTACAGACCGAAAACTTCTTATGGGAGGTCGTATGGGTCATCTCCCAACTTTTGAATGCGATGGATAAATCAGACGTTGGGAGGCGAGTCCCAGCGGACGTTCTTCCGAAGTTAGAGAAAAACAGCCTACTACAAGCCGATAAAATAGATACTCGGCCGACTTTTTACCGAGCTCTCTTACTGCCTGGGTATGATGTTGATACAATTTTATAAAGTGATTGATAGTTGAAATCTGAAACGAATATTTATCTTTTCAGCCATATTTCTGTGAATTTTATTCGTTGCATAGGTTCGAAGTAATTTGAATCACGATAACTATTATTATTGATGCATTGATTATAGTTCGATTGTCCATAAGCCTAACGATCTTCAAAGTATGTAAACAAACAACTTACTATGCAGCTATGGTAATAAATATATATAATAATTGCACAGTGCTTATTAAAAGATGCGTTTTTGGATTACTAAACAATGCTAGACAGCTTAATAATAAAGTTTTATTTGCTCATAGTTGTACAACAGTCGAGAAGGTAAAATTGGACACAATTGTTTTCTCCTAATAAGTTTATTCTGAAAAAAAAAACTACTTGAGCCATGCTTATATTTTGCAAGATTGTAATGACTAACGAGATTTCAGATTTAGAAGTAGTTATTAAACTAACACTACTTCAATTTTGAAATCTTGTTGATTGACAGTGGTTAATCAACAACAAGGATTTAAATTTGTGCATCAAAATTGTTTTGTTGTTAAAGGTATGTATAAAATATTTTACAGTTTTAAGAATTCAGTTATTTTAATATTTTACAAATGTGTTATAGTACTTTACAGTTCATATACATATCTATATTTGCCAACTTCATTTTGTTATTTATTATTTTAGAGAGATTTTTGTATCTACACCTGTTATATGCTACAGGACTCAAATTTTATGGAGAAAAATACATAATCTATATGCAATCAAACACTCTTTGAGAGTACTGGAAGAAAAAACATTTTTATTGCTTTGACAAGTCTCTTCTGCGTATTTTAGTTGAATGAAAAATATCAGTAGCTCTTTAAGTAATAGGCTGTGACTGAGAGTTCAGGTTCCTGAACTGAAATCAATACTAATTTTTTAAAACTTTTCTTCAGACATTCTATTTTTTGCATTAGAGAAAGGGTGCGATATGGAAAAAAAAGTTCTCTCTCTCTCTCTCTCTCTCTCTCTTTTTTTTTTTCAAAATTTTGTGCAATGGTAATTATGCGGGACGCGTCGTAACTTTTTTTTTGCGTACCATCAACGACTTTTTTCATTTTATGTGCTATAGCGTGTAAGCAGCATCACTAATACATTTTGTTGTACTGATATCTTTCTCATAGTCAGATAATATAGATGCACCCGTGTGTTGATACTTGCATGCGTAATGCATATGCATTACGCATGCAAGTATCAAGTGAATGCGATGTTACAAGTATGAAGTGAATGCGATGATTACGCATGCAAGTATATATTGCATGCGTAATGCATATGCATTACGCATGCAATATTTTTTTCTTTTGCTTTGCAGTCAATATCTACAGTTAACTGAAAATAAAAATAGAACTACGAAATGTCATTGTATTCCATACCATTGTATTCCATTCCATTCCTGTTGCCCCCTAGACAAACGATTTATTGCCTAATTCGTCAGTTATATCTATTCCGCCCCCTTTTTCTATTCTGAGAAAAGGATCACAATCAGAATAGTTCGTCCATACCACGAAATACGCGTTTACTTTTTCAGTCTAGTCCCAGGCAGCAAGAGAGCTCGGTAAAAAGTCAGCCGACTATCTATTTTATCGGCTTGTAGTAGGCTGTTTTTCTCTAACTTCGTAAAACGTCCACTGGAACTCACCTCCCAACGTCTGATTCATCCATCGCATTCAAACGGTGGGAGATGACGCATACGACCTCCCATGAGAAGTTCTCGGTCTGTCGTCCATTCTGCACGTCGTACCAAGATCCATAGAAAACTATTGCAGGACTATTTGCAGATGACGCTGACAGTTTACCCACCAGTTCTATTGTTTAGCTTTTCCCCAGGACTGCTTCGTCATTCTGTGACATAGTCGAGTCCCCGTTCACGTTCGTGTTTCTTCTTTTGCTGGCGCGTCAAGCTAGTCAAACTTAATCCTGGTAAGTAAATATTTTTAAATTTATGTTCCTTGTTGTATTAGTTTTCATATTATAGGCCACGGATTAAACTTGATCTTTAAATAGCGTATTGTTACGAATTTTCGGGGCAACCCGCTGCTCTGGGGCTTAAAATGGTTTAAAATTCGTATTCTACGCTTCAAATAGATAAATTTTGCTTTTTGTTGCATCAAAATCGGCCAATTAGAACCGGAGATACGGAGGTTTCGCTTTCCCATATGTTTTTCTATGGGCTTCTAGAAATCTCGAGAAAAATTAGTCCTAGAGCTTAGATCTCTTCACTTTTGAGGACTTATTTTTGGCGCCAAATTTGGCGATATTTCGCCAAAAGTCGCCAACCTTGGCGACATTTTTGTCATTTGGCGCGATTTTCCCAATGGGGCCTGGAAGTTGTTTTTCCTGCATTAAAAACACATAATAACCTAACATTTCTCTTCTATGACGTAATCAAAATTCACGCTTTATGTAGAACCCTCGAGAAATTGACTTTTCTGGAAACCTCTTGTACCTCCTGCGTCGGCTATTTATAGAAGCGGGCATCGCCCCGGAGTCAGTCAGTTGCGAGTTGAACATTCAATGTGTGAAGAGCTCTGAGTACGCTTGTTTTGTGTGAACTGATAGTGCTATAGAAGCTGTGTTTTAGCTTGCTTTGTGAAGCTGTTTTTAAAGTGCTGTGTGTAAATTCTTCATTGCTGTGTCTTAAGGGATAGTGTACTATATCCCTTGAATATTTCCACGGAATTTTAGCCTGTAAAAGTGACTTATTTTGTGTGAGAAATACAGCATTTGTGAGAGCTTCTGATCCAAGCGGATTGTTAAAAGCACGTTACTGCTAGATTGTGCTTGTGAATTGTGTGCAGCTGATTGTTCTACGAAGTTCTAGAAGAAATAAAGTTTGTGTTCCATCCTGACAAGTGACTTTTTACTTGAACTTTTTACACCAACAGGACTTTAGAACGACGAACCCCAGGAGTAGCAGAGTAATTCCGCAACATTTGGTGTCAGAAGTGGGATTCGAACCCACGCCCACATTCGTGGACCAGAAACCCAAAAGGCACTCATGTTGGAGGATTATCAGGATTTGAAATCTGCTCTCGTCTTCGCAATGAAGCTAGAAGCGGCTCAGCGGGCCGTCAGGAAAGATCGGCATGCTGTTAGAGCTGTCACGGTCCAAGAGGCAGCTGACAAAGACACAGAGAGCGTCGAGAACAGGTTGAAGAGAATTGAAGATCTCATAGAACGAAAATTAAGATCCGATAGAACGAGAGATGGCCGAAAGAAAGTGAAATGCTGGAAGGGAAACTAGGAGGTGGCCACCTCCTAGTTTCCCTCTTTCATGTTCTTAGATTTCTCTTGCTGGTCATAAGACTTTCGACCACAGTGCTTTTGTACATGTCTTTCAACGCCACACTTCCAGCATTTCACTTTCTTTCGGCCATCTCTCGTTCTATCGGATCTTAATTTTCGTTCTATGAGATCTTCAATTCTCTTCAACCTGTTCTCGACGCTCTCTGTGTCTTTGTCAGCTGCCTCTTGGACCGTGACAGCTCTAACAGCATGCCGATCTTTCCTGACGGCCCGCTGAGCCGCTTCTAGCTTCATTGCGAAGACGAGAGCAGATTTCAAATCCTGATAATCCTCCAACATCAGTGCCTTTTGGGTTTCTGGTCCACGAATGTGGGCGTGGGTTCGAATCCCACTTCTGACACCAAATGTTGCGGAATTACTCTGCTACTCCTGGGGTTCGTCGTTCTAAAGTCCTGTTGGTGTAAAAAGTTCAAGTAAAAAGTCACTTGTCAGGATGGAACACAAACTTTATTTCTTCTAGAACTTCGTAGAACAATCAGCTGCACACAATTCACAAGCACAATCTAGCAGTAACGTGCTTTTAACAATCCGCTTGGATCAGAAGCTCTCACAAATGCTGTATTTCTCACACAAAATAAGTCACTTTTACAGGCTAAAATTCCGTGGAAATATTCAAGGGATATAGTACACTATCCCTTAAGACACAGCAATGAAGAATTTACACACAGCACTTTAAAAACAGCTTCACAAAGCAAGCTAAAACACAGCTTCTATAGCACTATCAGTTCACACAAAACAAGCGTACTCAGAGCTCTTCACACATTGAATGTTCAACTCGCAACTGACTGACTCCGGGGCGATGCCCGCTTCTACACATAGCCGACGCAGGAGGTACAAGAGGTTTCCAGAAAAGTCAATTTCTCGAGGGTTCTACATAAAGCGTGAATTTTGATTACGTCATAGAAGAGAAATGTTAGGTTATTATGCGTTTTTAATGCAGGAAAAACAACTTCCAAGCCCCATTGGGAAAATCGCGCCAAATGACCAAAATATCGCCAAGGTTGGCGACTTTTGGCGAAATATCGCCAAATTTGGCGCCAAAAATAAGTCCTCAAAAGTGAAGAGATCTAAGCTCTAGGACTAATTTTTCTCGAGATTTCTAGAAGCCCATAGAAAAACATATGGGAAAGCGAAACCTCCGTATCTCCGGTTCTAATTGGCCGATTTTGATGCAACAAAAAGCAAAATTTATCTATTTGAAGCGTAGAATACGAATTTTAAACCATTTTAAGCCCCAGAGCAGCGGGTTGCCCCGAAAATTCGTCACAGTATTAAGTATTTAACTTTAATCGGCTCGATAAAAGTTATCTAAAGTTACGTTATGTTCTTGTGCAGCACTTGTCTCCATTACTGTGTTTCTTATTTTGGATTACTGTGTATATAGGTAGAATCGCGGTATGTGAACAAGTTGTCGGGAAATCGCCCGGAGACGCGTAGAATCGCGCGGGGAATCCTCGGGATATCGTCCGAGACATACAGAATCGCTCGGGAAATCGTCCAGGGACGCGCAGAATCGCTCCGGAGGGAACAGTCCAGGGACCGTTTCCCAACCTGACATCCCCAACCTACAACGGAGGTCCAGCGCCGAGGTCGGGCGGGTGAAATAGGGGTCGCGGGAGGACAGTTGGCCGAGATGCGGCCTGGGATTTCTTGCTGCTTGGGGTTTTTTCTTTGAGTGTAAACGCAGTCTGTTGGCAGGCTTGAACCATGTCCGCTAAAAGAAAATGTGAATCGATTTTATCATATTTCAAGAAAAGTGATTAGAGGGAAAAAAACGTAAGTACATTTTGGAAAATCAATTTTTTCATTTAATCATTTCAGCTCTAATTATTCTTTTGCATATTTAATGAAAATTTCTCAGCTATATCTGAAACACTCCGAAAGTTATATGTATTTTCTTAGCATTTTCAAAATAAATGTATTATGAATATTAAATATATTTATGTATTTTTGTGTTTCTGCATTTTTATGCATTTTCTGCATTTGATTATTTAGTGAAGCAACGAACAGTGGTTTGCCCAAATATTCGGCCAAGTTATAGCAGAATTTTAATTAATAAATCCTAATTTCTTTTATAATACTATGACTCGGTATCTTAATACAATTCTTATTAAGCATACTCAGAAATTTAAATTAGTTTTAAATATTTTATTAAAACTATAAACAAAATACCTGGCTTTAATTGGTAAAATATTTTATGTGAAAAAGCTGAAAAATGTTTCAGAATGATTATTACAATATCCTTCAGTTTTTCAGATACTTTTAGAGGTTAGATAGTTTGAACAGCTTTATCATTTTATTATTATACAAAAACATTTTGTTATAAAACATTTTTAAACATATTAAAACATGTTGTTGATTATTATTCCTGTTTTAAATCTAATAATAAAATCAGAGTTTGAATTTTTTTTTCATTCCCTCTGATAACATTATTATAATTTTTATGTATCAAACAAGTGTATTTCCTGAAAAATATCCCCTTATCTCTTTTCTAGCTTCTCACTAAGTTTTAATCCAAATCCTTAATCAAGCCCGCCCCCTCCCAAAAAAAAAATAAAAAAATCTTAAATGCATAATACTTATTTATAATTTCTTTAATGTGTAATATACTTAAGCATAATTAAATCATTTTTATAACGTAAATAAATTCAAATTAATAATTTACTTGAAACTTTCAAATAACATTATTTCATGTGTACTTCACATTAAGAAAATTTCAATTATTATTAAATTTATATTTAGTATTTGAAATAAAATTGTGTAAAACATTTAGGGATGGGGTGATATGATGTAAATTGAGAATAAATAAACTGAATTTCTCCACGACATAGAGCTTATACTAGCCAGTCCGAAATTTTCGGGGTGTGGTGGTGGTCGTGGGGTAGGATATAATCACCCTTCTGGTTTGGACACCCCTCCCCCCCAATGTGGTAGCTATAGCTACGTCCGTGAGTGGTCCAGTTCCGATATTTCTCTCCTTGCACGGTGAAAGATGAAATAAACGACATTTGAATATAACTGTGGTATACTGTCAAAGAACATTGTACGTAGAAAGACCGATGTTTTAGTTCTCAGAGATGCAGAGCTGTAATAAAACTATTATTCAACTTATATAATTTAAAGATGTTTGTTTGTGTGATTATGGCAACGCTACGCTTGGACAATCTGCCAAGGATGAGGGGTGCCTTTGTAGGAGGACTTTCTAAGGGTTGTATCGGGTATTTACGTTACATCTGGAAAAAAACTTACCAAAACTCCAGACCGTTAGATCGAGCCGCGCGATGGGACCCGGACCCAATACCTTCACACATCGGCTGTCTACCATTTTCAGTGACATAGCCACTGTGCCATGGTGAGGCATAAGTGAAAGAAATCGTTGAAATTTTCATTCTGTGTGAAAAGATAAAAAATAAAAAGTAGTTTGGTTTAGGGCCCCCTGTGAAACTGTTGACTGGGTGCCACTGGCGTAAAATGGCATGTAACATTGGGGACAAAATGCTTCCTATTGTAGAAAATACTATTTTCAAATGGGTGATATCTGAATTTTCTTGAATTTTAAGGGGGGGGGAGCAAATGCCCCCTAAAATTCAGGGGCCTCCTTCAAAAAATTTCAGAGGGCGCCAATCCAGGGGGCCTCTTTTTGGTCGAAGAACGGCCAAAAGGGGCTCCTTATGGGCGCTCTCGCTGGACCCACCCCCCCATGTGAAAGCTATAGCTACGTCCGTGAGCCTAACGTATGCATTAATACGTTAGCCCAACGTATGCATTAATACGTTAGCCCAACGTATGCATTGATATGTTAGCCCAACGGTTGGAAATATGTTGGCAAAACGTTAGAGCATACGTTGGCCCAACGTAAGAAATAACCAGTTCCAACCGTTGAATAACCGTAAGCCAACGTGTCATTTCAACGTTGCCCCCACGCATGTGTGTTACCTGGGATGGAAGTGTCCGTATTGGCTGGGTTTAAATCTGGGGTTTGGGCGTGCGTGTGAGTGCTGGGCAGCTCAGCCGAAGTGGCAATGTCCGTAGCATGTTCAGTGATCATAGAATTTTCAGGAGTTTCAATGTTTGCTACAGAACTAGTGTCATTAGCTAAGTTTTTGTCTTTGTTTAGATTAAGATGTATTATTGTTACTTTGTTAGATGTAGTAGAAGCTGGTGACTCTTCGTCACTAGAAATGCTGCGTTTCCAACCACTAGATTTAATTTTAGTAAATTGATAAGTGCCGTTTTTAAGTTGTTTAAATCTAATACTGTACTGATTGGCAATACATGCAAGTTTTTGTAGAAAATGTTGCATCATGTAATTAAACAGATTAGACTTACAGAGAATCTCAATGTTAGGTGTCAAGCAAAGAAAGTTAATTGTGTGGGAAAATGTACTCCCCAGGCACTGCTGTTGTTCTCCCTCGGTGCGTCGGATGAGGTCGTCATATACCTGAGTAGCACATAGAAAAAGGTCAAAGAATTCAACAGTATCTTGAGAGAATTTTCGTTTGAAGTGGTCCGTCGAGCTAATGTGCTCGAGAGTAGGAGTGAGCACAGTAGTTTCCATTGTGAATCACAGGAAGCATTTAAGTCACAAATAGATGATGAGGCAATGAAGCTCTATACAGCAGTTCTCGTAGAAACACACACAGGTGTGGATGAGGCTATGAAACTAATCAGCAGTTCTTATGAAAGCTGATGATGGGCAGTCCTTCAGGAAAGTACACACATAACAAAATAATCCAAGATGTCTGGCGGGTAATCACACCATAAAACTTGCACGTGCACATAAGAAAATAAATCAAGTCGCACATTTCTAACGACGGCCACATGGCAGTCCGGTCTCCGATACTGTATTGTCCAGCAGTCTTTAAAAAAATGTACCCACCTCGAAGTGAGGGAAAAAGTTGCTTTGGGATGTGACTTCGGCTATCTTTTTTTTTTTTTTAACTGCATTTTTAATAAAACTTATACAGTATTCCTTGGCCCCCTCTTTTTCGCCCTTGTTAAAATATTGAGGGGGACGTGTCCCCATAGCTTGCGATGCCCATGATGTTGACACTCAAATCTTCAATCTGATTGGTCTAAATTTGTATTTTTTTACCGTCACGTGACTGAAACAGCCTTATATGGATATCATCCATTTCCTTCATAACCATGGTCACACAAGAATTTCGGATATTTAATCGTAATCGCTGAATTTGTTTGGTATTAAGTAGTTTTGGTTTTTTAAATGGAGTTGTGTGTGTAATATATGCATTGTGTGCTGTAATTGTCGGTATTTTGATCACTTATACGATCCGCAAATTAGAAGCACAAGCGTTACTTTTTAATGTAGAAAGTATTTTCGTTATCTCTAGCTTCGTTATAGAGAAATACTTAAGTTTTTATGTTTCATATGGTTGTTGTTTCGTAGTCGTCTGCTGTTATGAACGGATTTCGTTAATTTGCTAACATATTTGGTGTAAAATAATTTACTCTATGTGAATACACATATTCATAGTTCTACATAGGCGCTAGAGACCATGTTTTCTTAACTGATTTTAAATCTGTTGTGATTCACGATTTGGTGAATAATGGGTTTTTCCACGGATTTGCAAGATGCCTTTTCCCACGAAGCCCTGGTTAGCCTACAAGATGCGGAGCTGCGACTTCTTGAAAACATGAAAAAATGTGTTTTGTTGAGGGCAAAATGTGATCGCGATTATGCTGCGTCATTAACAATGGTCAGCACTCAAGCACAAAAACTAGATCAATCAAGAGAACTAGAAGGAAGTTCTATCGCTAGGGTATTTTTACATATTTTTAAAGTGTTTGAAAAGATCTTTCTGGCGTAATGTAGATGCAGTCGAACCCTCCAAACATGGGTGCCCATTGGAATTTTTCTAGGGGGGGGGGGAGGCAAACTTCAAAAATTTTTTCCAGAGGGGGGCAAATTTCAAACTTTTAACAAATTTAGTTCTGGTTTTGCCATTTGTTTACACCATGAGACATTAACCTAAAACTCTAAGGGGGGGGGCAAGTGCCCTACCTTGCTCCCCTTATAGGCGCCCATGCCTCCAAATAGGGTTGCCAGGTCGCCAAACCAAATAGCCGGACAGACCAGACAGTTTGGCCGGACATTTGGATAAAAAGGCCGGACAGCCTACAATATAGAGTATTTTGTCTCAGTATTAATAGGTACAACAAAAATATTGTATGTAAAATCAAGCTTTTTTGATTATTTCCATGAATCTTGTTAAGTTCTAATGAAATATAAATAACATCGAATGCCAAAACAGTTCAAGTACTTTATTACTAATCAGCCAAAGTCACCAGTAAAAAGCCTAACAAAAGCTGGACACCGTTCAGTTTGGCCGGACACGTAATCAAAAAGCCTAACTATGTCCGGCTTTATCCGGACGCCTGGCAACTCTACCTCCAAATGCATTATCGGTTAAAAGAATTCCCCTCTTGTAATAAATTTCCTATGTATGAAACCCTAAGAATTACTACTCAGTGTGATTCCGGATAATGGAATATCTCGCGTATTAGAAGAAATTATCGTAGCGAATTGGCCGGTAGATTAAGCGGTTTGACTGTATGTGTTTTAAAAAATAGGTAAATTTATCTTTAAAAAAGGAGTACAGTAAATTGTTTAGAAATATTCGGTTATGTTATTCATAGCTTTGTGTAGGTTCATTTTGATTTTTCTAAGTATATATCTAATTACAGTGAAACCTCTGAATAATGGTCACCAATGGGACTATTTCAAAGTGACCGTCCTTCTGAGGTGGCTATTGTTTATAGGTTTAATGTAAAAAAAAGCAAAATAAACAAAGCTAACAATAAAATAACACACACATTATTTTAGCTTAAATTTTTTTTTTTTTTTTCTGTTTAAAAAATAATCGGTTATTCCTGATTGCTTTTTCTTTTTTTTAAGGAAAATATCTTTTTCTAAGGAAATTACAATGTTTGTTGTTTTCCCGTAACTTGTCATCATTTTTGATCAAAGCAAAATTTTGCATCACCAAAAATTTCTAAGAACATTCCCAGACAGCACATAAGCTTAAATCAAGCTTGACATTTCTTTGAATTTGACGTATTAATTCAAGCTTGACAGTTAAATTCATTTTAAACTTGCAGCAAGCTTGGAGAAGTTATTTGAACTGTCAAGCTTGAATACAATTTGATTTGGAAAGCCACATCCACATAACAAATAATTTATCATCAGTCATAAATGTACTTGACCATAGAATTTAAAAAAAAAAAAGATTCTATATTTCCAAATATTGAAATTCTTCAAAATAAAATACAATTATACTGAAAAATTGATTTCAAAATCAGTCGTTTGTCTCGATTTTGGCCAGTATTGCCCAACATGAGTGTCGCAATATTGAAAGTTTTAAAACGTGTGCTGCTTTTAAGTTTATATTATGCTTATTTCCCTATTAGTAGAGTCTATAAATCACATGTAACATTATTTTAATTTTGATTCATTCCCATGGAAAAATAAAAGATGATCGGACAATACTGATCAACCTTGCCAAACAACGGCGTGACAACCATAACAGTCACTTCAAACTTTAGCAGAAAACTGCCAGCACGAAGCAGATTGGTGGAATGGCTAGGATGCTGGCCTCCCAACCCTTAGGTCCCGAGTTCGATCCCAGCTGCGGACGTTTGATGGAAACAGACTAAATTAACTTGAAATTTCAGCATAGAGGGGAAAATGCGTGGAAAAATAAAATATGTGGGCAAGTTCACCGACGGGTGCCCCGTGTATTTAAGAAATTTTTTAAGCTTGAAATTAAGCTTGCTATGTCAAGCTTAATGCAAGCTGGGCAAGTGTAAACTTAAACACTTGATTCAAGCTTGCATTAAGCTTACACGCTTGAAATTTTCAATCTTAATTCAAGTTCATTGACTTGATAAATCAAGCTTGCTGCAAGTTTGCTATGCTGTCTGGGTTGGAATATGTTAGATGTTAGAAGCATGAGCATCCAGTGGCTGTGGCTAATAAACTTAACACTGTTCCCACTTTGAGTTGAAAAAAAATATAAAAAATAAAAGTACTCTTGAGTGGTTGTTACAGGGTTTCTACAGACCTGGAAAGTCAGGAAAATGAGTTTTGGTCAGGGATTTGGGAAAAAGTCCGAAATTAGCAGAGATTGAAGAAAAGTAAGGGAAATGCAAAAATTGAATTTTGCGGTAAAATCAAGAAAATATTTGCTATTTGAACCTAAGTATAGAAATTGTTTTATTTTCATTTTCTCATTCAACCTTATAAATAATTTTAAATTGTGTTCTTAATGAGCATGTCTTGTGCAGTTGAAATATGCTTAGTTTTATCCTAAATTATTATCAAACATGGGTTTTGTTAGAATCCAGTGATGTCAAATAAGATTCTTGTATATATTAATTTCATTATTATTATTTGTAAAAAAAGGGGCAAAATATATAAAAAATTATTAATTAAGGATGTAATGTTAAAAATAGAAACGCAAAATTCGGGGAAGCATGCTAGATAAAGTCAGGGAAGAGCGTGATAGATGCTAGGGAAGCAAAAGCTGTGACATCTGTAGAAACCCTGTGTTATAGATAGATATTTCCGTGATGCTGATAGATGACTGTTTTTCCGGAATTCAGAGGTTAGCTCAGAGGAATGTTCAGAGGTTAGCTCTAATGTTAATTCTATAAAGCGTGTTCAGTACTATTTGTATGTGTGGCTAGTTTTCAGAGGTTATTGTTATTCGGAGGTGGTATTAAAGAAGGTTTCACTGTAGCTGCATTTTAATTAGAAGTGTGCCAGATCATTAAAAAGTTAGATCTGAACTCTACTTTGGGACTGGATAGCTGCCCTTTGCCTGCCTAATCAGGGCCGTATTCAGACTAACAGCCGTCTGTATGTAAGGCTGCCCTTCCATTATAGATGGCAGGAAAAAGAAAAATATAGAAAAGAATCTATTTTCAATTTTATTTTTATTGATTTTTGTATTTAAAGTGTACACACATATTTTTATCAATAGTAATAAAGAGAAACAGCATATTTAAAACTGGACTTTTCTTGTTTTTTTGTTTGTCAGTTTGTCGATTATCTCAGTTGAATCTAAAGTTTCTCACAATTCTTTTTCAATAGCCAAAAGTCCTAGATCACTAAACCTTTCTTGGGTCATTGGGGTTCTTAAATATGCTTTTATTTGTTTTAGATTCGAAAAACTTCTCTTCCAATGCCACTAATGGGCAATGTCAAAAAATTCTTAGAGCTACATAAAAGTTTGAAATACTGATACCATGTTATTTTTCAAAATAAACATTAAAATATTTAATGGATCAGAGGTTCTGCTTTTTGTTGTTTTGTAAGTGATGAGCTCATTGTAAAGCTCAAGGCTATCAATATCTTTAATACATTTGTCTTCATTATTCAATGGAATAGAAATGTCTAAATCGAAACAAGATTTTTTAATTTCCTCTTCATTCATGTATCTAAAATTATTGAGAAATTAGAAATTTTCATAGCACTTTGTTAAACTTTCGAATCTTTCTTCGATAGAATTAATGAAATGCCAATAACTGTTAAATAAAAGTGTACCTTGCATAATTGTTCTGCACTTATTGTTTGTTGATCTGAGCTTTCATAGTCAAGCAAGAGTCCAACTTAAAGTTACTCTATGAATGATATATAAAATAATAAGTTATTGCAATTATTTGAGATAAGAAGACTAGGATGTTCTATGCCGAAAAGGTGGCAGGAAGCATGGGGAAAATCACCAGGTTAATTTTTAATTGTTGAGATATAATTTTTCTGTCCAAGATATGTCCACAGTATATGCCTCTGCTTCTGCCTGTTCTTTGTAAGGTTTTGTTAAAAGACAAGCTCTGATGCTCTATTTATATTCATTTCGTTTATTGTTTGTTTAATAAACGAAAAGGAAAAATAAAATCTGCCAGTTAAAAATTTCAATTAAAAATCACTTTCTAAAATTTGTAAAATCTGTTATTTTAACCAATTCACTGTCTCTTAAACCTTAAACCGGAGTTCCCCATCAATGTGGGGCTTATGGTACACCATTGACTAAATGAAGCTTACGGGATTTTTGATCCACTACAGAATTTCTTGAACATACAAAGGAAATAATTTTTACAAAGTTTTCTTATTCTTCTTATGCTTGTCAAAAGACTTTTTCAACATTAATATTAATAATAAAAATGTTACATGACAGTAAAAGAAGTTACCCACTAAAAATATTTAATAACATTCTAAACAAGCAAACGACTTACTTTAAAATTTCAAATGAAGCAAAAAAGGGTGAGATAATCAGTGCTTCCAAAAAGGAAAAATTGGTGCACTAAGGCCACGAGCTTCATGGTTTTGGCCACCACACCACAAAAAATGCTCAGGGGCCAAATTTGACCATCAATTTAAAAATTAAAAACCCTGAATTTTTTACTAGAATAATTTTCTGAATCAGCAGAAATATTTGCTAGCCCGCATCTCTTCTGCAATCAGCATAGTAAAAGAAAGAAGAAATTCTTCTCAGCAAGAACATGTACTACTTCTTTTGCGCCAGGTACAGTATGGCATGTCTTTGAGAAATAGTAAGACTTGTTCTTGAAAGGACGTGAAATTGTCCTTCTAGACATATATGTTTGATTGATGACTATACAAATGTTCCTGAGTGAAAACCGCTTTTTGTCCACAACCATTAGTTGGAGCAGTGCCTTTGTCCACTGTCAGTATATGTCACCCATAATTCAGCCCATAGAAGCGTTCAGCCTCCCTGAGGAATTAAGATTCTGTAGGTTCGCACAGTCGAATTGCTTTTCTAGGCTGCTTAAACCACCCACACCCTTTTTTCAAAAGAAAAGATGTTTGTGAGCGGGGATATGCATTTCCCCCTGTGCGTTCAATTTAAAATAAACTTCCCCTTTTTCCCCCCTTACACATGTTTATTTTTAAGTAAAAAGCTTAATTGGCTGCCCCAAATTTTTAGCCACCTGCGTGCATGCACACACTGCAGACATACTAGCTACGGCTCTATTCCTATTATTAAGAACACAGTGCTGATCCTAGGTATTTTTCTAAGTGGTGTGAAGTACAAAAATGTGCCCCCCCAACACATGTAGCTAGAAAAGTTTTCTTTCAGAGGACTAAAATGAGGATTTCAACAATATATGGACACTCAAATATACATGTATGTATTATATAGTAAGGTATATTGGCATCCGGTATGGTCGCACTGTTCGCATCACCCTAGGGCTGGCTCTGGAGAAAACCCATTGGTGTAAATTAGTATGTAACATTGGGGGCGGGGGTAGGATGTCAAAATGTTTCCTTCAGTAGAAAGTATTTCCAAATAGGTGATAATCTGAATTTTCTTGAACTGTTTTTGAGGGGGGAGGGGGGGGGGCGAGCAATTGCTCCCTCTTGCCCCTAGTAAGTTATGTCTAGTTATGAGAGCACTGTAGTAAGTTTTCAGAATGTCATCTGCTACTGTTTCAAAGTTTGTACTAGTTACTGATCTCCTGTACTGTGTGTAAGGAAAAACATGTTATTTTAAAATTCTATTTAATTGAGCATTTTCATACAAAATTATATCTTAAATCAGTGTAAATACTTTAACAAAAGTAATCCAAGCAAAAGACTCTGTTTTATTTTTATTATATTTTTTAATTTTATTTATAATTAATTTGGCAATTCATAAAAAAAAAAAAAAAAAAAACTATGTAATCTGGAAAAACTTTTTAAAATGAATTGGAATCACACTTTCAAAGCCTGATGACCGTGATGAATATGACGTCAGATCGATTGCAACAGTGCATTTTATCGTGCAAATGATTCACTTTTTTTTACTCTCGGAAATAAAATGGAGCTAAAAATAGCAAAAAAATAACTTAAAAATTAGAGAAGTGGTGAATTTTTAGATTTTTAAAGTAGTGCAGATTGTTTTTTATGTTTTTATACATAATTATGAAACATTTCAAGCGGATCGTATAAACGGGCTAGATGTTATGATGCTTTTTCGGCTTTTTAATCTTCTCAATGGAGTAATGGCAGTAAAATAGTTACATTGAAGTGGTTGACCGGAATAGTTACAGAGTGAGTCAGGGAATTTAGGCAAGTTGGAGTGTATAGGCTGATTAATTTTATTTTTTACCAACTATGCGAAAGATTCCAGAGCTGGGAATCGAACCCAGGACTGCCGCATAACGTGCGGGTGCTCTACCACTGAGCTACTCTGGGACGATTCCCAGATGAAATTTCTCGCATTAGAGCCGTTGGCATTTATCATCTTCCTCTGCAAACCACAGATAGAACAGATGAAACAAATAATTCGCGACAACTCCATTACGCCACGGATATCATACATTTTTTAGAAAGTGATTCCATCAACCTTTCAAGTTATTAGGCAAGTTGGAGTGTATAGGCTGATTAATTTTATTTTTTACCAACTATGCGAAAGATTCCAGAGCTGGGAATCGAACCCAGGACTGCCGCATAACGTGCGGGTGCTCTACCACTGAGCTACTCTGGGACGATTCCCAGATGAAATTTCTCGCATTAGAGCCGTTGGCATTTATCATCTTCCTCTGCAAACCACAGATAGAACAGATAAAACAAATAATTCGCGACAACTCCACTACGCCGCGGATATCATACATTTTTTAGAAAGTGATTCCATCAACCTTTCAAGTTATTAGGCAAGTTGGAGTGTATAGGCTGATTAATTTTATTTTTTACCAACTATGCGAAAGATTCCAGAGCTGGGAATCGAACCCAGGACTGCCGCATAACGTGCGGGTGCTCTACCACTGAGCTACTCTGGGACGATTCCCAGATGAAATTTCTCGCATTAGAGCCGTTGGCATTTATCATCTTCCTCTGCAAACCACAGATACAACAGATGAAACAAATAACACTTGATGGAATCACTTTCTAAAAAATGTATGATATCTGCGGCGTAATGGAGTTGTCGCGAATTATTTGTTTCATCTGTTCTATCTGTGGTTTGCAGAGGAAGATGATAAATGCCAACGGCTCTAATGCGAGAAATTTCATCTGGGAATCGTCCGAGAGTAGCTCAGTGGTAGAGCACCCGCACGTTATGCGGCAGTCCTGGGTTCGATTCCCAGCTCTGGAATCTTTCGCATAGTTGGTAAAAAATAAAATTAATCAGCCTATACACTCCAACTTGCCTAATAACTTGAAAGGTTGATGGAATCACTTTCTAAAAAATGTGTGAGTCAGGGATTAGTGTAACTATATAGCAGTATAAGTGTAGATGAATTAATGAAAATAAACCAAGCAAAATACTCAAATTGAAAAAAACTCATAACGAAATTCATGTATTGTAACTAGCTTTTTAGAAATATTTATATACTCAAAAGTGCAAATAAATAACCTGGTGACATTTCATATTTTTATTATTTTTTTAATGAAAAGAGCAGTTGATTTTAAAGCATTTTTTCCTATAATTTCCAAAATTTGGGGATCTTGAGGAGGCCTAAGATATTAAACAACTTCATTCAAATTTCAGTGTTTAATTTTACTATCAAAATCGCAACTATTGCACATTGTGACATTTCAAATTAAAAAAAAAATTGTTTTTCGCACCACCCTAATGAGTGTACATATTACAGCCGTGCCTGCTTAATGGAATATTTGTTAAAAGAATATCCCGCTGAATATGATAAATTTTCAGTAGACCAAATCATTGTAAATTTTCAATGTGGTCACTAATGGAATACCCCTCTTATCAGAATAATTTTTCATTTTTATATATGTACTAGCTGCGTACACGTTCTCTGCATGGCAGGGAACGAAATTTTTTCTACCATGTATAATTCGAATTGATTCCAGGGATTTGGAATCTAAAAATAAGCAAAATGATTTGACTCTTGGCGTAAAGTTACTCATTAGTTATTCATAAAGTTAGTATAAGTACTGACCTGAGACCACTGTTAATATTATGAAACAACAAAAACTATGTCGGTGTCATTCACGATCAGAAAAAGAATAGCGTGACGGTTTGCAGCGAAAATTCCTAACTTTCAAAACGTTTCATTTCTACATCATAATCTTTTTTAGATTTAAGTTATTACCTTAGTCATTAATACCTTAGATACTACATGATATGGAGAGCCATTTTATTTTATAATTAAATAGTTGTATACCCGCTCTTCACAAAGCTAGAAGAGAACATTTTCCTAAAATGTGATCATAACTACCTACTTGTGGCAAAACAGAATCTCCAAGAAAAAAAAAAAAAGTTCAGTTACAGTCTTTTCTGTTGAAACTACCACAGGATATATTAACGCGACATAAAATTACTTAATGTTTAGTTAGTTGTGATCTAAGACGGCTGTTTAAAAATGAATAGAACACTTAGTTTCACAAAATATTTTTAATGCGGTATATTGTGCTTTTATCAATATTGCCCTAGCATATCTACTAACTACTACTTATACTATCTTTTACTGATACCAATACAATATATTTTTGTTTTTCAATCATTAATGCTTAATTTACTGAAAGGGTTTAGATATTTGCCACGAATTTAGTCTTTTATTCTTTGGTGACTTTTGCAATTTACGCATTAGCATAAACGATAATCATTTCACTTTATGGTTGCCACTAAAACAGATCTCCATACATTTGTATGCATAATTCTTGTCAAATTGGCTTATTTAGCACCAGGGCCCTATTATCGCACGGGCAAATTGGGATATTGCCCAGGGCCCCCTGGATCAAAAGGGCCCCCAATTTCAAATATTGTTCTGAAATATTCTTGTTTTATAACAAAATTTTATGAAAAATAAAACAAATTTCATAGATGGGGCCCCCAAATTCATCAATGCCCAGGGCCCCTGTTGGTCATAAGCAGGCCCTGTTTAGCACCGCAAAATATTTCCTGCGAGCCAGAATCGTGTCCCGTTTAAAAATTCAATCAAAAATAATGCTAGATAATTCATTGTTGAAAAAACAGTATTCAATTCTTTTTCAGGCAACGTAATAAACTAATATAAAATACAGAATTATTTCGTGCATGGCGTATGTTTTGCTTGTGAATCTGTTATTCTGATTGAGTATCGAAAGGGGCTTTAAACTCATTACATGAAAATAATGCAGATTTCACATGCGAAAACTCAAATATTTTAAAGTAATTTCATTTATTTTTTTCAACTGGCAATTTTATTCATTGTTTCCAAGACAACCATAGTGGAAGATATACCGAAATCTTGAAGCAGCTGCTCTTGAATTCAAAATCCTTCTTTACATAAAAATTCATAAAAAAATCTCCTAATTTATATTTTTCCTCCATTCTTCTTTTAAAAGTGGGCAAATTGTATGCTCTGTCTTTTGCCGAAATATAAAAAAGTTATGACAGATAGAATTAAAGATGCAACAGTTTAAAAATTATTTTATGCAAACGTCGTCAAAAAAGAAATTAAAAAAAAAAATTCCCCAAAATCGGCAAAATATGTTACATAGTCAAAACAAACTGTTTTCGAAAGAAAATTTTTTCCTCTATCCGATGATGCAAACATCGTTTTACTGCGAGTGCAATTACCGGCGTTATTACGTATTATGCAAGAAAAATCGCTAAAAATTGTACAAAACATAAAATAAAACATTTTCTAATTCGAATTTGGAAAAAATCTCTCCGAGGCCTGTTAGAATCGGTCCTAATGAAGCCCTACCAAAATATGGTATGTGTGTGACCAATCATCTCGGCGCAATGCGATTGAGAGATGCGCGCAAGAAGATCGGTGGTCGCAAGCCTACATACATAGCTAAATACAATGTTTACTCTCAGATTTCATTATATAAGATAACTAATTACTATTGCCAAACCAAGTACATTTTCAAGTTTACAAAACCATGATGTTACATCTTATTAAAACAGAGTTCGAAAGAAATCTTGTGATTTTGGTTCATAAATATGACATACTATGTCAAGCTTTTGAAAATTTTTAGGATCTTCACATTTTGTACTAGACTAATAAATCACAAACCTACTAAGAAACTTTTAGAAAAATATTTGTTTCAAAACATGATGGTGGTCTTTTACTGTAACATTGAAAATTATTAATAATTACAGTAAAATTCTGAAAGTAATCCCTCCCTCGAATATAAGCCTTCCCCTTTTCTCATCAAAAATGAAATCATCCCATTACCCTGATGTAAGTTCCCCCTCCTTTTCCCCCCATCCCATCTGAGCCAACATACGGTACTGCATGCGTTTGGGTAAATCTAGCATTCACTGTTATAGTTCAGATCTGCTTTTGATCTTCAGGGATAGCTTCGCTATGTTTTGTTCATGTCATGTGATTGATTTCCAACTTCATTTCAGATTTACATTCTGGGAGAAAATGAAATAGTCACTCTCTTGTCTGAAAGTCAGTGTGCACGTTGTTATTCAGTGTCAAAAAATGTCTACTGGGAGAAGCTAATCATTTGGAAAAACGTTAGAAATATTGGGATGGCATGTTTGTTGAGATAATTCTTTTGTTGAAAGATTGTGCCACCATGCTATCGATTACTGAATTATAAGGGTTATTATTAATTTTATTTTTTAAATTATCATTTCATTTATAATATATACATTTTTAATAATTATTTTACTCTTATAATTCATCTTCTGTACTCTGAATTTAATACTAAAAACATTTTTTGGGGGGGAATATATTTTTTTTTTTTTTTTAAAATCTTGATTATAACACCGTACTCAAAATATATCTGTTTTGCTTTTCAAAAAAGGGGGAGTTACTTTCAAGATTTTACAGTATGTGTAAGTATAAAGTGACCATCTTTCTGATATTCAAATATGAGACACTTGTAAGCCAGGGAAAGTGTGTGTTAAAATTTATGAAAATAATAAGTGTTTAAATTTTGAATTAATTTTTAATACAAATCTGTATTTAGTAGATTATAACATTGGCAATCACACTGACACATATTTACTTGTATAGGTTCATTTTTCTTGGTTCTTTGGGGATGGGGGAGGGGGGGGGGAGAAAGAAAAAAAAAAGAAATTGGGTGAGTCCCCTCTTCCCAAAATAGAAGTTTTAACAAAGAATGGCTATTTTCTGGGGATCATCATGAAGAAAATACTACAGACTGCTTTTAAATATGTGACAAAAGCTCAAAATATGGGACTGTCTGTATGATATGGGATGGTTGGTCACTTTAGTAAATACCCTTGGCCTAACTATGTGGGATCTAAGTCATCCCTAGAAAGATTTTAGCTTATTAATATTTAATACTATGTTTTATTGAAAGGGCATCTTAAACTAAGCTAAAATCTTCTATCCTATAAAATGATAATATGTATGCTAACCCCTACCCGATTCATTTTATTTCGGAATTACGGATTAAAAATGTCAATTTTTTTAATCCTTATTTTCATACATACATATATTTTTTAATGTAATAGCACCATTCACATACAAAATTTCATAAAAATTAATGCAAAAAAGTACTCATAGTGCCCGAGCTACACTTGGGATGGCCCAGGATAGTACATTTCGCCTGCCCGAGTCCAGCTCTGGAAAAACTGGGAAGAGGTTAATGTACAAAAGGCATGTTTTTAAACATGCCTTTTGCACATTTTGTTTGCACATTATTTGCATGTTTTTAAATGTCCAAAGTATGCACAATATTGAAATAGGGTGTTGCTAATTATAATTGTTTCATACTTTCTCCTTTATTTATACATAGGCATGGTATGCAATCTCTGAAGAAATGGAAACAACTAGTCGAATCATCAGGCGAAATGCTGATAGCCTAATTTCTTCCACTGTTGAGGCCATTAACAGCTTGATATCAGAAAAAAGGGCTCTCAAGAAGCTGTATGTTGAGGAGCATGATGCTTTACACAGAGAGTTAAATAGAGTAAGTGTTACTTTTACGAAACAGGATGATGGTTTTGCATCCTGCCATCTATTGCTTATATTTGGTCTTTTTCAAGGGACATTGTGCTGTGCCCCCCTTTCTTTTAATATCGATGTGCAGGGGGTCATAGGGTCTGTGGTGCTCTCCTGCAAACATAAAAAAGGCACCCCCTTTTATTCTCCAGATAAAGTTTTTCTCAGTTTTTGAGTATAAAAAGCTTATTTTTCTTATTGTGTGGGGCTGCTCCTGTTGATGCACCTTGTACTTTATGGAAAGAAACAATAAGCTTTATTTTTAAACAGTTACTTATCACCTAGTAACTTTGAAAAAATCCACCATTCTTTTTAATTATTTTTTAAAGGAAAGAAATGTGATTCTGATAGTTTTTTTAACTGAGGGTAAACTACTCAACATCTGCATGCATACAAAAACAAAGTTTTTCATCTGCTCCTAATTAGCAGAGACTTACAGCAAAATGTTTAATATAAATATTGCAAATCAATGTCAATTAAGGGATGTGTGATGTGTGGCTCTTTTTCATCATGAATTGTTTTCTAGCAGATAAATGCAGTTACTAATTTTTAAAGTGTTTTAATTAGTTCTATGACAGCCTATTTTATATTAATTAATACTAATGATTGTATCAACCTTTTTTATGTTAATCAGTACTAGTTATTAGCTGTAGCACATGTTTAGGAACAAAGAATAATACTTTCAAGAATTACATATTACACTATGCTAAAATCATTATGTTATAATATGTTTGTTCTGCAATTCTATATATATATGCAATCCAAGCAGAAATTCTTAGAATGTAAAGAAAGTTTTTTTTTTTTTTTTTGTGTGTGTGTGTGTGTCAGTATTTGGCTTTGCGAAAAATATTAAAACTAATAATACAAAAATTGGCATGTATGAGAGGTTTGTAACATAGGTGCTTAATAAAGAATGTGGATTTTCCAAAATTCATTGCCTATGTGAGTGTGGGGTGGAGAGGGAGTATAAACATTCTTCTCACATATCCCTTTCAAAGAAAAATAGAAATACCCATAAACTCTTGCTGTAAAATGTAGCATACATCAATAGCAAAAAATTAACTTCAGGGCATTTTGAATTTCACCCTCCAAGGAGAGTGGATGACCAACTTGTCCTTTTCTCATATCTTCTTGGCAGCACCATAGTTGAGTAGATAAGACACTGAACAAGGTACATGGCCATAGTGTGAAGGTCCCGTGTTAAGACATACCATGTAATTGCCAATCTAATGTTCTGGAGATTTGGTCATTTTTCTCCAGATGTAACATGAACATGCCTTGGAACACTTAAAAAAGTCTTCCACCCAAGGCACCCTTCCTGTAGGCAGATGCCCCTTGTATAGGCTTGTCATAACACAAAAACACATGTACCTTTCTTGAAAGAAGGAAACAATTTTGTATGAAAGTCTTGCTTTAAAATGTAACAAATATTAATCCATAGCTTAGGTGCAACTTTGTCATTAAAAATTTGTTTCAATTTAATATGATAATACTATTATTTTTCAATGTACTTCATAGTATGTGCCTTTTAAATTCTTATAAATGGGGTTTATCAAAAATTTTTGATCCCCCCCACACACATTTTTTATGTACATTTTCACTGTTATTTCCTGTGTTTTTCTTTATTTTGCCATATCTTGTTAGTTACAGAACACTGTAGATAGTATGAAGATGGAATATGAAAAAAATCTTGAAATGTGGAGAGAAGCAAAAACTAAATATGAAGAACAGTTCATGAAAGGTAACTATTTACTTTTTTTTTTTTTTCTGAGTTAATTTGTTCATTCACATCTGAATTTTATTGCTTCTAATCCATTGCTGTTTAACTCAAATGTAAAATTTCATAAAATGTTGGTGTAATAAGTAACCAAATTTTATATTTTAAATTGTAAAACCCAAACATTTTATTGTTTATTAGAATTGCATCAAATCTGGTCAATAGCAGATTTCCAAATATTTGGTCATGAAAAAAGTCAAATATTCAGCTATTCAGTCATCAAATATTTTAATTTCTGTAAGTGTAAATTCAAATGTACTTAGATTTTTTCTCCATTATATTAATGAATTACCTACACATTTTATTATTTAGAATTCATATTGCTTATGAAAAATATTTGATTTTAAAATGTCCAATTTTCTTATTTATGAAAAAATTAGTATTAATATTAGAATAACTGCATGCAAATATATGGTTTTAAAAGTCCTAGTCCTTTTAATGATATTTTGAAGCTATCCCAATTGTTGATTTTTGAGCAATTCCAATTTTCAGAACTTTTTATTTTATGAGAATCTGAACCATGGAAGGATTACTTGGGAATGTTGCAAGTACTTTTAAATAACACTTTTAGCATTGTGAGTTGCATTTCTTTAGCAAAACAAACTTTACTTAATGATTGGAAAGGTATAAAAGCTTCATTCTTCCTCAGAAGAAAAATGAATTCCAAATTAATGCTGTTTCAAAGATAAATTAAGAAAAAATGAAAGTGATGTAATGCTTTTATTTGGCCTAAAAAGTAAAAAGAACAAGATAAAAGTCAATTTTCAGCAAAATTTCCAAAACCTTTGAAAGTATTTGAGATCAATTGATTAACTAATATTGTTAGACAGCTCTGAAATCTTTTTAGAGGCTTTCAATATCTCATTTTTTACATTTTAAGCAACATAAAAAAACATTCTATGAGTTTAAAAAATGTACATTTTTTTTTCACCAGTAACTAAAATTACTGTCATATCATAGGCTATTTTTAAAGATTGAATATGTATGTAATTGCTCTAGAGAATGTATAGCTAAAGGCAGTTTGGAATTTAAAGAACTGTGACAGACGAAGCAAGTTATTAAAAGCAACTTTTAAATAAAGAATTTTAATTCAAAACTTTATTCAGCAAATTTAGCTGTTAATAGGCACTAAGCAAAATTACTAAAATTGGCTAGGATTGCTTAAAATGTGTTTTGTCAAACATTTGTTTCTTTTACTTACTTATAATAAAAATGCATGAGTTTATTCCAATGCATGATTTCATAAAAGTCTGCTCGATTAAAGAATTGCTAAAAATTCAACTTGATACAAAAGCACTCTAAAAGAGTTAAAACAAAATAGAAAGAAAAAGTGATCAAAAAGAGTTGAGAATAAGAAAGGAAAAGATAAAAGAAAAAAAAATCTTAAAAAATATAAATTATGTATTATTATACAATCTTGCATTTTGAAGACTCTGCTTACAAAGTGTGTGTTTTATTTATCTTAATATTTGAATTTATAAAGCATTTACATGCTCTACACAGTAAAAAAAATTCAGAAATGTTACATACTTATAACAGAAAGGTTTCCGAAAGTATAGCGTAACCTACCGATGCTCTACTTGAACTCACGATTTCGGAAACAAACCACATTTCGGCGTAAAGTATTTACAGGGAAAGGAAATCTTTATTTGGGACTTCGCGTGCATGTGCCCAGTGCCAAGAGACAGAGGGATAAGAGTGAACGCGTCTTCCCTAATAGCACAGATGGTCACAAAAGAGTAGCTGTGACGTCACAATTGTCACAGAAGTGTTACATTGTAACTTGCAGGGCCCGATTATGACCAACAGGGGCCCTGGGCATTGATGAATTTGGGGGTCCCCATCTATAAAATTTGTTTTCTTTTTCATAAAATTTTGACATATAAAAGAATATTTCAGAACAACATTTGAAACTGGGGGCCCTGGGCAAAGTCTTGATTTGCCCATGCGATAATAAGGGTCTGGTAACTTGTGAGTGATGTAACTCCACTGTGTGGTCACTGTGAAGTTTATTTGTGACCAGTCACCAGGTGACGTCGCCGGATAAATAAAACGGATGAATACTTAAATAAAACAGCACATTATCTCCTGAAAATAATTTATGTGGAAAAAAAAAAGATTTAAGATTTTTAATTTATATTTATTAATTATGGTACTTTCCATCCATTTATAAAATACTCCAAAAAAATTTTAAGTTTCCAAAACAAGCGATACCACAACTAACTTTTGCAGCAGTCAGTTTACATTTAAAGCAAATTACAGTAAGACAATCACAGTGTCGAGGTAACGTGCTCTCCTACAGTCGTGTACGTCCAGGGTTCGATTCTGATCACTGGTCCTGAGTGCTCCTTCCGTTAGTTTGGTGCTGCCATCTAGTGCATGTTAATCAAAACGCTTCATCTAGTGCATGTTACTTTTTCTGAAAAACTCAGAAAAGTTACTCGTTAATTTGGAAACCTTTGTGAAATACACGGAAAGGTTACTCAATATTTTATCAAAATATACAGAAATGTTACCCATCTTTTCCAGAAACATTACCTAAAAAGCAGGAAAATATGTAAATACTTTTCCGAAATATGCAGAAACGTTTTTAAATACTTTACCCACATGGTTCGGAAACGTTTCTGCAATTTTAAACTACAAGAGCTGCCCCATTTTTTGGGGTAACGTTTCCGAATTTTTTTTACCGTGTACTATAAAGACTACTTTCACTTTTAAAAATCTTTCTCTAGTAGATATAACCAGCAGTTACTAGATTAAATCAATCACTGAAGGTATTGTTTAAGATATAAATCCAAATTCTTGTGTTGTTGCTTTGTAGTCTTTTGTTACACTACAAAAAACAAAAAAAAAAAAGATATTTGTGGGTGTCTGTAATTTTTAATTTTTTTTTAACATCAATCTCTTAATACCCAGAGGTTGTAAAGCTGATTTCTGATCCCATCAACTTTGCCTTTCAATTAAGGGAAAGGAGCAAAGAAAGTGGAGGATGCCAAAGAGAAGTACCAAAAGGTTGCCAAAAAACTGCACGCTTTGCACAATGACTTGATTCTCACTCTTTGTGAAGCGTCTGAGTACGAGAGACATTTTCGAACAACTCTTCTTCCTGGCCTTCTCTACTACCAGCAGATAGTCATGGAAGATTCTGCAGAGACATGGTGATTGTTTTTCCCCTCTATAATAGTCCAGGACCTGACTGCAGTTCTGTGGGAAAATTTGAGTGTGGAGATTTTTTTTTCAGGAATGTTTAGTAGGTGTCTTAGTAAGCATTTTGGGCTTGGGTGGACATCTGTCACCGGGTACATTTTCCAGCTATGACATCATCAAAGATGGCGGCTGCTCGGATCTCAAAACTGCTCATATCTAAGTTAATACTTGTCTGATTTGTATGAAATTGCACTTTTTTATATTAAGTTACCCTTATTTTGTTGAATAACATATGTAATAATGTGTAATGCAGATGGTGTGTAGTTTTCAGACATTAACCAGTTGACCGTTTTGTTCAAACGTCGTTCAGGTAGCTTAGTTTTCTTCTCATATAAACTGTATTTCTTGTTCATTTAGTTTGTAATTTTTTCTAACAAATGGCTCTAGTAGTCCTCTAAAGATAAGATTGCAAAACCAGTATAAGCTGCTTTTAGGGTTAGGTTTTAATGCTTGCAGAAAAGGCACGAATTTCGTTTGTATTTTTCTTTTGTTTTTTAGATTGTCGAGTTTAAATGTAGGTATGGAAGTCATAAAATTGTCAAGAGCATTGCAAGACCATGTAATAGACTTTAATCCAGATGAAAAAACATGCATTATTTGTAATAAAAGTGATAATAGTGTGATAAGTACTGAAAATGGTCAAGAAAATATAGGGGCTGCCGTACAAGTGCGAAACAACATTGTTACCAAGTGTCTGAGCTCATTAAGTGAAGAAGTAGTGTTTGTCTATCATATGAATAATGCATGCTACAAACAATACTGCCATAAGAAATCCCTTTTAAAACTTCAAAGTGAGAAAGAAATATTGTAAAATGAAGGCAACACCAGTACTTCTCAAGGGACTGTACAGGAAAGTCTTAGGAAGTCTGGAAGAAACGTGCACACTGCCATACTCCTCAAGCTGGAGGTATTTCTACTGTTTACGTATTATCTGTAACCAAAATTTGCATAATCACATTTACAAGAAATATAGAATAAGCGAGTATTCAAGAGTTTTTAAAAGCTATGTTATATTTACAAGATGATGTTTTCACTTGTGCTTGTGACTTGGAAGATATGCCAAGTGTTTTTAGTGCTAATAGGTATAAACGGAAACTTGAAGTAAGCGATGAGAGTACCCCTCAGATTTAAAAAAAAAAAAATTACAGCCTTTTCTCTTATAGCTGATGATATCAAATCTGGACTACATAAAGGTTATGGATGCACCCTTAGTTACATTAGAGACAAATTTAATATACAAAATGAAGACAACAAAGTCAGTAACAAGGAGCTAAAACTAATGTTATGTGATTATTTTGGAAATGAGATAACGTTTGCAAAGCTTAAAGAGGCAAATAAACCAGTCATGTTTTTTTCTGCGTCTCTTCAAAGAGAAGAAGTAGCAGATGTCCTAAGAAGTTGCAATCCTCTAACAAAATGTGTTACTCTATTGAGAGATTCATTGCAGAAGCTAGACTTTAGGCTCAGTGGTAAATTTGGTGATGCTCAGAACCTTACAAGCTCTTGGACTAAGAGTAAAATACCAAAAGTTTTCATAAACTTTTTCAGTATGTTATTTGGTGTAGATCCAGATTCCTTCAAGAAAGCTGATGTCATTGAAAGAGAAAAGGATGAAGACTTGGGAAAAAAGATGCATTCACAGAAGTGGTGTCTTAAGGCACGAGTGCTCTTGCAAATCATATACTACAACATAGATCGCAGAGTGAAAAAAACGTCATTACATATGATGCTGAGACATGTAAAAACGAAGCATTGATAACAAGCTAAATCATCTAGGTATTGGTGCGAGCTACAGTCCATCATAATCTTGCACAATATGCTCTTAAGCAGTCTCCTAATGAATCGATTCCCAGTCATTTCAAGATTGATTCATAGACAATTGGAGCCTTCGGTAATTTTGATCATGAATAATATACTTTATCTGTATAGGAGGTTCTCATAATATGTGTGATCTTTTTCAAGACAAACCGCTGGATATAACATTTAAACCATGTTTATCGAAGATTGGTATCACACGAGGTTTGAAACCAATTCAAAAACTTCTTCCATGCCAAAAGTTACAATCGTATTACAAACTTGAAAAACATCCTAATCTCCCAAGCGATTACGAAGTTAACTGAGATTTATTTACAATTGATAAGGATAAGAAAAAAGCAACATGAAAATTTAGACATATTATGGCAGATTTTAGGAATTGCAGAACCTTTTTCCAACAGTTCTGATGTTATTATTGATTACGACCATTCCACTCCAGAAGAAAACCTTGAACAGCTTGTACCATCGCGGAGTTCTTTCCAAAAACTTTCTTCAAAAGGAGATTTACAGCAAAAACAAGTTGGATTTTTGCCAGTATTTTCGAACCCAGTAAATCAGCATGCAAATGTTTACACAATTCTGTTAAATTTCAATAGTGTCCTTGATCAGTTAAAACCAACAGTACTTACCAGTAACCTGTGATGAAAGTGTATTCCTGGGATATTGCACGTGAAGTCCTGCTAAGCAATACAAATAAATTTACAAATATTGTATCGATGTTGTGGGCATTCCAGATGGCTAAAATTGTGGTTAGTTGTATAGGTAAATATCTTTGTGGAAGTGGAATATCCAATGTACTTATTGAATTCTCAGTGTTTGAAGTAAATGTGGTAGACACTGTATTACATGTAAAAACTATGTGAAGGGAATCAAAGGGATGTTTATGCTGGGAGAAATGATAATTAGATTGCAGGTGAAGTCCTTTCTGAAAGAACATTCCATTGAGTCCTATGAATCTAAATTTGAAAAGTTAGATTCATAAGAATTGCCACTAGCAGAATATTTTTTCAGCATGGGAAAAAACAAAACAAATTATATAGATGTAGATGTCAAAGTGGAGAAACTCTTCACAGACTTTTTGAAATTTATTGAACAAGGACGACAAACATCAGAATAGTTTTTGTACTGGGATAATTTCCTGAAATTGCTCCAGCTTCTAAAAATATTTGATTTGTTCCGATAGACAAGGTCTCTAGAAATTGCATCTAGACACAGTACAAAAGCTTCTACCAGTATTTTCTGTGTTTGAATGTGTAAACTATCAATGATGGGCTTCTTTATATTTGGAAGACATGAGAAGACTACCCAAGACGGCTCCGGAGGTGCCTGAAATGTTCATGATGGGAAAGAATGTTGTGAAATGGTATGAACCTAAATTTTCAGCTGTTGCAGTGGATGTAGCATTAGAATAAACCATTAATAGATCCCAAAAAAAACTCATCTGGTATTGTAGGGCGTACTAAGCAAAAGCAGTTTGTACCAGAATAGGAGATAACACATCATGAGCATCTGATGATATTAAATCTATATTGGGAAATTGCAGGCTCTATTGCTATTGTTGACAGTTTGGACATCCAGCATGGGTTTTCTAAGAAGCAAACCCAGAGCCTAGATGCAAAGGTGACCTCATTGTTTAATAAAAACTTTTTAACAAAAAAATTAAACCGCCAAAAAACTCAAAAGCAAAAAATAATAAACCTTTTCTTAATTAACCTTAATAACTAAGTTCTTAAACTAATGTAAGTATACCTAAGTAATTTTGAGTCGGTGCCAAACAACCAATGAACAAAGATCACTAAATTGCCTAAATCTCTATTATTAATAGGAGTAATTTATTGTTCACACACAGATTTTGAGTTGTGTATTACAAAGTAGACCTCTCTGCATTTCTGCGAAAGCTCGTTGATTGTGAGAGACGTGAGGAGAGCGCATTTTTTGGAATGTTAATGTTTATCGCCGGAGATTTCACGTTGCAATGTCAATTTGATTTGGTTATTTCTTTAAATTTAAGGTAATTTAGTGATCTTTGTTCATTGGTTGTTTGGCACCGACTCAAAATTACTTAGGTATACTTACATTAGTTTAAGAACTTAGTTATTAAGGTTAATTAAGAAAAGGTTTATTATTTTTTGCTTTTGAGTTTTTCGGCGGTTTAATTTTTTTGTTAAAAAGTTTTTATTATAATTTTTTGTGGCTATAAACGCAAATTAACAGCTTAGTGACGTCAAATTGAGCAAACGAATTCTATACATTCATCTGTGTACGTCACACAGTAGCTAGAATTAAAAGATAACTATTACGCATGCTCGAAAATTCAAGAAATTTCGGATCTTTCAACAGTTCTGAAATTTACAATTTGCAATATTGGACGCATTATCATACCTCCAAAAAAAAAAAAAAACACATCGCCAAGCGGTACACATTTCTTTATGGTTGCCAGTCAAAACTACCACCGGAAGGGTACTTCACTCCCGCTGAACATCGCCCACAATGGCGCCAGAACCAACACTAAATGAACATCAAAATGTAAACAGCACTGGATACGGAACATAGACCAGTTATTTTTAGCTGTATGAATTTCGAAAAAAAAATTAACAAATTGAATGGAAATCAGAAATTTTAATAACATTCAAATACTCTTTTGCGAAACGGCAAACAAAAACAAAATGTGTGTGTGGGATTTACACATTCGCATGCGTTAACATGATTTATTCAAAATTAAAGCATCGACGCATATGTACGTAAATTCAGAACTACAAAAAATCTTAAAAGAATCATTTTAACAAGCGAAAACAAAATGTACACATATGTGCTGTGTACTGTGAACGAAGATGTATAGGTGGTTTGATGTGCAGTTTTAAATGGTGACGTAAAAACGTCGCCAATATCCCTTGCAATGGACGATATCGATACGATGCTATTTCAATCACGTGCTGGTGGAAAATACAAATTTGAACTAATCAGATTGAAACATTGAGTGTCAACTGAAACTACATTTTAAGTTGATTGGTTGGAGGTTACGTGTTGGCTGAAAAATGACGTCACACGGACACCGTCTACAGGGTGCGAACTGAACATTTTCTCCAGGGGGGGACATTTGAAAGTAAACATTCTCCAGGGGGGGACACTTGAAAAGAAGAAGGAGGGAAGGTGCAAATGCTTCCCTCACATGATATTACTTGACAAATGCAGTCGTCGACACGTGTGGGAACTGACTTATATTCAAACAAATTCTATGGAATCACAGATACAGAAGCTTTCAAGCTACATACAATGTAGCTGTATTGGAAGCCACCCTTGAGGGTTTTTAGCTTAGAAAAGAGACAAAATTTTAAGGCAGTCGCCTTAGAGTATAGTAACAAACGATAACATACCACCTTCATTTTGACTTCTAGACTTCCCAATCTGAATCCCAAAATCTTCACTCACCAGTTAAATATTTCTTCAGCAGGGGATAAATAGTATCCCTGGCAGGGATCAATTAATATTTCTCTAGCCAGGGATATTGCATTCTTCAGCCGGGGACGATCCCCGGCATCCCCCCCTGTCAATTCGCACCCTGACCGTCCATTTAAAAAAAATCAACTCTTCTGGTAATAGCATCTAACAAATATCGATTCAAGAGCTTATATGCCTCGTTAGAGCTTCTATTTTATTTTATGAAAACTATATATTTTCACGAATATTGAATTTTCACGAGGAAAAGGAAAAAGATCACTAAACGAGCTGGCATTTAAAAAAAAAAAATAGCTATTTAAAAGTCATATTTAATGCTTGTTCATACATTACAATCAGTGAGTGAAAAATAAATCATCCCCTGTTTTCCTACCCTTAGGGTTGGAATTTTTTTTTCAAATCTATATGGGACCAACTTCGGGGTATACCCTTTCCAATAAAAAAAGGATTATCAAAATCTGATTACTCTGTAAAAAGTTATGCGTGATCATACATAAAATATATATATATATATATACGCGTCGACTTGAGAACCTCCTCCGTTTTTCGTCGGTTAAATATATTTTACAAAAAGGGCACCCATTTGTTATACTTCCTAATCCATTACACAATCTGCTAACAAAAGCACTGGTTTCACAATATGCAAAGGAAAATATATTAAATGTGTTTAAGATCGGTGATGATTTGTATTCTACACTGGGCAAAACATGATACGAAAACAAAACAATAAGGATTTCAAGTATCATCCACAAAATCATGCTACCAGCGTTTCATAGTTATAGAAGATGATTTAGTGCCAGAAAATAATTTACAGAAATATCCAACTGATTTTATTGGGGCATGTAATTACTTAAAATGTTCCAAATCCTCTTGTATTTGTAGGGCAAATGAAGTAACCTGTTGCTCTTTCTGTAAGTGTGGTATTAAGGGCTTTGATTCAATATGTAACAATCCTTTAGCAGTTTCATTATAATCATTTTTTTTTTTTTACTCACTGTATAATAGTATGTCTATGTTGTAATCGAAAATAGTATAACAAATTAAATTGTTGTTTATTAATTTATTGCAACAGTTAAAAACCATTGCTATTTTCATCTTACAGATAGTAATTACAGTATATTGATACAATTTTTATGCTAATTGGTCAAGTATTAAATTAGATATGAGCAATTTTGTGATCGAGTGGCCACCATCTTTGATGACGTCATTGCCAGAAAATGTACCAGGGGGCGGGTCCACCCAAGCCAAAAATATTTTCTAAAGCACAGTGCTGGATTAAGACAGCGCGGGGCCCGTAGCAAATGTTACCAAGGGGCCCCCTGCTCAGTGACGCACCTATATATATATATATATATATATATATATATATATATATATTTAGGGGGAGGAGTTCACCCTCACATTAAAGTAATAGAGCTAAATTAAATGAGAAAATAAATAGTGCTAATTATTTTACAATTTATGTTTAGTGCTAATTAATGGTATTACTAATGCTAATTAGATGTAAACAAAACTAAAAGGTCCCACGTGTTATATTTGCGAGAGGTTTATCCCAGCCCTTCCTCCACCTTGGGTGAGCTAATCTGTATAGGTTTTGTGCGATAATAAAATAAAACACAACTTTTGCGAATTTTCTTGATTCAAAATGAAAAAATTTGAGTTAAAATAGTGTGCGGAAAAAATGCCGCAAGACATAGACAGTGAGTAAATAGATAGTGAGACTGGCGATATTTAAAGTTATTTATTCGTATAACTCAGGTTTTTTTTTAATGAATGTTAATGTTCATGGATATATATTTGGAATTTCTAACACTTCCCACCTTTCCCATATGCAAACATATAACTAGACAAGTTTACACACATAAAATAATAATTGTTTCTGTAAAATTTTTAGAACCTTCGAAATCAATATGTATTTTAAACTGTGTCTTTAAACAATATTTTTCCCCCTATAAAAATACATGCTTGTAAAATTATTTCATTATATATCTGGACGGTCTTTACTAATTATAGGTTACATATTTTTAAATTCTCTTAATTTATTTAATGGGTTAATTCATAAGAAATCGAACTGAGGATAGATAGATCTAGCACAATAATACCTCCACCATTCAAAATATACTGCATACACAGAAGGCATTTAAACTGTACATGCTTGTATAGGGGGACTGTTACTTCCACATACCGCTTGGGACACTTCTAAAGGTCATTTCGTTAGTGTTCTACAAGCATATATACATTACTTTTCAACTTATCCTCGTTAAAATGATATAAAATATTTTCCTCAAAAAAATCTTTATAAGAGGAATAGAATAATCTATATAATAAATAATAAAAAATTCGGATAAAACATTCATTATCGTATTACGCTCAAATGTTTTTGCAAGACATAATAATCTTAAATGTAACAAGTAATTTGTGAGTTTCTTTGTGGGTCAAGAGTATCCGAAAATTCTTTTTGTTTTCAGTTTGCCTGAGGTTATGGCTTCTCGGATACCCCGACCGTGCGAAGATCCTCTCGGTTCTAATTATTTTATTTGAACGAACGTACTGGCATTCGCGCTCTTGACCTGTGGTTTCGACCGGCCAAAAATGAATTCTTTCATATTTAACGTGGTTAATTTCCGAGATTAATAAGATAATTTATCGTAATAGTGGATTCCGCAACTATAAAAAAATGACTTACATTCTATATATTATTATTGTTTCAAAAAGTAATTCGCCTTTGTTTAAATACTGTAAAATGTAAAATAAATAATTAAGTAAAAACAAAGCAAGCCAACTACCAAAAGATGGTTTACATCCTAGTACACCTTCGAATTTAGGCCAAAGCCACCCGCCTTTACTGCAAAATAAAAGAACTTTGGGGCTGCCCAATATCCGTTTAAAATACCATCCCCATATTTACTGCAAAACAAAATAACTTTATGTCAATATTTAAATAAAAATAATTGTTTCGTGGTGGATTATTATTGATTATGGGGCGCGTTTTTCCTACAATCTTAATCCTATGGATCTAAGCTCTCGGAGAAATGCAGAAAACTCGCGTTCCAGAGAACATCTTCAGAAATAGCCAAAAATATTTCCGTTCTATTGAGTCATTTTGAAAAGTTTGATTACAACTTCATTAAAAAATTCTTTCGACTTGTTACTGAAAAGTCCCTGAAGTGATCGGGGCAGATAGACTACAGACTAATGAATAATCCGACCCACAGACGGATTAACACAATTTTGTGAGTGGAGGCTTGGATGGAAGATTCATATATATATATATATATATATAAATTTTATGGAAGTAAGTTGGGATTGTTTACATTAATTTCATTTTTCTCGGGAGGGGCGGTCACCTCCTCCGACCCCCTCCCTTTAATCCGCCCTTGATCAGACGCTGAGTCTGTTTTTTTGTTTCGGCACTTTGTTTTCTTTCTATATTTTGTTTATTTCTGGATTCAGTCTTCAAATAAAGACAAAAATTTAACATTATTGGTAAGGAATCCATTTTCTAAAGGCCATAGGTGGGTGGTGCAAAGATCTGGATACCCCTCCTCCGTTTGTCCGAGTTTCGCTTTTAGTCAACGAAAAGATAATGATACAGCCTTTCTTTCTGTCTTTCTTTTATTTCCCCCCTTTTGGATGCTCCCTGAAATTTTTTTCTGAGAACCGTGTTTTTGTTCCACAGTATTGTTGGATATACTCTTGTGTGTGTCCTTATTGCTGACTTTAGAATACTCATTCAGTTTCGTTTAGGTAATGAGTTGACTAAATAATGCAGGCATGCAACAGCCACATTAAATATATTAATAACTATGTCATTTTATCGCTCACCCCCTTTTGAAAATGTGACATAAAAATGAGACACGAAAATGCGTTACGAAAACGCGACATAAAAGTAAGAATAAATGTCCGCTGAAAATGTTAGTATGTGTTACGTAAACCACCGATTTCTATAAGCTCCGTAAGGTTGCATTTATTTGATAAAATGATTGTTTAAAAATTTCATCCGTTTATTTAAATACTATTAGTTCACAACAGCTTTAATCTATTGTTACAATATTTACTGAGCTGTAGAATGTGCATCACATGTATTTTTCTATAAATAGGTTACAATCCTAAAAATTTCAACATGGGGTTACCAGGTGAAATACACGATAGATGAGAGATAAAATGACATAGTCCATTAATATAGTTTTAATATGGCAATCATGAAACTAAAAAAATTAGGGGGGTTCAGGGGAGTCTCCCATTGATGAGGCTCGAACAGCCGAGTTATACATATATTCTTTCAATGCAGGGGCGTAGCCAGAAATTTTTCATGGGGGGGGGGGGTTACGACTACTACAACTCATATATATGTATACGTGTGTGCGATAATGTAGTGAAGAATATACATTTTGTATGGCAAAAATTTCTCATGGGGGGGGGGGTTATGACTCCCATAACCCCCCCCCCCCCTTGGCTACGCCCCTGTTTCAATGAGTTGTCTACAACTGATTTACAGTTCCACTATATATATATATATATAGATCTTCAGAAATTGTCTTATCCAAAAAATAAATAAATAAATAAAAATGAAAAGAAAGAAAGAAAGAACGAAAGAAAAAAAGATTTACAAGATTTATCTGTTGCCTTAAAAAAATCAAGAAAGATAAATCATGCCAAGCTCATAGATTATAAAACACTTTCCAATACAAAATATTTTTGCGCCAAATCTGCTATGTATTTTAGTTAAAACTGGCGAGATTTTGTAGATAAAAAAATGTTGTATTATCACTGTAAATGCAATTTTATGAGACCCTGTAAAAGACCATTCATTTTTTTTAGCGTTTAACTGAAGAATATAAAAATTTTATACTCATTGTCTTGTGCTAGAAATGTATTAGTGTCTCTCAAATGCCACAGACTGCAATGGGAATTCTTTTGAGTGCTCCTGTAGAACTATTAATAATACGGACGCTATTCTCAATGGAGCGCATCATTTTGAGAGCCTTAGTAATATATATGCCAACTTTGTTTTCTTTCAAAAATCGAATATCTCTAAAATATGTTTTCAAGAATGACTGCTGATTCAGTCATTCCTGTATCAACAGATACAGGGGGAGACCCCCCCCCCCTCGAACCCCCCTTTTAGTTCTGTTTTTTAGACTGTGCTATACATTGGATTTTTTTCTCCTGTAAAAGAACTATAAATGCTACATACACCATTTTCAATATGGTACGTGGTACTGTACATAGAAAAAACATAAATTTCGCACAAATCAATGTATATCCACAGCAGTTAGAACACTGGATGGGTGGACATCAGAACAGACAAATAATCAAAATCATAAGGACGTTAACCCGTTTTGGGTTCTAATGCATTAAGAAATTTTCGTCGGTCGGAGACCCCCTCATACTCCAAGGCAGATAGCCCTTAACAAAACACAATACAATAAATCAGTTAATTAAAGTGCGAGTAACGAATTTTCAAAATTTCCGAAGAAATCGACATAGCTTAATATAATTACATTAGACATTTTTCGAGGTACTACATTATTATCCAGGCGATCCGCCAAGACGAGCAACTTTTTCGCCAAGGTAAATGCCGGACACATGAAATTATTGATGGTTCGGAATACGATTGCCAACAGTTTGCCTGGAAATTTGAGGGAAAAATAGTTTGGCGTTAATGACCGCCGGGATAATACGTAAATACCTTTTTCGATTTATCGTAAAATAATAAAAATATCGGCAAGTTTGGTTCATTTTTCAAAGCATTTTTTTCGCACCCTATTTGGCAATTTATCGCAAAAGTCGCCAACATTGCCGGCTTTTGGTTCAAATTTTGAAGGAGGCACATGATCGTCGTCGGATTATTAGCTAATCATATTGTAGGATAGTATTATATGCTTAAAATAGATGCCTGTCTCTAAACTGCCATTGACCGTATTGTATAGAAATTATTTTGAGTGCTCCCGTATAGAAAAAAATTTAACTATACAGACACTATTTTCGATGCAAAACTTCATTTTGTAATCCTTCATAACATCCAATTTTGTTTCATTTCAAAGAGCAGAATATCTCTAAAACTAGAAGTCAAAGTCTTTTGTGAAGGCAATTACAACGGGCGAGAGAAAAAACATTTTAAGGAAATTTGTCTTTCATTCAATATATTTAATTTTCATCCACCTAAAATAAATAAGTTCATATTCAATTTTTATTACAGACCCAAATTGAATTTCATGCTCATCTGGAAACGCGCGGAATCTTTTCGCAGTCGAAAGCTTTCGTTTTGTATACATAAACGTTCGAATATCCAATAGACGATTTATTTGTGGGGGAAAAAATAATAATAAACTGTGTAATCGAGAGAAATTATTTTAAACGTATTGGAATCCCCCCAATTGTATGACGTCATTTTCACTTAAAATAGGTCATTTTGTCACGCAAATGATTCAATTTTTTTACTCTCGGAAACGAAATGGTGCTGAAAATAGCGAAAAATCGCTTAAAAATGAAGGAACGGATGGATTTTTAGATTTTAAAATTGACAGATTGTTTTCTATATTTTTTTACAAACTTGTGAAAATTTTCAAGCGGATCGTACAAACGATGTAGAAGCTTTTAGGCTTTTTGTCCTTGACTTTGTAATCTTTTTGCAGTCATAGAGGAAAAAGTTTTATCTTGAAGTCGGGGTTCAGCGCAACTACAAGGGGTGATCAAATGAAAAGGTACCAAACGTCGCAACAACCTAACCGTTATCATATTTGTCCATGCAGCTATAAGAGCACGTATCGAGACATCTAGGAATGCGATTGGAGCCTTTTGTGTGGATAGGAACATGCGGGGGCCCGCAGGAGAGAGCAGAAACTCTTGTAAAAAGCACCCTACTACTTCCAATTGACGCGGCAGTGCGTGTGAGGACAGGATGGTGTTCACATTGCAAAATTCGACGATTTAGGGGCAGCGAGGCGTTATCCGATTTCTGACAGCGGAAGGTGTTAAACCGGCCACTATTCATCGCAGGATGATGATAGTATACTGGGAAAGCTGTGTGTCCCACAAGTCAATGAGAAAATGGAATGTCCGTTTTTGCCAAGGAACTGGTCATGTTCAAGTGGGAGACGTTGGACCATCTGCCCTACAGTCCGGACATGTCACCCTGCGATTTCCATATGTTGGTTCCACTGAAGAAACCACCTGAAAGGGAAGCGCTTCTATGGTGTATATTTTGAATAAAGTCTACATTTGTACCCACCGTTCTTACCTTTTCATTTGATCACCCCTTGTAGTTAGCAGGATGATACGCTTTAAAGAATAACTTCCCATAGAGCGCAATGTATTGGGACTATTTTGAGTGCTCCTGTAGAAAAAAATCAATAAATGCTACATAGATCCTTTACAATAGGGTACATGGTACTGCAGATAAGAATAACATATATAAATTTCGTAGAAATCAATGCCTATACACGCGAGTCAAGGACGGACAGAGAAACCGAAATCTTAAACACTTTTCTACCTTGTTGGAAAGTGTCAAAAAAGCTAGATCTTGAGAGGGAAAGACGAAAACTTTCAAGGTAAAGGCGCGGGGCCCCCAAAAGCGCGGGGCCCGTAGCATTTGCTAAATCTGTTATATTGTTAATCCGGCACTGCTAAAGCACCTATTAAACATTTCTGAAAAAAAATTCTCCATACCAAACTTTCCCACAGAACTGTAGTTAGGTACAGGACTATAAGTAATAGCCATTGTTTTGTTGTATTATGATCTGTAAAAGTATCTATATGTAATCAACTCTCTGAAATGTGCATATTTATTATCTGCAGATCTCTATAATCCACATTAATTGTAAGTAGAGAAATTTATGATTAATAGTTAAATGACGTGAAAATCAAAATGACAGTAGATGGATTTTGTTGTGTACCTGTGATTAAAGAAATTTTATTTATTTACTTTTGTACTTTTTGCATGATTTGTTGCAAGTATTATATGTGTAGAAAGCATTTTTGAAAGTGAATCAAAAATCTATTAATGAAATCTAAGCTTTAGGCTAGATTCTCTCCCCCACCTAAAATCATTCATTTGCAACAGAAAATAATTGCTACAAACTCTTCGATACAGCAGTTTTGCACTCAAATAAAAAGAACTAAAATGATCACCAAATTGATTCTATATTTGCATAACTGAAAAAGTAGTAAAATTAAAATTAAATAATTGTGCTTTTTCATGTGCTTTATGTAAATTTTTATATAATTAACTTGAAATATGGCAATTCATAAGTAATGTCACCTCATTTCGCAATTAGGTAAGGACAAAACAATGATCTAATAATCTGCAAAGCCCCTTGCTTTTAAGGTTGTGTGAACTTCAGAGAGTCCTCTGTATTATTTACATCTGGGATGGCCTAACTAGCTCAAGGCTATTCTGTTACAAAAAATAAATAGTGCACTATCCTCATTTTGTATGTGATTTCTGTGCAGAACTTCTGACAGATGCATGAGACGTACCTATAGGTTTAATAGTTTTCAGCGTGCACAATACTGTTTGTAACAGAGGAGTCTAATTTCTTTTTTAGTTTATTTCATAATGTATTTGTTTTTAAAAAGGTTCAAGATCCCCAAGACAAATGTAGGGCTCTTTTTTTTTCTTTTAATGTTTCATTTTCTTACTAAACAAATTAAATGTAAGTGTCATCTGATAATTCATTTTGACAGTTATGTCAAAGTGTGACATACCCAGTTTAGATGATAATCAATTATTTATTTTGCTGAATGATTTAATGTTATATTTACTAAACTTGTATCTAACACTATTTCTGTTCTTTGTTTAATGAATTGATATCAATATTTGGTTTCTTCTACCAGGAAATCTATTTTAACGGAATTTTGTGAAATTATTGATCCTACCTCAGAGCAGTTCCAGGCTGTACATACAAGAATCAGCAAAAGTATTGAGGTCATAGACAGTGAAGATGAATATAATGATTTCATTTGCAAGAACAGGTACTTTTATGCATATAATTTCGATCTTCCTTGCATAAGGGCATTTAAATAGACCATTCATATCATTAAGTGGTTTTGAAAGGGTTTGTTTGTAAAACTAAACCTTACCTTTTCTCTATTGAAGTACTTTGTCAGAGGTTAACTTTAAAAAGCTTGTAATGAGTTAGTTTTAATTACAAAATAAGAGGACCTTGCCTAGGAAGTCTTAAAGCTCAAAAGATTGCAATTTCATAACATATACCTCTGGTATTTCTGTTGTTCAAAACTGTTCCATAGGGAACATATTCTAAATACATTATCCTGTGTAATAATAGTGTTTAATAAGGATGTAACTTTTAGACTGGGTTTTCGATATTTAAGACACTTTAAAATTTATCTGGAAAGCACCTTGAACCTTAGTATTATTTTATGAGTTTCAACTATTTTCTTTGAACATAAAGACAGGTATACTTCTAATTTAAATATTTATCCAATTTTTAAAATTTGTTTATTAATATTTGTCCCGTGTATTTTTATAACTTAATATTTTTAATTTAATATTTATCCAATGTATTTGCTTAATTTAATATTTGTCCAGTGATAGAATTTCATGTTTCACAGTTATATGTTTGCACAGTTGCTTTTATCATAAGAAATTTAAATATATATATATTTAATTTATTGGTTAAATCACTACAAAAAATTTTGCTTCCCTTTGAAAATAGAGCCAAGCTATTATTTCTGTTTTAAAAGTTTTTTCTTAAAGAACATTATATGTTGGAATATTTAAATCTGCTGATTTATAATATAAGTTCATTATCCTGTGTATTAAGTGTTTAATAAGGATGTAAGTTTTAAGCTGTTATTTACTGTTGCATGTGTGCACTGTTGCATTTATCATGAAAAATTTATATTGTTATAGTTTAAAAAAAAAAAAGAAATACCTATTTCCTCTGAAATATATTTCAACCACCCCACAGTCATCTTCAGTTGTCATTGCTCATGCATGTCATCGATCAGGATCTCTCCTTTCTTCCACGTCAAATTTGGCACCTGGCTATGTCATTCCAGATTTCATTTATTTCTACATGAGTCATGTTGTTGATGCTGCCCTCTGTTAAAGAAATTTCTAAAGATTCTCAAATATTTGCATAGGATTTATTATTGTAATTGGCGATTTTAGATTTTCCTTCGAAGTCTATTATGATGGGGTTATTTTTATTTAATGCTAGATTGGCTAAAGCTGTGCACTCTATATTAAATTTAATATCATTAATATGTTCCTTTTTACCCTCGTTTATTTTTCACTTGGTTACTTCGATGTGAAGAACGTGAAGAAGAAAAAAAAAAGTAAACGAACATAAAAAAGAACGTATTAATGATATTAAATTTAATAAACAGAGCACAGCTTTATCCTATTTAGGGTTAAATAACCCCATTACAATAGACTTTGAAGGAATAACTAAAATTGCCAATTACAGTAATAAATCCTACATATATCTTCAAGGATCTTTAGAAATTTCTTCAACAGAGGGCAGCAGCAACGATTTGACACATGCAGAAATAAGCAAATCTGGGATGACTTAGCCAAATGCCAAGTTCGATGTGGAAGAGAAGAGAGATCCTGCCATTCATGAACAACAATGATTGAAGATGGCCACAGACTGAGGCTGAAATATATTTCGGCGGAAATAGGTATTTCTTCTTTTTTTTTTTTAACTATGGATAAATCCTCCATATTTCATTTTTAATTACTTTTTACATACAGTGGAACCTCTCTGAGCGGCCATCCCTGTATAGTGGTCACTCCTCTAAACGGCCAATTTTTCATGGCACCGATTTTTCGGCTCATAGACCTAATGTTAAAATAACCTCTATCAGCGGCCACCCAACCCCCTATAAATGGCCACTGAGTGGGATCGCCCATTTCATTTTTTGGGAAATTCTATTCACCCCATGCTTTAATTTTCAGCGGAAAAAATCAAGGTCAGGTTTATGGTCAAATATAAGACTCAGGAATAACTTGCGAAGTCCATTGGAGCAAAAATTCCATTGACGTCCATGTTCACTCCAGTTTCATTTTATTAGTTAGTCAGTGATCTGAGTTGCAAATCGGAAAGAAAGATGGCTGAATTATTTAACTGCGTAAAAACACAACAAATCAGCAAAGTCATTAAAGAAAAGGATTTGATATAAGGATTAAGAATACGAAGACTTCAAATTTCGTGCTGTTAAACATATGGGATCTGCTTTTTAACCCATAAGCAGGCGCGTTGGGGTAAATCTCACCCCAGCGACATGTTTTTTTTTTGTAAAATGGGAGACATTTTTTGAGAACAAGTTTGCCCCGTCTTCTACCTTTCAAGGTCAAGGTCCAATTGGGGTGGCTGAAGGAATTTTGTTTCTTTGTTATCCGGAAGGGAAGAAAATTCCACTTTGAGATTAAATACACCCATGTGACTAACAACATTTCATTACATTGTTAACGTAAACTAAGTATGAACTAAAGTAAATCAACTATAAATTGACGTTACACTACTGGTATGTATTGACAAAAGGCTATTAAATGAAATTAATATCATATTAATAAAGTAATTAGTGTTTTTAGGTATAAAGCATATCATATGAAATTTTCTTCTCAGAAAGCATGCTATTTAAAGGAACTGCCAGAAAATCTCTTAATAAATATGAAAAACACGATTTCTTCCCATGGAACGTAATGGAACTGATGTATTTTACGTTATAAGTCCATAAGTTGTTTTTTCAAACGTTTTTAGTCAAAAATATAAAGAAGATAAATGGGGTAAAATTTACCCCATGCGAGTGCTTTAGTTATAAAAGTAGATGCGTTCCCTACATTGATGACCCTTGAAATGAACACGCATTCTCCTTCTCTCCTTCAGCGACAGATGGCGGCAGCACCAACCCCATCCATCTCTCGCTCGGCTCTTTCAAAGTCTGCACCGAAGTTCACAACGAGTGGCAGTGACCTCACAAAAGTGCACAGTGAGTGGCAGCGACCTCACAAAGTCCACAACGAGTGGCATTGACCTCACAAAAGTCCACAGCAAGTGGCAACATTTCATGACACTTGCAACATTGTTCGGCAACCTCTGACTGATTCTCTATGGGGGGTGGGTGGGTGGGGGGGAGTAGTGTGACAGCACAAAATCACCTCCATGCTTGCAGCACCTGGCAATTGAAGGCTGGTCAAGTGGGTACCTTTTGGCTCGGCTAAATTGCGCCTCATTCTATCACATGGAAGTCTTGGGTTCTAAACTGGCTTCTGGCACACACTTTCCCTACATTGATGTGATGAAAGTATTGTTTCCATTTGAAAATAGAACCAAACAATTATTTCCATTTAATTTTTTTAAAAATAATGTCATACTTTATACTATAAATCAACAGATTTATATATTCTAAATACATTATCCTGTGTATTAATAGTGTTTAATATGGATGTAACTTTTAAACTGAGTTTACAGTGTTTAAGACACTTAACTATCTGGAAAGCACTTTGAACCTATATATTATTTATGTGCTTTAACTATTTTCTGTGTACATAAAGACAGGTATACTGCTGACTTACATATTTGTCCATATCCGTCCAATTTTTTTTATAATTTAATGTTTGTCCAGTGTATTTGTATAACTTAATATTTTAATTCAATATTAGTGAAATGCTACAATTTCATGTTTTACAGTTACATGTTTGCACTGTTTCTTTTATCATAAGAAATTTATATATATAATTTATTGGTTAAATCACTGTGCAGAAAGGATTGTTTACCTTCATAGCAAAGATGTAGCTGTTTATGTTGATGTGATGAAAATATTGCTTTCCTTTGAAAATAAAGTTAAACTATTATTTCTGTTTATTACTTTTTTTTTCTTAAAGAAATTCATACTTTATACTATAAATCAACAGATTTAAGAAAACTTGGTTACAATTGAAGAAGATTTGTCTTGCATTCATTGTATTAACCATATACAGTCGACTCCGGTTATAGTGAACCTCTGGGGACCGGCAAATTTCGTTCACTATATTCAAAGTTCACTATAAGCGAAGTGTTCCCCATATGAGTAAGGAATGCATTATATACATAAGTAAAAAATAGTGTTTTATACCCGCACTGAATATGTTTGTAAATCAAACATAATGAATCGTATTTATGCCTTATTAGTCCTAAGTGTTACAATAATTTAGCAGGTTCCATTCAATTAGATGGAAAGGGCTATAGCCAATGAAGCAATAGTGATCAGTGGTAATCCTTAACCTGTGCTTCTTTCTGGTAAGAATAAAAAAAGTTGCATGTTTCTTCTGCATTGTGGAAGTGTGGGTGTCACGGGCTTTCATGCAGCATGGAAAAGATGAGCTTATCTTTTAAGCACTGGTAGTATCGGAGAAAAGGAGTATGGGGAGGAATACACCACAAGACTTGGGCTATTTTGCAAGGGAATTGAAAAGCTAAAGCAGTAAGTAAGCATCGCTGCAATGAATAAATTCCTGGTTTCACAGCGGTCAAGAGTCTAGTGTGCTATTGTTCCCCTCTCCCCCTCGCCATGTTAGCCCACAGACTTCAGCCTAGCCACTCTTACAATTGGTATTTGGGTTTGGAATTGGTTGGGTTGTATTTGGGAACAGATGCTTGATAATCTCTTTTTGTGTTTATTGAATGCAATACAAACAACCTTTGAGAATGTAGACACCGCAAAACTTCATCTCCGCCATTTCCGAATTTTCACAGTTTTTAGGTTCACTATAACCGAAGTCATGTTCACTAAAACCGAAAAATGCTATGCACATTTCTAATGTAAGTGAATCGGGACTAACGATTTGCGTTCACTATAGCCAAAAGTTCACTATATCTGGGTCGACTATAACCGGAGTCGACTGTATAGGAAACTGCTTCCTATGACTGTAGTGGACATATTATGCCTTTACTTCATAGCAATTGTAATCTGTTACATGAATTTACAAAATATTAGCTGCATTATTTATCAGGGCATGTGCATATGTAATTATGCTATTCAAAGCTTAATATGATTACTTTTAAATATGTAGAAACTAATTCTTTTTTTCTCTGAATTAATTTTTATTTTAGGTCTGAGCCTTTGCAGCCTATTGAATTCAAATTTGATTCTTCTTTACTCAGGGATATAACTGGACCGATTCGACCAAATGAATTAATTGCTGATGATTTTACAACTGATGCCTTGTTTGAAAAGTATCTTTCTTTTATATTTATACAGTGAAACCTGCATATAACGATACTGCTGGGACCTGAAAAAAATATCGTTATAGACAGGTTGAGCTTTTAAGCATTTTTTGAACATTAAAGGCATTTCCTAATTATCAAAAGGATGGTAAAATGTACTTACCGTGCAGAATAAACTTTAGTGGCTGATGGGTACTTCTTACACATACAAAGTATCAATTATCATCTTTCTATTTGGGAACATTATAATGCTTCTTTTTTTTTTTTTTTCCTTACATGATTCCGTAGAGTGAAAAAAATTTAGTTAATATTATACAGCAATTTACATAGAAATATTCATAAAAGAACAATGTAGAAATTCTTGCAAAAAAAGTTACTTTTTAGAAAAAAAGTCTGTTAATTTTGTTTGATTACTTGCTGAAGCAAATGTCATTTGCATACACATATTTTTAAGACTGTCTAATGAGTTCAAGTGCATATCCGAAATGTTTGGTATAGTGGAAACAAAATCCTGTAGAGTGTTAATTAGAGTTATGGCATCCTTAGGAGAAATTTGCATTTTTTCCTTTAAATAGTCATCCTCCTGTTCATCATTATTTTCTTCAGCAGGAACAAGTTCTGCGATAATCTCTTCATCGCTTGCACCCCTGAACATTAGCACATCATCATCTGAGTTAAGGTATTCTTCAGCATTGAAGGGCAAGGACGTGTTAGATGGTCCTTCCTAAACACTCATGGTCGTGGCGAAACTGGCTAAACATTCTTCTTCTTCTTTCATTTCAGCAATGTCCACGAACGTATTCTCGGTGTTTTTTCCTTCAAAGAATGAAGCTTTCTTGAAGCAATTTTGAATGGTAGATGATTTAACAGTATTCCAACTTCCAGTGATCCAATCGCATGTGTTTTTCACATCTACTGCCAATGGATTTGGAACCCTGCTATCCAAATTAAAAATTATGTGTTGCACTAACCTTTTTCAGTAATATCCCTTGACACACTTTATGATGCCTAAATCTAATGGCTGCAGAATTGATGTGCAGTTCGGAGGAAAGTAAAACAGTTTTACATTCTTCAATTTTGGGGTTATTATGCGGTGTCAGGGATGAGATTCTTCAGCTTTTTAGCTGATTTCAGCTTTTTGTGAATAAAGAGGAAATCACTTTTTTGTCTTTTTTCACTGAAAATTCTGTTTTATCTGTGAATTCCTGATTGTAGTTTTTAGTTAACTGTGTGATATTTTTATCTTCTAGCATGTTCCAATGTTTTTCTTCTCATAAAACTTCTTTCACATTAATTAGATATAAATATCACATGTACAAATTTTTGCTCTCGAATGATTTCAGCTTTTTTGCACTTTTGCCAATCTCATCCCTGGATGTGCAGTTGTCTACAATGAGTGCAATTTTCTTCTTTTTCCTCTTCATTTCCTTATCGACATCAAGCAGCCAATAATTGAATATTTCTTCCATCATCCAAGCTTTCTTATTTGCTTTGTAGTCAACTGGCAAACTTTTTACATTTTTGAAGCATCTTGGATTTGCGTACTTTCCGATGACCAGTGCCTTCAAGTTATCAGTACCAGTACTGTTTGAGCATAGCAAAACTGTCAACCTCCGTTTTCATCTTTTCCCCCCTTTACAGTTTTCTCCTTTAAAGGCCATTGTTTTGTCTGGCATGAGTTGATAAAACAAACCTGTTTCATCTGCATTGTAGACATCATCAGGAGATATGTTTCTTCAATCTTCTGTTTTTCTCGCTGCTTCTAGGATATGGCATCATCAACTAGAGCTGATTTTTCTTCACCAACAACAGTTTTAAAAACAATCCTGTGATGTTCACGGAAAGAGAAAAGACATCCATTGCTAGCTTTGAAATCCTTATTGCCAAGCAAGTTCGTGAATTTCCTTGCTTTTTCTGCAATTAATGGTCCACTAATGGTCAAGTTTTGCACTCTCATCTCGTGAAACCATCTGAGAGTAGCTTTGTCAGCATCAACATTTACTGCAATTTTGAATTGTTTGCGTCTGCTGTCAACTTTTCTTTTTTCTACAGCATCTTCAATTTCTTTTCTTTTTTTCAAAAAAGTAGCTATTGTCGACTGAGGTATCCCATACTTTTTGGCGGCATCAACTTGCTTTAACCCGTGGTCAATTTCCGAAATTATTTTTAACTTTTCTTCAAAAGCCAGTGTTTTTCTCTGTGCCATCATAGATTGAAAGCTGAAGCAAATCAAAAAGAAAATTGAAGGAGCAAGTGGTCAGTTCGAAGTGCTATCAGTGAATAAGACGATTTGACAGTGCTCACCCATAGATGGAGACAAGTCCCTTTCTTATATTTATTTATACCCCCTCATATGTACTTTCTAGTCAATAGCCAGGCACGTATCCAAAAAACATTTTTGTGGGAGGGTCGCAAACAGTAAAAAAGGCAGAATTTCACACAAAAATACTATATCATTACCATTTTAGCAACAAAAATCCAAAATTCGTGGGGGGGGGGAGGCGACCTCCCCCCTAAATACGTCCTTGTCAATGGCCCAATTTCTCTTGAGATAACAGGCTGAATTGCTTTGGCTCTGATTCCCGCAACTTCTGAGCTTTTTTCAGGATCTCACCCGCAGAGCTGTTCGAAATTGTTTCCCCACTTGACAAAAGACGGCGTGTCCACTGTGATCTTCCCCTTCAGCAAGTGCGTGAATAGATAAACATGTATCATGTGTTGGAAGAAAGGAGGCCTTTTTCCAAGAAGTCCGTGCACTACAAATGTGATCTCCGAAGAAAAAAGGCTTTACTTTTTCACTCCAGTGTTGCAATATTTAGTATATTACATTCTGGACCATGAAAAGTGCTCTTCAAAATAAAAATTTTTTTTAAAAATGTATTACAAATTTTCTTAGGTAAGAGTTAAAAATATCGTTATAGACAGGTTTAAAATACATTATGAAAATAGGAATTTCGTCGGGACTAAAGAAAATATCGTTATAGGCAGGTTTATCATTAGAAACAGTATCGTTATACACAGTTTCACTGTATAATTTGATTTAGATATTATTTCTATAATTTAAAAAAATATATTAAACAAAATTTTGACTTGATCGAAATAGAAACTGTAATGTGCACTATATTGAATCAGGGAAAAGAAGAAGTAAAATGTTCATGCATAATGTATTTTTAATCAATCTATGACCATCTTCTAATTAAATCACTTTTGAAGGCACAAGTCAAATTTAAGAACATTTATTACCGCATTTCACAATGTTAAAACTTTTCAAACACTTCGTTAAACTTATGCATAATCAATAGCACTAAATAATAAAACTTTTCATACTAAAAACAGCTCGTCACTACTATAACATTTCGCTACATTTGGCCAACAGGCCACCACACATTACACACCACCATCACACCAGGAAATCGCTCAACTGTCTTTTTTTTCTCTCAAGCAAAGGCAGGCTCGCATCCTCACATTCTAAGTGCGGACTTGCTTGTGCAGTGGTTCACAATATTGGATGGAACTCATCATGGCTGTGAACGAAAAGCCTGGGGCACTACATCCTCCTCCTCCTCTGGTTCCAACTTACGTCTTGTGAAGGAACCAGGATTAACCTTATGCAGTCTCCCTCTTTTTCTCAGGGGGGCAATTGGGGAAGTAGTATTCACTTTGCAGAAAGTTCTCAAAGCTGAAACGTGAAAAGACCCTATGGATTGATCAGGTTTGTCTAGCCCAGCAACCTCGTACGTCATTGGAGATCTCTGAGTTAATATTGCATAGGGACCATCCCTTTTAGGCATAAACTCTGAAGTTTTCTTTTAACCCGACTTACTAATAGGATGCAACGTGACCTGCACTTTATCACCAGCACTTAAGTAAACTCCTTGACGATTCCTATCATAAGATGCCTTACGTTGGTTTGTTTTAACTCTACCCTCTCTCAAACCATTTTTGAGATTGCTATAAGTTTCTCTAGCTCTTTCTTGAGAATTTCTTTTTTCATGGGCGTCATTCTATAAGGTGGAGCTGCAATAGAAGCATTATCACCAGTGTTGATTCAATGCTCTATGTACCTCAGAAGATAACTAAGCTGCATCCTTTGTTCAGGAGCTAAGCTTTTGCCCTCATCTTCATGCAAGGAATGCTCACTGACCTCCACCACCGCAATGGGAGTACTGTCTCTGGAACCAGACTCATCCTAAAAAGGATCTATCAGAGGTGCATCACTGAAATGCTACCTTTTCTTGCCAGCATCCAACACTATGTTGGCTTTATGCAGAAAATCCATTTCCAGGAGCATTCAATTCCCCTTAGCATGAGCCAGTATTATAAACTCTGTCTTAAATACTCGATCTTCTACATCTACTGGTACAGTGGCGTTTAGCCTTTCTTTAGCCCGATTAATTCCATCAGCCAATGTTACATCATGAAAACCCATTTGGAACGACACAGCACTCTCCTGATGTAACCCATACAGTCACTTCCCAGCAATGGAATGATTTGCCACTGTATCTACACACACCAACACCTTTTTATCGCAAATGATAATAGGAAGGTTTTGAGCAGAGACACCAGAGGTATTACAGCCATAGAGTAATAGCTGCTGTGCATGTAAATTTTCCTTTCAAACAGAGCAGTCTAGACATTTCTTTTTTATCATCCCGGGCCTTTCACAACTGTAACATGATATACCCAAATCTCTCGCTCGATTATTAAACATAGGGGGTGACCTGGGCCAATCTGGCATAGTGAAAAACTTATTCAACTTTCGAAACCTTCCCGCTGTTTAAATTCCGTCTTACATGGATCTTATAGTTGCATAAGAATCCAACTTCTCAGCAAGGGACTCTGGAGAATTCAGGTTTTACCATTCATCCAGCATATGTTCCCTGAACTCAACAGATACCCATTTTTTCATCTGATCTGCCAGGTTTGAATTTTTAAGAGCTTCAAATGAATCAAGCTCAATGAAGAATCTCTTTAAGCCAATTTTTAAAATATGCCTGAAGTTCGAAATAGTAATTGTGCCAAGTTATCTCTCTAATCTTGAGAGATGATGAGAAAAGAACAACTGCCTAAACTTTTTGACACTAACTTTAACCCTCTTCAGCAGCAATGTCTTCACATGTGCGAAATTAGATGCATTTTCTGTAATTCACACATAATGAGGGCTGAGACAGAACCTGGGACAACACTGTGGAGATAAGACACCCACAATTGCTCAGATACCTTTGAGAGTTATAACTGTCTTTCCAGGAGGACCAAAAACAACACAATATTATCACATTCAGGTTTAAAATTAGGTAACAGCCTTTAGAAATCTAACTGAGCCTCTGAACTAGACACCGTCATCGCTGCACTGACCCCCATACTACCTTCAGAGTGTGGGATTTGGTTTTACCTGACTTTGTGATAAATTTGGCAGGATGTCGGAGCTTGATAGAGCACACTATACTTTTTAATGTTAAAACACAACTTGTATCTTGAACACTGGATTTCAACTGAAGTATCACCAGTTCCTGTCACACAAAACCAACAACTACCCACGGAAGCACAATGAATTCTGCTTAGTTATCCATAGATTTGGGCCTCTAGTTGGGTGCCATTCTATGACTATCTTCTAATGAAATCACCTGTGAAGGCACAGGTCAAATTTAAGAACATTTATTACCACACTTCACAATGTTAAACTTACACGATAAAACTTTTCATACACTTTGTTAAACTTATGTATAATCAGTAACACTAAATAATGAAACTTTTCATACTAGAAACACCTCGCCACTACTACAACATTTGGCCAACAGGCCGCCATACATTCATTACTTACCACCATCACACCAGGAAATCGTTCAACTGTTTTTATTTCTTGCAAGCATAGGCAGACTCACATCCACACATTCTAAGAATGGACCTGCTTGTGCAGTAGTTCACAATATTGGATGGAACTCGTCATGGCCGGGAACGACAAGCCCGGGGTGCTACAAATTATTTTAAAATATTACTATTGAAATATTCAGTATGAAAAAGTATTTTAAATTCAGACTTAAATTGCATATATTTTTGAAAATTGTGTGATCAGTCATCAAAATGGGTATATTTAAAATATGTATTAATTAATCTCTACTTATTATAAAAGAAGGTGTCTGTGTGTGTCTGTCGGCAGCGTTACGGGCAAACGGCTACACCTAGAAACACCACATTTGGTACTCGGGAAGATGTAAATATGTAGTTGTGCACCTCGAAGCAATTTTTTCAAAATTCGACCTAGAATTTTTTTTATTTTATGTTTTATGCGATTTTTGGCATTTTTTCTCATCTAATTCATAATAACGGCGGAAATTGCGGCTTGCAGCAAAACGGCATTTGTATCATCGGATAGAAGAGGACATTTTCTTTTTAAAAACAGTTTGTTCTGAATACGTAACATGATTTACCGATTTTTAGGAATTTTTTTACTAAGCATCTGCTGCGCGATTTTTTTTTCGTAAAATAATTTTAAAACTGTCGCATCTTGAATTCTATCCGTCATAACTTTTAGATATTTTGACAAATCGTGAAACATTCTTTTTTCCCTCTTTTAAAATAAAAACGAAAAAATTATGTAAATTAGATGATTTTTTACGAATTTTAATGCAGCCTAATGTTTATAATTTAATAGCATCAACACGATCTTATGCCATTCATTACATTGCGATCACGGCACGAGAATTTATGTTCGGTTGTTGCCACAGAAAGGATTAGAAAAAAAGATTTTTTTAACCAATCGAGTTTTTAAATGGGATATCAGAATTTTTATTCGCAAGTGAGGATCTATGACGTCAAATGCTTTAAGATACGTAAAAATTATGCCATAATTTTAACTCATTTATTCCAGATGTATTTTCAACACAGGGAGACGATATTTTGATTAAAATTTACTGTAGAAATAAACTAAGAAATTCACGATTATTATTATTAGAAGTGGTATTTTAATCCGGTGCTTATTTAAAAATTGAAATGTTTTCACGGTGCTGAAAATGTTCATTTTAAAAGTTACAAAGTTTGTTTCAAAGCGCGATATATTAAAAATTTTCCATTTACTGTTTTTATTTTTGGCATTTAATTTAGCGCAGACGTTGCCTAACATATGCATGCAGGTTGCGAGTATAGTTTTATTTTAACGTTGAATTACGTTCCTCCATAAAGGTCCTACACGCTTAAACCAAACGAGCGAAATTCGATCAGTCGGAGCGAAAAGTGAGCCAATTTTCAAAAGTGAGCTTCTCCTTCAGGAGCATTTTTCGATCACAAGAGCATAGCGAAATATAACAATAAGCGAGGTCGGAAGTTCTCCGAAAAAACAGGAAGGGAAAAGAAGTTCTCAGAAAAAAGACTACTTAATGAGCACTTTTGCTGAAAAACCTGTCGGTTTCCATGGAAACTGATCGCTGCACGATGTATCATTTTTTTTTTGCTCTTTGGGTTTAAGCGTGTACATAACGCAAAGTTTTAAAGATACCGTTTGAAAACTACTATGCGAAATATCGAAATTAACTCCCCCAACCTACCGGGGTATCCTTTACGACAGTCAAACAGTGACGTCATAAATTTTAAAAAAAATGCGTGAAATTTGTAAACTCTGCAACTCGAGATTACACAGTTTGATGTTTTTCAGGAGACAGGACTATGGAGGATATAAAAGATATCGCTATATTAGATACATGGATATTTAAAATGGCACCCCTTGGATATTTTCTCCCCACAGTAAGATGAAATGGTTTGCGGCGCTAAATACGCCGCATAATTTATACATACATAATTTATACACAATTTATACATTTATAATTTAATTTATACATAGTTATCTTATAAAACTATGTATAAATTAAATATATATGGAGAGTTTCCTTAATGGCAACCATTATGTGAAATGATTATTATTTATGCTAATGCGTAAATTGCAAAGAATCGCCACAGAAACAAAAGATCCCATTGAGGCCAAATAATCTAAGCTGTTCCTTTTAGCCTTGAAGAGGGAGAAGCGAATATAGATAGTATTAATGTACGTAATAGGTAGTATTATTAGATTTGTAAAGATAATATGAATAAATCGCAATGTAGCATGTTAATAAATATTTCATAAAATTAAAAGTGTTTATCCTTTTTCAACGGTTGTCTTACAACCAACTAAACGAAAAGTAATTCTAATTTGTGTAATTAATATATCCCGCAGTAATTTCAACAGAGGAGATTACTTGAACTTTTTTAAAAATGAAATTCTGTTTTGTCACATGCAGATATGATTTTAGTTGTAAAATATTTGCTTCTTCCCGTATGAAGAGCGGGTGCTCAGCTATTTTAAAAACATCTCTTGAAAATAGCATAAATGAATTCAGAAGACCTCAAAACGTGTAAATACACCAAAATCTCGAAGTCAAATTTTTTCATGATTACAATACTTTCCTTATATGGTACATGTTCGGAAAGAAATAAATGGTGCTCCATTTCATGTAGTGTCTTAGGTATTTAATGCTACAACTTGAGCCTAAAAAACAGTATGATGTAGAAATAAGACATTTTGAAAGCCAGGAGTTCTCTGCAAACCATTAAGCTTTCCACTTTTTTGATAGTGAATGACACTGACGTAGTTTTTTGAGTCATTATACTGCAATGATGAGGTTAGTACTCATGAAACAAACTTTACATTAAGAGTAAAATAATTTTGCTCTTTTTTTTTTTTTTTTTTTTTTTTTTAAATTTCCCATCACGAATAATTTTGAATTACACATGTAAGGAAAATTTTAATTTCCTACCGTGTGAAGAACGGGCACGTACCTAGTCTTTTAATAAACTACAAGCAATAGATAATTGGAAGATAACATAAACCAGTTTTTTAAAAAAGCTAAATAATACTTTTTAAGATTCTTTTTTTTAAATAAGCAATAATAATACTTTTTTCAAAAATCTAGAATGAAAGGGATTTTTCATGTATTATAATAAAATGTTCAAAATTTATTCTTTATATTTTCTAAGTAAATAAAAATGTGTACAAAGTTAAAAATGCAAACTTTTTAAAGTTTTAATTCTCATTACACACATAAAAAAGCATGAATGTTTGTTTTTCATTCTGTGGAATATTTGACATGCATATCGATTATACTTTCAAAAATCTTTCTCCAAGCTATATACACATCTTTTTTAAATTTTTTTATTCCCATTAAATGAAAATCTAAAAATTTAAGAAAATGTATATCTATTTTTTTTCAGTAATAACTTTCAGTATTTTTCTTAATGAAATTAAAATATGTTTGTACTACAGGTACTTGGATTTCTTGGTACTGCAGGTACTTAGACAGGTGCATGATATTCAGAATATGTTTTTGCAAAAGTAGAATAATTCAGGGTTTGAATTGGTTGCATGTTCGTTTGAAAATGTACAATGAGAAACTTGGAGTAATTATTTTGGGGAAAAGAAATAAATAAACATGTGCAGTCGAACTCATTCATAACAAGCCCTTATTTAACAAGAACCCAAATTAAACGAGAAAATTGGAAATGCTTGGTTGTTTTAATGCTATGTCTATAGAAGCATAACACGCTTTTAACGAATAAGCCCTGGCTTTAGCTAGCAATATTATTGTGATTCATTATATTTCTACTGACCTTCAATTCAGTTTATTCTTTCCTATAAAAATTCCTCTAACATCTTGAAGTGAGTAAAAGCGATCATGATAGCTATGAAAATGAAGAATTTCCACCTGAACTGCTTCCAACACAATCAATATCTGTGAGTGCACAGAAAAACTTCAAACACTTTTCAAAGGCAGGGGTGCAAATGAGAATGATTTTCAGGCCCTCCAAAGAGAAGTAACACATGAAAAATGCATTTCATATGAAACTGACTGACTACTTTTGTAATATACACCCTCTCAAGAAAGTATTCAAATATTAGCAAAACTTCCTGTCTTAGCTTTGCAAATAAGCGTACAACTCATCAGAAATATGAAAATTATAATTATACAAGACCTAATTCCTATTTTATGATAAATAATTTTGTTGTTGTTGTTTCTTATCCTCAAATTGTCTGACTCCATCAGACAAGATCCAATAAATTGTTGACCCTTAGAAAATCGATGACAAGAAGGGGGGAAGCATATAAGTCCTCTTTGGTAAGACCCAAGCAGTCCAGGAGATGATCGGCAGAGGCCTGCTGAGTTTTACATTTGGAGCAAACTGCGAAAGTTTTCCTGCCCTCCAAAGTATGAGAGGCTCTTCTTTAAAATGTTAATTATAAATAATTTTTAATATATGAAACCAACATAGGATACTTGACTTTTACTCGAATACATTTTTGAGAGGGTGTACAGAAATAAAAAATAAGTATGTAACGTAGATAGTATGTATGAATTTGTATGACTTTTTCACAAACTCATTATTTATGAGCATTCAGTTATAATGAACAAATATTGCAGCTCCTTCACGCTCATTATAAGTGGGTTCGACTGTACATGAGAATGTGTTGCAATAACATCTATAAAAAAATTACACTCCTGGAAAATAAACATTTCTGTTCTTGGAAAAAAATTGGGAAGTATTTTGCAGCTTATTATGAAACTCTAAAATGATACAGAAATATGTATGTAAATATGTAATAATGTTATAGAAAAATAGTTCTACACTTTAATTTATACATACAAAATAAATTACTTTATTGAATTTAATATTTGTCAGTACCCTCCCCCCTCCAAAAGAAAAAAATAAAATAAAAGTGAAACAATAAGTTAATTTTTCACTCAATAGTTTATTTTCTTGTACAATTTTTCATTTTTACCTAAGCAGTACTCTGATTTGTTGATTATAAAATTTGAAAAATTAATAGTTTTAAGTTTTTTTAATGTTTTTTTTTTTTTTTGTAAAAGTTTAATTGAAAGGCTATAATGTATATACATAAGAAATCTGAATTGACTTTTACTTATTACAACTGCTCTTTTGATGAAGTCATTATTTTAGTAGTGAAACACAATTAAAATAATAAACTAAAAATCGTTCATTGCATTTTAAAAGGGTTATTAATATTTTTATTATGAAAAAGAAAAATTAGAAATGTACCACCAGGAGTCAGTAAAATGTGAAGAATAAAGTAATTTTATTTTTTAAAGATACTTTAAACACAGCTGTTTTTGTTAGTCTTTGTGCATTAAAGCTTTAAAATGTTTTGTGTTAATTTAGACAGGAAATACTTACCTTCTTTTAAAAGCTTCCTCCTCATAACATGACTGTGTTTACTTATTTTGAAATGTAATGTTCCAGAAAAAAGGATCTTGAATCAAAACTTTCAAGGTGTGAAAAAGAGCTCCTCAAGAAACAGGAAGATTTACAGCAGTATGAAGATGAAATTAAACTATCTCAGTTTGATGAAAGAGATTGTTCCAAGTAATAATTTTGCCTTGAATATTTGGAATGACACAAGTTTTTAATGAATATTAGGATCTACTCAATTCTTAAATACATTTCATGTGGTATTAATTATATTTGTATTACTAAAATTTAATAAAAAGGGAAATGAATGAATTCATTAGTTACACTTTTAGCTTCTTAAAAATATTGTAAAAATACATTGATTAGTTTAATAGTGATATCAAGCAAGAATTAATTGTGGGCTGTCATTAAAAATGTTGAAAGTGCCAAAAACTCTTATTTTGAGGGTGGTGCATACCTGCCAACTCTACTGGATTTGGATGGTTTCTCCTGATCTCCTGATTTTACCTTAAAATCTCCTGGTTTTCTAACATTTTGAAGCTTTAATAATCGACACATTTATTACCCCACCAGTTCTGAAAGATTACCACTCTTTGGGTCTATTCATTCAATAAGTACCAATATACCATGGTATTTTGGTCCAATAATAAATATTTGTGCTTATATTGATTACTCATTTGTGAAGGATTCTTGGAAATTTCAGAATTAGATGGCAAATTGTTTAATTGTAACATTTTTTAAGTTCAAAGTCCCAAAATTTTACTACTTTTTTTTAGTCTAAAAAGCAGATATTTTGTAAAATTTTGAACATTTAATAAAAAACTTTTATGATGAAAATTTGAATAGATGGCGAAATTTAATGTGTGAAAAAATTTTGAAGAGTGTTTTGTGACTTAGATAAGTAATTATGACTTTAAGATTATGATAAAATATAAATCTACTGCATTTTCTTCACTAGATGTTGGCAGGAATGGTGGTGGAATGTATGTCTTTATTTTATGATTAAATAATAATAATAAATCTAAATAAGTTACTGAACAAACCTGTTATCTCTAAAAATTTTGTCTTGTAGGAGGGAGAACCTTTGTCTTTTTGCACAAAATATACACCTACAGAAGAAAAAAGGCCCACTTGCTCTTTATTCAGTTGTCATTCATCAAAGTTATAGATACTAAAATTAAGTGTTTGCTAATAAAGGGTATCGAATTAAAGTGTATATTTTCGTAAATGGTTGATATGTGTAATTTGAGTTTACAATGCAACAAAAAATGAGCTTACAATTTTGTATGCAATGTGTTTACAATGCAACAAAAAATATCCAAATAAAAAGCAAGTGGGTCCCCCCTCCCCTCATTTTTCTCCCTGTATCTGCACACAAGGTTTATTTTACTCTTATATGTGTTTTATACAAAACTATTTTATTCATCAAGAATTACTCTATTTGCTTCTTCTGGAATCTATGGGACCTTAAATAAAATAAAACAATCCATTTTGATTTTATTTATTTATTTATTTAAGAAGACCAGTTAAGTATTCCTAATCATTTAGGTAACTTTTCTGATAGAAAAGCAGACAACATAAGCTTGTATATAATTTGTTATTCAGTTACTTGTAATCTCATTTGTTTGTCTAAAACTTATATTAACAAATATTCTTTGCATGGCAGTTACCAATCTTCATATCAACTGTACCATTTTTTTTTCTTTGTCAGTTTAAGAGTCAAGAAAAGAGCAGTTGATATTCTAGTAAAAGATCTTAGTCATTTACAGTGCGTGGAGCACATATTGCATGTTCAGCTGCACCTCATCAATTTTGCTTTGTCATATCAAGGCAATGATGCTCCATTGTCACCTCTAAATCTTGATCCGAGTGACCAAAAATCCTCTGCACAAAATAGCACAAATGATCAGGTAAGTGTACTTATTTATGCGAACTGATTGCACATATTTGGTTATTTCAAAACTAATTTCTTAAAATGTAAAGTTAAATGTTGATTTGTTAACTTCAAAAATCACAACTTCAATCAGGCAGCTACCAAAAAAAAAAAAAAAAAAAAATCTAAATTCATATCAATGGAGTTTGTTCAAATTGTTCAAGGCATTAACTTTTTTTTTGTTTTTCTTTAATTATTAATACAGTCGAGAGCCAAAAATTCGCCGACCTAAAATCCGCAAAAGTCTGAAATCCGCACACCCTCTCCGATGTAAATAATGAAATTCGCAGTCATCCGCCAGTGATGAAATTGTTGAAAAGTGTCTTGAATTTAAGATAAATATGATTCTGATGATGATGATGAAAACTTTGATAAAAGTTTAAAGTTAGGTTAACAGATAAAAGTTTAAAGTTAGGAGAAGAATACCTTAAATTTTTAGAACAGCAAAGTTCTGTAACAGAATAAGAATTAATGATAATATACAATTTGCAAAAATAAATAAATAAAAGAAAGAAATAAAAGGAAAAGAAAAAAAAACTGAAAGCAGAAAAAAAATAACATTTTAAAACAAATCACCATAGAACATGCTTTCAAAATTAGAAAAAGGAAATATTGAAACCATTTGCTTTGCTAGCCTTCACATAATTTTTTCTTTTTTCTCCTATGCTTTTGTATTTAATGTGAAAATATAAGTGAAATACTTTTGACTGTGCTTTTATTTCATTGTAATTGTATTCTACTTTTTTAAAATTAGAAATGTAATGATTTATCTTTTATGGCCCGAAATCCACAAAATCCTAAAATCCGCACAAGCCATAGTCCCAAGCTGTGCGGATTTCTGGCTCTCTACTGTAATTGTTTAATTGAGCTTTTTTAATCTTCACTGTCACTGTTCGTGCAGAAAATTAAAGAGGAATCGCCCTGACTCACTATACTGTGTATTTTACCTACCCCCTCCAAAAAAAAACAAAAAAAAAAACTTGTTTTTTCTCAAATTTCCTGGACCTACTTTTTTAAGACCGTAGGCATACTTAAAAAGCTACTTTTATGTCCATGTGTTAAACTTATAGGTATTTTTATTATTTTATAATGTCATTGAAAAAGAACACAGGTAATTGTGTAAAAGATCCCTATAGTTAATATTTATCATTTATTTATTACTATATTATCATTTATTTATTACTATTATCATAGTTATTTATTTATTACTATGCTAGCTGCGTGCCCGTTCTTCGCACAGTAGAAAACGAAAATTTTCTTTACATGTGTAATTCAAATTTATTCCAGTGATGTGGAATCTAAAATAAAAAAAGCAAAATTATTTGACTCTTGACGTAAAGTTTGCGTCATGAGTACCAACCTGGCATCATTGCAGTATAATGACTCAAAAAACTATGGCAGTGTCATTTATGATCAAAAAAGTGAAAAGCTTAACGGTTTGCAGAGAACTACTACCTTTCAAAATGTCTTATTTCTGCATCATACTGTTTTTTAGGTTCAAGCTGTAGCATTAAATACCCCAGACACAGCATGAAATGGACAACCGTTTATTTTAAAATAGCTGCGCACCTGTTCTTCATACGGGAAAGAGCAAATATTTTACTAAAATCATACCCAAAAAAAAAATGATGACAAAGACATGTGACAAAACAGAATTTCATTTTTAAAAAAGTTCAAGTAATCGCCTCTGTTGAAATTAATGCAGGATATATTAACGCAAATTAGAATTACTTTTTGATTAGTAGGTTGTAAGACAACCGTTGAAAAAGGATGCACTCTTAATTTCATGAAATATTTATTAACCCCCTTTGACACCAATGGGATCTTAATATTTCTATGGCGATTCTTTGCAATTTATGCATTAGCATAAACAATAATCATTTCACATAATGGTTGCCATTAAGGAAGCTCTCCATATATATTTAATTTATGCATAGTTTTGTAAGATTATCGTATTTAGCACCACAAAACACTTCATCTCACCGTGGGGAGAAAATATCCAAGGGCTGCCATTTTAAATATCCATGTATCCAATATAGCGATATGTTATAGATCCTCCATGATTCTGTCTCCTGAAAAACATCAAACTGTGTAATCTCGAGGAGCTATTTAGACTCCACTTTAATTGTGACAGGGCATTAGAGTTGCAGAGTTTACAAATTTCACACATTTTTTAAATTTATAACATCACTATTTAACTGCCATAAAAGATATCCCGGTTGGTTGAGGGAGTTAATTTTGATATTTTGCACAGTAGTTTTCAAAAGGTATATTAAAACTTTGCTTTCTGCAGGACTGCTATGGAGGAACATAATTCAACGTTAAAGTAAAACTATACTCGCAACATGCATGCATATGTTATTCAATGCCTGCGGCATGATTAAATGCCAAAAATAAAAAAAGTAAATAAAAATTTTTTAATATATCGCTCTTTAAAATGAACTTTATAATTTTTAAAATGAAGAACATTTTTAGCTGCGTTAAAACATTTCAATTTTTAAATAAGCAATGGATTAAAATACCACTTCTAATAATAATAATCATGAATTTCTTAGTTTATTTCTAGAGTAAGTTTCAATCAAAATATTGTCTCCCTGTGTTGAAAAAGAGCGGGAATAAATGCGTTAAAATTATGCTGTAATTTTTATGTATCATAAAGCAACTGACATCATAGATCCTCACTTGCGAATTAAAAATCCGCTGCTCCACTAAAAATTTCTACAGATAGGTTGAAAAAACTTTTTTCTAATCCTTTTTGTGACAACCAAGATAAATTCTCGTGCCATGATTTATTAATGTAATAGTGTAAACTCTCAACATTGATGCTATTAAATTCCAAAGAACGATTTTTTCAAAATTTGGCCTAGAATTTTTTTTTATTTTATGTTTTATGCGATATTTTGCATTTTTCTCACATAATTCATAATAACGGCGGTAATTACACTCGCAACAAAACGGTATTTACATCATCGGATAGAGGAAAAAATTTTCTTTTAAAAACAGTTTTTTATGAATATGTAACATAATTTGCAGATTTTTAGGAATTTTTTATTTAAAGGCGACATTTGAAAACTATTTTCGTAAAATAATTTTAAAACTGTCGCATCTTGAATTCTACCCGTCATGACTTTTTGATATTTTGGCAAATGATAAAACATTCTTTTCACCCTCTTTAAAAAAATTATATAAATTAGGTGATTTTTTAAGAATTTTAATGTAATATAATAGGAGGGTTAAAAGAATATTTTATCATTTGCCAAAATATCAAAAAGTCATAACGGGTAGAATTCAAGATGCGACAGTTTTAAAATTATTTTACGAAAATAGTTTTCAAATGTCGCCTTTAAATAAAAAATTCCTAAAAATCTGCAAATTATGTTACATATTCGTAAAAAACTGTTTTTAGAAGAAAATTTTCTCCTCTATCCGATGATGTAAATGCCGTTTTGTTGCGAGTGTAATTACCGCCGTTATTATGAATTATGTGAGGGAAAAATGCCAAAATCGCATAAAACATAAAATTAAAAAAATTCTAGGCCAAATTTTGAAAAAATCGTTTCAAGGTGCATAACTTCATGTTTAGAACTTCCTGAATACCAAATTTGGTATTTCTAGGTGTAGCCTTTTGTCTGTAACGCTGCCAATGGACACACTCACAGACATCTTCTTTAAGTAGAGATTATCATTTATTTATTACTATTGTTATAGTTATCATTTATTTACTACTGAAAAGTTACTTGATTATACATGAGATGAGTGAGATTAGAGCATTAAAAAATGTACAAAATTTTAAATTCAGATTAAACCAGTAATATTTAGATTAATGTATACAGAGTGATTCAAAATAGATGTTAAAGTGATTAATTTTTGAACCGTAAGTGATTGAAACATACTTTCAATTAGAAAAGTTCGTCAAATGAAGAATAGCTTTCAGATATGTCGGTATTTTTACTAGAGTTTGCATACATATTTCTATCAATTATATTTCGAAAAATGTTGCCCTATGTCCAAGAAAATTAATTTAAAAATCCCATGTCTCTTAAGTGGAATAGTTGGAGAGATATTCAGTCTTAAAATTGACGACTTGCACCACTTTACCTGATATGTTGGTGTCCATTTTCAGGTGAAGAAATCTTTACATCAGAGGACCATCGATGAGTTGATTAAAGTTAAATAATCATCCCTTTGTTGATAAATGGATATTAAATGCATTCAAACATGTGAAATTAACAGGTTCAATTTTACCTGAATTGATGGGTACCTCCATTTTATAGATATTTTGAAATTATAGATAATTTATTCTTTTAGGATGTCATCTACTTATTATGTTAAATGTCATGCTTCTAAAGAAGGAATTTCAAAGCGTAATAGAGAATTACAAGGTGATGGTGTAGGTTAACTTTCACTAGAAACCACCAAACATGCAAAAATTCTAGCTGAAATAGGATTTCCAGTAATCAAATGACCTGTTGAATGACCACTAACATAAATTAATATCAGTTGAAATGTAATTTTACTTTTCTCACTTTTGAGACATTCCCTTAATATTTGGCAAGAAATGCTAAATTTTTCAACTTGTGATATCTCGTTAACTATTCCATCCAGAAACTTGTTTTTTTTTTTTTTTTTTTTTTTAATCTTCCTAGACACAGATCAACATTTCCCCAAATGTAAGTAATAGGAAAGGAGGGACCTTATAAAAATTAAATTTCACATTTTAATATGTATACAGTCCCCAGTAAAAAAATTGCCATATCTGAAAACTACTCTTTATTTGACAAACTTTTCTAATTGAAAGTATATTTCGATCATTTACAGTTTAAAAAATAATTGCTTAAACATCTGTTTTGAATCACCTGGTGTATTTCGCTATATAGAAACTAAATTCTCAAAATTTAAAACTGAATGTTTTTTTATTAACTTCAGATTATTGCATAGTAATGAGTTGGTACCAAAGGAAAAGTCTAAGCAGCTATTATTTTCCCAAGTGCATAAATTCATGGAGTTTCTACTAAATTATTGACTACTTTTAAAATTATATTAAAATTACCAAATCTCTAGTAAAAAGTTAATAATGACTCTCACAAGGGACTAGTTATCAGGAAGTTAGGAAAACCTTTGTTCTTCTGTGTTTTAAAGATTTAGGTTTTATTAGAGGAAAAAGAAGAAGGTACTTACATATTACCCCGGCGGTGATTCCCGACAAACTATTTTTTTGTCAAATGTGCAGGCAAAGTGTTGCCAATTGCATTCCAAACCATTAATAATTTCATGTTATAGTTATCATTTCGGCATTTATTTTGGCCAAAAATCCCCCGTCTTGGCAGACTGCCGGGATAATACGTAAGTACTGAAAAGAATTATAGTAAAGCACTGTTTATACATCTTTCAAGGAACCAATCTAAACGATGTATGAATGAAAAGAGGTATGACTGAAACATAAACAACTTACAGGTTTAATGCTACCAATGTAAATTTAAGTAAATATAATAATTTAAAGCTGTTTTTTCAGGTACTAGTACAATGTGCACATTTTTACTATTCTTGCACATTGCATATCAATTATGATGTGATTTATGTTCATACAGACATTGACTTTAAAAGAATATTTCCTAGTCGTCTAATGGTCTTTGATTATTAATCAAAGTATTACAGGTTGAATTAATTATTGAAGGTTGAATTACATAAAAATTTTTAAATGCATTTTTTGACTATCGGGTTTTTTGATATAGTTGATTGCGTGTTTAAAGGAAGGTGGTTAAAGGTACATACCTCTTAACATCCTTTATTAGACAATCTAAGGAAAGTTTCTCCCTAAATAAGAAAATAATGACTGAGAAGAAAATTTTCAAAATTTAGCAAGGTTAAAAATGATGTGTAACTGAAATTGTGCATCTTATAAACAAAGCATTTTACATTAAAATGAATAGGAATGAAGCGGGACTTTTCGAAAATGGCATATAAATGTGAAAGAGGTATAAATGAGAAACATGTAAACAATGCTTCACTGTACAACAAAATGGTATTTTTCTCAATGTAAATGCATTGTTTTAAACGTTATTGGGAGGCAAGATATATGTTAGATTAATGGACTCTGTTACAGATTTTTCTGTTGTATTCTGTGTTCTTGGCTCTTCATTCTTGTTTTTTGCTGTAACTGTTCATAATCTGCCATTAGAAATTTTTGAAAAAGCATTTTTTAATAACTTGTGCCAGAAAGCATTAAGTTCCAGTTTTATTACATATTTGTTTCTTTCTAGAGAGAAGATTTAAATGTAACACTAAGTAGAAAATCCAAATTTATCATGGAAAAATTAAAACAACCTTTTTTTACCTTGAAGCAAAAACATGTGAGTTGAACATTTCCATCATTATTAAATATTTTGTTGTTTGATAACACACACACACATTGTGCGTGTGTGTGTTTTATGTATAACAGGTTTTTTTAGAATGTTTTTTGAAAACTAGAACACTAAAAACATACAAATATAAACCGAATGTGTGTCCTTCTAATTCAAATTTATTATCAAAAGCCTGATATTTTCATCGTAAATTATAAGGATTGTCACTTTTATAACATAATGTTAAATACTCTTAATCCTTTCCCTAAAAAATGTGAATTGTAAAGAGAAGACAGAGTGGCAAATCACAAAATTTTTTTCTTATCCAATAAAATTTAAACAAAAATAAAAAGGAGGAATTATGTTTCTGTTTGTTGAATAACTAAATGTGGGTGTAATACCAGGCCTTTTCAAAAAACTAAAGACAAATTTTACTGTATCAGAAATGATACATGCAGACAGAAAAACGTTATTCTAGACAATCTTGAATACAAATTTTTGTCCAAAAATATTAATGGGGAGTGGAGAATGAAGAAAAATCAGAAGATTTTGTCTTTAAATTTATATCATTATAATTTTTCATTACTTTTTCTGCTTTACATCTTGTGTGTATGTATGTAGTTTGTACGAAGTTTAAAAAATATTTGAAATTTGCATGGGACTTTTTTAAATTGTGTTAAAATATATAAAGGTGGGAAATTTTCAATTCTAGTTTTCTTGTTATCTGATTTACATATCAACAAGAAAATAATTTTAAAAGTATTTAAATCAGGTGATTAAAAATAGATGTTAGAATGATTATCTCTTGAACTGTGAGTCATAGAAGCATTGTAAACTTTATTCAAATGAAGAATAGCTTTTAGATATGCATTTTTTTTTAAAGGCTGTATCCATATTAAAATACAAAATTAAATTTTTATACGGTCTCTCCTTATATTTAGAAAATTATTCCCATACATATAAGAAGAGAAAAATTCAGTGTTTGTCAGTTAAATATTCTGATATAAATTGAAAATTTTAGCATCTGCTATCAAGTGCTAAACCCATGGTTCAAAAGTGAGAATGCTAATTACATTTGTTTATGTTTCCTGTCATTCAACAAATATTTAACTTGAGTAAGCCATTTTTAAACAAAGTGATCATTTGTCCCCTAAAATAGATTTTGTCACCAGAAATCAGCCACCAACATAGTACATAAAGTGATCTAAGTCATCATTTTTAACTTTATATATCCCAGAAATTATTCCACTCAGAGACATTCATTTGATTAAATTTTCTAATTGGAAGTATGTTGTTGTCAGATAAGACTTAGGATGAAATTGCTATAATATCTATTTAGAATCATCTGGTATACTGTGAAAGCCTCATGTTCTAAAACCAATAACCTGAATTAGTCATTTATTACGGTCAAAGTAAGTATGAAAAATAAACAAGAGTTGCAACTAAATAAAGGCATAAATAATGTAACACTAATAGCCGGAAAGGCACCAGTTTGATGCGACCAAAGCAATAGTAAAACTCAATTTAGTGATTTATTAGACATGAAATTTGTAAAAATCATTCTCATCTTTTAGTTTGCTAATTAATTTAATATTGTAGGTAACCCCATGTCCTCCATCACCTCCAAACAAAGACTTTCTTGATAATGTAGTAGAAAGTGAAAAAGTCACATATAGAAGGGTATGTATGGTTATATTTGTATTTCATCTGTGTGCATCTGAAGAAATCAAGTCATTTTTTGATTACCTATAATTTATTGAAATCAGATATAAATTAAACGTGCCTCATAAATTTTCTGAGTGAGTTATCATTATTCTCTCTATGAACTTTTTTTTTTCTTGATTAAACTTTCTGATAGAATATATTGTCTAAATCTAGAAAATTAAATAGACATTTAACAGGTTTTGTATGATTTTTGAAAGTCTCTTTTGTAGAACTTTAAGATTAGCTTAAATGCACTTGTTATTATTATTATTATTATTATTTAGTTGATTTTATCAAGCTTTAAAAGGTAAAAATAAGTGCTAAAAGAGGCTTTATCAAAATATTTTTTATTACTTATTTATTTCAGTTAAACATTCTGATGCACAATTTTAATTTATTTTTGGCCTAGCTTGTCAAAATTAATTTATCATTGCTTGAATGGCTATGTAACTTTAAAACTTTTTGATAGATTTACATATATTTTCAGCAATACTTTTAGCTATTTTTACCACCAGAAAAAGCTTAAATAGAGTACTCAATTTTTTAAGCATAGCTATATTTATTATTGAAAGAATTCAGAAAAAATTTATCAACTCTTAAGTTAAGAGTTCAAAGTTCAGACTGAATAAATATTCACTGTGATTATGAGCCTCTTCACACTAAAGTTATGTCAAGAAATCATTTTGACCAAAACACGGTATTCTAGTGCATTTGTGTGAGAGCAGTGATTAAAAAATTGCTGTTCTGTCATACTTGCTTTATCTGTTTGCTTGCTTCATTTCAAAGATGCAACATCAAATGTGCCTACTTTTGTTTCCCAGTGGATCTTCAAGTAAAAAGAGCACAGTTGGAGTCCTGCAGAGGTCTAGTCACAAAGCTACATTCCCGTAAGAACACAGGAAGTGGAGCAACACTGCCTTGGCCAGTGCTTGGGAGGGTGAACTCCTCTCTTGGCTGGACTGCTGTGGGATCGTGTACACTAATGCGGATGGTGCACCTAAAATCTGTTTGTGGCTCCAATCTCCTCCATGTTAAACGATACTTCTGGGAGTGCTGATTCCAGCTACTAGGCCGGTTATCTGCAATTGGTTCAAAATTAAGAGACCCCCAAGCAAAGTTGGACTTCCTCCTACTGGGGCTCATTAAAATGGAAGCCGCTTCCTTTTGCCCATCACCATCGCGGTGAATCTAGCGTCTCTTCATGGTTGCCAGAGAGCATTTGAAACAACAACACACAGTTGGATGTTGCAGTTCTTCCATCATATTATCTAAAAATTAGTAGATGACCTGTTTTGAGGAGAAAAGAATCTTACTTAAAAATGAGAGAAATTACAGTAAATCCTCTCAGTTTGTGGAAAAAATAAATAGTCACTTAAGGTATGTTGGGAACCAGCTTTGCACTTCCTCAGAAGGCTCTTAGTGGGCTATTTAAAAGCCTTTGCTGTAATGAAACAAGGAGCACTGAGAAAAATCTCTTGCTGTAGGGTTTTTGAAATAAAGTGTTAAGCATTTAGCGCTTTTTGCAGCAAAGTGTTAGGGCATTTTGCAGCTGTAGATGCTTAAATAAGATTTTGTGATGAAAATAGGCTTATATTTTTTAAAAATTCAATGTGTCTGGTGTGATTTATCTTTCTTGTATTTTTATTCATCCAGTTTATTGCATGATTTAAAAATGTTTCAGGAAATCAAGGATACAAGTTACCAAAATGAAGACTGGTTTCATGGCGTTCTTCCCCGTGAAGAAGTTGTTAGACTACTTGTCAATGAGGGTGATTTTCTTGTAAGGGAAACTATTAGAAATGATACAAAGCAGTTAGTTTTATCTGTCTGCTCACATGGCTACAAGCATTTCATTGTTCACATGACAAGTGATGTAAGTATTTGTAATAAGAGTTTTCTGATTCTGTGAAAATATGACTAAAAATATTTTAAAGTTATAAACTGTTAACTAATGTTAAGGTGAAGTATCTATGAAGCAATATACCTAAGGCTATATGCAAACAGTTTTTGATTCTTTTGTTTTTATATTGTCAGAGGAAATACAGATTTGAAGGTCCAAGTTTTAACACCATTCAGGAACTGATCATGTACCAATTCCAGTCTGGTCAGCCTATCACTATGAAATCAGGTGCTGTTTTAAAAAGGCCCATTGCTAGAGAAAGATGGGAACTCAATAATGACGATGTTGAACTCATTGAAAAAATTGGAGCGGTAAGCACTTATTTATATATTTTACTGCTATAATATGAAAATATCACATTTCATCAGAAATTCAATTTAATTTCTTCCTATCCTGTATAAATTAATTTTCCAAATTTTTCATTGTATTTCCCACAATACAAATTTATCTGTCTTTTGTGTTCATAATGATGTTTACTTTTTCCTTTCTTTTATTCAGTTGTACCGTATTAGCCCTATAACGCGATATTTTTTGACTGATCATTTCCCATTAAAAACCAGACTTGCTTTAAATTCGAGGTCTAAATATAGGATTTTTCTAATTATCTTGATGAGAAATTTTGGGCTCATTTCATGTTAGGCTAATACAGTACTTATGAAGTTATTAGAATTTTGTGGAGTAAAAAATTTTTAACTGTAATTATGTTTTTTTTTTTTTTTAAAGGTGTACACTTTCTATTAATTACAGTTTATGTTAAAACTTAACTTTTGCTCTTATTATCTTGGTTACAGGGTAACTTTGGTGATGTTTATAAAGCTCATCTGGAGAATTATCCTGAAGAGGTCGCTGTAAAAACGTGCCATGTAAACTTACCAGAAGTACAAAAAAGGAAGTTCCTGCAAGAGGGTAGAATATTAATGGAGTACAATCATCCAAATATTGTCAGATTCATTGGGATTTGTGTTCAGAAACACCCTTTCATGATAGTTATGGAGTTGGTTCCAGGTATCTAGGTTTAGATGTTTTTTCTTTGCTTGATTGCCGTAAAATAAGAGAAATTGCTTAAACAGGGTTTCTACCAGGTTAAGGAAGTCATGAAATAGGAAAAAAGTCAAGAAAAGATCACACAATAGAGGCCTTAGTTTATGGAATTTTCCAAAAATTGTGAAATTGATTTTGTTTACTGTCTACAATTTTGTTGTATGAGATAAATTTGCATTTTTATATATGAAAAATTTAAATTATTCATCACTTGCAGGTCAAGGAATGTTTGCAAAAGGCCACCAAGAAGTCAAATAGAGATATGAAAAATCTTAATTTTAGTAGGCACCCTGTTGAAATATATTTGAATAAACTAAGTAGACATTTTCACTAAGAGACTTTCTGAGGAATCATGTTTAGTATTTATTGGATGTTAATAAAAGTTCTCCATTTTTCAAGTACAGTTAGCTATAGATAAGACAGGTTTATATTCTATAACTGATATTGGTTTTCAGGTGTAGACTGAGATGACAAATCTCTCTTATTCAACTTAGTGATCAAATTTCATTAAGGTACAATGTTTGGATTACGACTCTCTAAAGACACTGTACAACAATAAACATACTTTCTATTATATCATTGTTGTACACTAAAATTAATACTGGCAAAACTGTTCAGCAACATTATAGGAAAAAAAGACTGAAATTTTATCTAAACTTTCTGCTATCATCTATGTATGATTTTGAAACATATTAATATAAAAAAATTAGAGGTTAATTAATTTTGTTAAAACATCTGTTATTAATTTTTGCACCAAGCTTTAATATCAAAGCAATAAATTAGGAAGCTCTAACAAACTGTAGGAATTTTTAATGACCTCAAATTTTAAGATTCGACGCAATCTGTTATTCAGGTAAAAATATTGGGGAGGCTTGTGTAAGCTTGAATTAAAACTTTCATGTTAAAGGGGAGTGGGGAAAAAAGTGGAACTTGCATAGCTGAGAGGTTATTGTAGTTTCCTTCCAGAGTTTGTAGATGGAATACTGATATGCAATTACTGCAACAAGCATTATAATTTCCTAATTTCCCTTTACAGTATTTTTAATTTTCCCATGAATTGTATTTTCGATGTTTTTCAGGAGGATCTCTCTTAAATTTTCTTCAAAAGCACAGTGAGAGTTTGACCCAGAATCAACTATTGTCATTCTGCATCGATGCTGCCGCTGGAATGGAATATCTTGAGAGCAAGAATTGCATTCATAGGTAAATATGAAGCACCAAGTCATTCGTAGGCAATAAAAGGAAGCTGGTTTTGTTTGCTTAGCCTGTGCCAAAAGTGATTTTATTGCTATAATCTCCCATCTTTATGATTAGTTTGTTTATTTTAGAGATTTAGCTGCCAGAAATTGCCTGGTTGGTGTTAACAATGTTGTTAAAATTTCGGACTTTGGAATGTCAAGAGAAACAATTGAATATGTTGTGACTGATGGAATGAAGCAAATCCCAATCAAATGGACAGCTCCAGAGGCTTTAAATTATGGTAACTGCTTCATTGATTGTATTATAATTTAATTGTGTAAACTGCATTTTTGAATAGTTATGTGTCAGATGCTTTATTTCAGTTTTACTTGGTTGCACCTTAACTTAAAGCTGTTTAAAGAAATAGAACTTGCTTTACCTTTATCGATAGTTTAAAATAAATTTATTATACCAAGAATGTTAAAATTTCTGGGGTGTTTTATTACTAACTGCATGATACAAAAAATAAACTTATCCCACTTTTAAAACTTTCTATGAAAACTTGCAAACATAAAATTACATTGCAAAATACATGTTACCCATTTAACAAAATATTGCATTTTCTAAGAATTTTTTTCTTAAGAGCTTAATAACTGTTACTTGTTTTGTTACAGTGTATAGTGGAACCTATGAATAGTCGTCTAGGAATTTTAAGAGTGCCTGATATAAATACTTTATTTTAATAATGATCGTAAATTACATCTGTGCATGTTAGAAATTTATAAATAATAATTATTTTAAAAAAGAAACTTAAAACTGGGTCTAAAAAATTCAAACTAAGAAACATACATAGGAATTTTTATGAATTATGTATACTGTGAAAAGTATAAAGATTTTTCTTTTAGAGTAACAATTTATTCACACAAACACTGTGTAAATAAAAGAACAGAGAGAGAACATTTGAAGCAGAACACTGAATCCTTGATAATTTTGCATAATGATATGCTGTTTCTTTTTCTTTTTTTCAATTTATGTCTTTTGTCATCATGTTTGTATTATTTAGTATAGCCATCAATTACTTATACGCCAGATCTTGGATTTATAACAGTGAATCTAAGTCATCTGCCTACTACAGTATTGAAACAAGGATAAAAATAGCAGAATAATTATCCACATCATCAATAAGATTAAGGCCAAAATTGTAGAAGTCAGTACATCAGTAAACCTTTAGAATAACAGATTTGAGTCTGTAAAGAGAAACTATATTGGAAATGTTTTTATGAATAATCTTGAAAATTTGCTTTCATATTATATTATCATTGTTTATTTTAAAAATTCTTAGAGTATTTACATTTAAAATTGAAATTATGAAAAAATTCTTCATGAAATTTAGTACAATCTACTTTATTTAAGTTGAAAATAAACTAGAAAAAATGCATTCAATAAAATTTTGAGTCCTTCTTTGCATACATATTTTATACATGCATATAATATTACATTTACGTAAGTGCATTTTTACACCTCAGTCTCTTCGCTCTCAAATAGTCTTGATAATATTATGCTTTTGACATTAAAAAAAAAAAAAAAATTCCTACTTAACAAGCTTCTGTGTTTTGTTTTTTTGTTGTGCTACAGTGAAGGAAATTAACAAACATATGATTTCTATGTCAAAAATTTATGCTTATTGACAGAAGTTCCTCATTTACTTTATACTTGTTTATGCTAAAATTTTATTTTTGTGAAGTATGACTAGAAATTTTAAAGTGCTGAATGTTTATTTCTGTGATAGTTTGACTTTCAACTTTTAACTGTATCATACACTATTTTAGTGTAATTTATATTTATATATGTACAGTAGACTCTTGACTTATGCGAGGATGTGTTCTAAGACCCTTCGCGTAAGTGAAAATTTCACATTCTGGTATAGGGTATCTATTAGACATTTTGAAACACATACACAGTTATTGTAGACACCTATAGACACTCTTCAAACAGTTTTATACCATTTCCTAACTGTGTATTACCATTCTCTACATAAAGTAATGAATAAAGGAATTTTGGCACTTCTTTCTGTTAGCGAAAAAATCTCGTGTTTCGGGCAGGGAATTCGTTTTAGCATTAAGATACATACTCTTGAAAAACTCTCGTAATATCCTATTTGCGTAAGTCAAATCACATTGTACTGCAAGTCCACTGTATCTGTTTCACTGTAGAGTAGTTAATAAAAAATGTCAATACTTCATTTTTGTGCATCACTTATCTTTTAAATTTCTTTTAAAGGTATCTATACTTCTCTTTGTGATGTTTGGAGTTACGGTATTCTTATGTGGGAAATATTTTCCTTGGGCAGTGTTCCTTATCTTGGCCTTTCAAACAACAAAGCAACTGAACTTGTTGAAAGTGGTAAGCATACTAATCTGATTGATTATTAATTGGCGTCATCAAAATCCCATTTTGTCAAAGTAATGAAGCAAATGTTTATCTGATTTTAAATGGTGGTTGATTTTCATTTTGACTGTTGTCATTAATTGTCTTAAATTGTTAATTTGTTATCACCAAAAAGGTCTTCCTTTTATAATTTGATTCATAATCATGCATGCAATTATTAATTGGATTAAAACTGCTGTTTGTGAGTCATGTTATAAACTAAAGATGGCGATTTACCCTTTTATTTAAAAAGAAAACGAAGCAAAAATCAATCTAATGTTAAAATCTTATTTTCTGTTTTTTACACCAGTGTGGATTTTGTTTCTGTCTTACTTATATACAATTTCATACTGCACACTGGGGGCATCTAGCTCACTTAGAACCAAGCATACACCACTAGTATGTCCTAATGAACAACAATAATAAATCACTCAAAATAACTAGTATTTAAAACATAAATTAATAAAAAAATACTTTGTAAAATAACACCATAAAGGTTACTTGAACAGTCACTCAGCTGCTTCAATCATTTTTTGATCGAAACAGCTGTATGGCCATTCAAGCAACCTTTATGGTGTTATCTCACAAAGTTTTTTATTATTTTACCCCTAGTATGTGTCCGTATGTGGTTGGGACTAAATTCTCTGTCTGTAATTGTGAAAATTTATAGTTACAAGCTTTGCAATCAAGTGTCCATTTCCCAATATTTTAGCTTGGCGACAAGTGTTGCTGCCCACTCAACTGGAAAGTACTGTAAGTTCTGTAAGATTAGATCTGGATTTTTACTATAATTATTTGAGGGTCATTTGGGAAAATTAAAAATTTCTGGGAGACCTAACTGACTTGTGTATCTGTGTGCATGTGTATCTTTTGAAAATATGTACAAAATAAAATTTCATGCTGACAAATTTTTATTTATTTATTTTTAATTTTTTCATTAGGTTATCGTTTACATGCTCCTGACAATACACCTCCAGCTGTGTATGAAATCATGAGCAAGTGCTGGGAATATGAGCCCCAGAAGAGACCACACTTTGCTGAAATACATTCCTCTCTCAATATGATTGCAAGTACAACGCTGATGGAAGACACAATTGAAATGTAGCATATTCCTATTTTTTATCAATACATATTCGTAGCTCCGGGAACAAATTTAATAGATTTTTAAGATGAATATATTTTTGAAATAATATACATAATGATGTATCTAAACTGGTTTTTTATTTGTATTTGATTTTAGAAGAGTTTTTAAGTTTTGAATTGCTACAGTATTATTATACAGAATCTTCATTCTATAACCAAAGTATTACATTTATTTATTTCTAATGTACCTATTATTGGTATTTTTGTAAATTCACTCAAAACTAGTATATTTGATCAAGTATACATTCCATTTTCTATGTTTTTTTTTTTCTTTTTTTTTTTTTTTTTTTTTCAACCCTCTTTCAAAACCAAGGATGCATAAGAGAGTTGAATCACATTTTTCAAATTTTTTGAATAATAGAACTTTACAGAGTAGTTCTGTGATTTGTAGATAAATTAGATAGCATATTACTATATGTAGTCAGAATTTTTATCTAAGGTTGTAATATTTAATTTTTACAATAGTTTATAATGAAGTTTCAGGTTATGTTTTGTTAGTAAAATTTTAGATGTACCATTAATTGATTGTGGTTGTTATGAATTTAATTGAAATTCAAGTTTATTAAATTATTTGTTTTGTATTTGTTTTCAATAATATATATTTTATTCTGATGTCTTTATTCCAAATATATATATTATTAATTTTAAATTTTATAAGTATATCTTTTCTGTATTTAAAAAAAAGTTATTAATGTTGTTGTTTCTGTGATAATTATTATTCTTTTAAAAATTCCATAACTTTGAGTTTTTAAACAGGGTTCGTATATTTGTTGGGAAAAACTGATGTTTCAAAATAATGAATTTATAAATGACAAATAATGAAGACTGAAATGTAATTATATGAATTGTAGATAAATATGTACAATGATAAACTGGGTTAGCTCAATGTATGAACTCAGTTACTGCTAATATTATAATTATTTAGTCTGCTCTTTTGGTAAGGTTTTTTATTTTTTATGGATTCTTTTACTTAATTTTTGTTCCTGCTGAAAACACCATTGCAGCAAGTTGGATGCAGTTGAAAATTCTATTTTTGTTTAATTTAATTAAAGGAAGATATGTTGCACGTGGGGGAATAAGTTTATATAAAATTCCTGTTACATTTCAGTTCGAAATGTAACAGAAATTCATTCATTTATCATTATTATTTTTGACAGATGGATGATTTGGATATCTCTTTTGCAATTATTTTATTTTAACTCAACTCTAATAAACCAAATTTTTCATTGGAAGAGCTTCATAAGTTATCCTTAAATATTTTTTGCAAATTGTAAGATTTAAAAATGCTATGCTTTTCCCTGTTATCAGTTTACAATATTATAAATTTAAAAAAAAAGAGTGGACTTTTATTTGAAATTGTCTTTTCCCTGTGTTTTAGTCTTTTTTTTAACTGTTAAATTTTTATTTTAGTTAATTTTTAAATTTATTTAAAAATGAAAGAACCAAAGAGATACTGTTCAGAAAGTATCATTTTTATTAGCAACTTAAAAAATATTTAATCTCGAATTTTGGTTGAAAACTTATACTTGTATCACTGTTTGCCAGAGTGATGTTTTCATAAATTGAGGTATTATTATGTATTTTTGTGTATTGACCAAGCATTAAAAAAATGTGTAAGACTTTAATATCTATTATGCTTTTAAATGGCTCAGTATACTTGCAAAATTTTGTCATTTAGCTTAAAAGCAAAGTAATATGAAATAAATATGGCTAATATTTATGAAACCATTTATGAAGTTTAAAAAACTATCATTTGTTGTTAGATATTATTTTAATGTCTTTAATATACTTCATTTCATCAAGTGAAATTAATATTTAGGGGTTGAAGTTAGAATATTTAAACAATGGTTGAAAGGACTAGTGACCCTATGACTTTTCTGGTCTGTATAACTGTTTTTTTTTTTTTTTTTTTTTTAGCAAAGAAAAAATTATACAAACAATACATTTTGATTTCCATTGAATTAAAAAGTGCAAATACCTAACAATTTAATATTCAATAGATCAATAATCAAACATATGACACTATAGTGGAATTATATGACATATATTTATAGCATGTATTTCTTAACATCTATTTTTTAAACCTGGGAATAAATTTAATTGAATTAAAAATAATGCTTATTTGCTTAAATCATAATTTGTTTTTAAAAGGAAAATGCAATTAAAACGTTACTGGTCTGACAGACCATCAAAATTAGTATTCTGCTGGTTTGATATATATGCTTATGGTCTCGAATCAATGGATCTCTGTTAATTTCGAGCCCTGAATATTTATTGGTTATACTGGTAACTAATTTGCATTACTGGAACTTTATTTTGTTTCTATTCCCTTTGACCTTTTCTGATCCATTTTTTACCCTATTTTAAGGAACCCCAAAATAACACAGAGGATGACAAAAAACTTTATTAGCATCCACTACATTTAAAATATTCTATTGAGCAATTTATTAGTTTATTATTGCATGAAAATGATTTAGTTTATTATTGAATTTAATCCAAAAGGCATGTTTTAATTTGTTTACTGTATTTAAATGATAAAAGTGCACTTATTGGCATTATTATGGTTTTAGATTACATTTTATTTAAAATGATGTTAATCATTATTTGAAATTTTATACTAACCCTGTTTATGGAAGTAATTTTTCAATTTAATCTTTACCCAATTGTTAGCTTTTACCTCTGATATAGTCTCATTTTTTGTCTTTCAATGTCGTATTAGGATTCTAGTCACATTTTTACTATGGCTTTTCATATATTTCTTCACCTCTCATGTTTTATGTCACATTCTATGTATTTTCATGTATTTGGAATTTTATAGTGAGTAATGCATTTATTATGTACCAAACTTGTCATGCAATGTGAGCTTTCATACATTAAAAAAAATCTTTTTGAATGGCTAGGATAACAATAATTGCTATCTGGAATGTCATTGTTTAGGAATTGATTTAAAAATTTAAAGATACATATTAGTGGAAAAAAAGAGTTAACCACTTTAGTAATACACTTTTTTTTTTTAAATCTTCTTTTATTAAAGTGCAGTTACTTTTTTCGTGTGTGTGCTATCAAACTGGTGATAAAATTAGTTATAATTTCTTACATAACTATAACTTATGATTTTTTTTTAAATCAATTTGTTAAATTTGTCTTTCAATATAACATTATCAATCAAAATAATTTTTTTTATTTGTGTGTAAAGCTTCATGAGAAGC